>QTSX02004348.1:0-322956 GCA_014839935.2 Entomophthora muscae
TCAGAGTTGAGGTCTTTGAGTAGTTTTTTGAGTTCTCTCATATGCTTTTTTACTAACCTAGAACTTTTTTAATAGCTTCTATCCCAATAAACTCTTTGTTATTCTGATATTATTACCTCTTTGTTTATCACTGTTTATTTTCTCATTATCTACAATATTCTATCTTTTTACCCATTGTGCATATGTTTTACGCTTATCTCAATGTGTTGTTTGCTTTGTGTTGACATTGATTTCATAATTGCCATATTATTTTTAGCACTTTAAACAGCCCCTTGTGAAAATATTAACAACAATTTGGTGATTAGAAAAAAATTAAATTAGAAAATTATAAATTTATTGTGTTTAGAGAAAGTTGTTACTGATCCAAATTCTAAACCTTAATGACAAACTTTAAGCCAATCAGGAGCCAAGTAAGAAAGTAATTGTTGTGACATAAAAAGTCATTCAATAAATCTTTGATGTATGTGCGCTAATTAATATAATTAGCAGGTTGTTTTCCCACTGTGCATCATTGCTGCTGTGGCAAGTTGTTAGTGAACTAGTGCTCAATCAGCTGCTGGGTTAGTACTAGTCTATCAACAACTTGCCAGAGCAGCAATGATGCACAGTGGGAAAACAACCTGCTAATTATATTAATTAGCGCACATACATCAAAGATTTATTGAATGACTTTTTATGTCACAACAATTACTTTCTTACTTGGCTCCTGATTGGCTTAAAGTTTGTCATTAAGGTTTAGAATTTGGATCAGTAACAACTTTCTCTAAACACAATAAATTTATAATTTTCTAATTTAATTTTTTTCTAATCACCAAATTGTTGTTAATATTTTCACAAGGGGCTATGCAAAGTGCTAAAAATAAATGTGTTCTGGATATAGATATACAGTATAGTAAGCATAAAATTTCATAGAAATAAGCTGAGCATAAAGAATAAAGCCAACTATAAATAAAGGGGAAATAAACAATTGAAATTCAAGATAAAAAATATAAAAAGAAAATGTTTGGCAACAGGGAGTTTATTTTGAGACAGGGGTGATGCTTACTAGGAAAAATAGTGCAGAAAAGAAGGTGTAAAGGTGGTGCTGGCCTGGGGGGTCTGGAATTGGGTGGGTGGGACTGGCAGGTAGGGAGTGGGGGTGGCAGTGTAAAGGCAGGAGGATTGTACATAATGACCGCCATGTACCTCTGGTGATATTCCTCATATGTCATTGGCTGGATTGGTTGGTAGACAGCTGTGGCACAAGGTGGGAGGCACTTATCCTTAAGTGATTGGTTGCCCATGTTCACATGGAAAACTATTTGTGCAAACAAGTCAGCCATCATTTGGCAACTAAAGAGAGACTCCCAGTCTAGGACACCAAGATAAAGATCATTAAATGCCTGTGGGCGGCGCTCCTGGAGTGTGTCTTCAATGTTGTAGAACACAACATCAGCCAAATGAATGGCAGAGTGGCCAGCAGGATAGAATTAGGCCTGATGCCTGTGTCCCTGGATTGCCTCAAGGGCGGTGGAGCTACCCTCCATCTAGTGACTCAAGAAAACCTGGTGAGTGGAATTTAAGCTAATCCAGGATTCAAGCAATTTATCAAGAATATGACTGTACTGATAGCCATTGGTGAAATCAAGGGTTTTCTGATAATAAACAAAACCCTTGGTTAAAACAGCCAGAAGCACATCAATAAAAGTCCCTCTCTTGACCTTCTTTCTTCCTTTTTGAGTTGCAGCTTTTCCTTGCTTGCCAAAATTGTCAAAAGCTACTGATGGTCTGCAATATGAGATGATCATAATTTCATCTGATAGATTTGTTAAGCATTGGACCATTGTGAACTTGATGGAAGAATTGTATGGGGAATACTCACTGCCATCCCATTGGTTGCCACCAAAATTGGTCAATACCCTGATCAAAGCCACTTTGCCATACATCCAGAGCTGCTTCATGCGCTTGGAAACCCATATATAATGGTGTGCAAGTTGTTTCCGGACCTGGGTTAGGGGAAGCTTGGTGTCCTTCTGCAGAAGATTGAGCATTATTAGGTATGCTTTGTTTATCTGGGACTCTGAGGCCTTCTTGGGCTTCTCAGCCATCCTAATCAGGTTCCCCTTGTTCATCAGGTTATTGAATTCCTGCATGATAGTGGCTTGGGTAAACTTTAATTGGTTGGCAATTTGGTCCCAGGTCAGGCCATGCTGGTTGAGTGCCACAATTTTCTGAAGAACTTGGACAGTAATGATTTGGCGCTTGGGGCGCTGGGCCGTGGGAGCTGAAGCCTGGTTTGCTAGGGGGCAGGTTGGCTGGTGGCAGGAAGTTGTTCCAAATCAGGGTTGTCAAATAAAAGACTGGTTGGTTGGCAGCTTGTGCAGGGGTGGGTAAGGGAGTGGGGGCAGAGCTAGACACTAAGTGACTATTGAACAAGTCAAAGCCATAGGGGTCGGGGGTCAAGTACAGGTCAGCTTTCTTTTTACCCGCATAATAAGGCTTGGGTGAATACAGATGCCTCCACATTCTGAGCCTCACCTCTATTAAAGCTGGCTTGGCTGCTGCTGGCTTGTTTGCTGGCACATTGAAAATGTTGTTGTTAAAAACCATTGTAAAAAACTTAGGATAAAATCACTAAAAGTAGAAGTTTAAAATTTTATAATTTATTTTTATTTTTATCACAAGTTCATATTTAGAAAGTTCTCAAACCTGTTTTACACAAATAGAAAGCCATTAAAATGAATAAAATGCCTCTGTTCTTAAATTTGATAGCTGCCAATTGGCTTTTAAACTGCTATTTCTATTTTAGGCTGCTCATACTACACATCTTGTGTGACTTTATTTTGTTTTGTGTTTATGAAATCTTGCTTCTATATTGCTCTAATTTTGTTTTATTTTAGTCCTTCTGTTGGTGGCTCATGAGTCCTGATTGTATTATTTATATTCCAGAACAGCATTCATCCATTTCACTTGATGTGCCAGTCCATTTTGTTTGTGGTTGGAACTACGCTGCTTGATGTTTGATATAATTTTGTATAAGGTGTTAGTAAATTTTGTTTATTGTTTGACAATTCATTTGTTCACCAAAAATATTTAAATTATTTGAATCCTGGATCTTGCCCAACTTAGGGTTCACTTAAATCTGAGTTCATTTTATTCAAATATGAAGTATTTTTGCTTGTTGCCATAGCTTTTAAAACTAATGTAGAAATAAATAAATAAATAAATAAATGTTAAATCAGAAGAATCAAACTTGTGTCATTATTAAAATCAATTATCACTGTAATTAAATGTAAAATATATATTATAACATTAAAAAATACCTAAAAGTTAAAACAATATATGTTATATAGCTAAATTTTTTTGAGAGGACAAGGTTTAATTGGCAACGTGTGGGAGTGGGGGCAAACTAGTTTGAAGACTGGGTTGTTGGGGCAAACTTGATGGCAGGTGTCAGGAATATTCCTGACAAAACCAACCAAAGAAATAACGTTTTGGTCACCATTGGACCCAAAAGTCAAAAAGAATATTTGCAGCAGTTCCCCCTGATTGAAAAAACTGCTGCAAAATAAAAACCCAAAGAAAAAGAAAATAATTTTTTTAATTCTTTGACTCTGGGCTTTTATAGGCCAACTGCGGGCCATGCAGCCGCACGCCCAGCCTGCCAGCAGCAGGCGGCATGTCTCTCACGGCAGGGCCGTCCAACCCCTCCAAATGAGGAAATTTCCAAAAAAGGAAACCAAAAAAAGACAATTTCCCCAAAACCCAATTTGGAGTGAACTGCTGCCCAAATTTGGAATTTACCAAATTTGGATGGGGCTTACAAGCAGCCCTGCCAAACAATTAATGCAGTAACTGCAGAGATTGAATTGGGATGCATGAAAACATCCTATAAGTCACCAAGCCAATTCAAGCCAGAGAGTAAAAATTCATTGCCTGCACATCCTTTCCAATTCCCTGCCAAAAGGGAATTCCAGACAACACCAAAGGTTTGGGGTTCCCTGTCCATTGTTTTTCACTATTCATGCCCCACAAGGATGATAGTATATAATAAAGCTGAATCACTTGATGATAGTTTGTGCTATCATTGAGTTAAATTACCCCTCAATAGTATCACATAAATAAAAACAAACTTAAACCACAAGAATTCAAGACACTAAGATTTGTTGACCCTTTCCCAGGACTAAAGGAGATGAATTACCTTATCTTCTTGGCTGTCCTCACAGCCTGCCTCAGAATTGGGGGCCATCAACACTATCAACCACATGGGCTATTTTAAGATCCTACTAAGGAGTAATTTTACAAGGAGCCAGCACAGCTCAACTCCTCCAATCAGTTCTCCTGGCCCACACTGGTTTTTCCCCAATCAACTCAGTCCATAGCCATTTACACCATGGTGTACTATGTATTTACGTATTTTGCTGGTAATTTTGGCCAATTTAACGTCCTCACTAAAGTGTTCCAATGAGTAATGACAGTTTTTTCCCATTGTAACAGCGCTCAATGGGTTCCAAGCTTCAAACTTGGGATTGTATATTGCTAGAATACTCCCCCAACTGTTGGGTCTTTACAGCGGGGGGGTTGGGTTCTGGTCAACTGAGAGGATTGGCTGAGGACTGTGGTAGCTGGAGTTCCTAGTGGCGTGTTGATTTGTTGATTGGATTGGAAAAATTAGATATGCATGACATCATACTCATGCTTGAGGTGCACGTTGATTGGCTGATACGCCAGGAACTCACAATAGACAGCTATGCATCTTTTGATGATTGGCTACTGCTGTGGGCATCCAGGGCCAGCTTGTTGAACATTTCAGCAATCTTTTGACGTGTGTTGTGAACCACAATATCCATGCTCTGTTTATTTTATCTTTATAAGAGTTGCATTTTGAGTGTGAAATTCTTCAGTTTTATTTCTTAACTTGAAATGGGGTTTGATTCAAATTTATTGAATGACTCATTTACATTCCAACTGATGATATGGATGATTCTTGACCCACTTATGAAAGTGGCCAGTGATCTACTTGTTTGTCTATCATTTTGTGGTAAATAAATGTCATATAATAATAAATTAGATTCATCTAATAAAATTTAAGTTCTATTTACAATTTCTCTTTGTGATTGATTTTGTACTTTGACATTATCTCCCTAGTTTTAGCTAGATGAGATTTCTGATAATTATCATCCCCAGGGCCTTAATCTAAATATCTTATTCATCCCCAAAGATTAATCTCTAGCTTATTAAAACCCAATTCTACTGTTAGGATTTCTTGTTGTGTTCTTGGCCGTACCAAAGAACACAAGATTTTCATATATGGGCTGCTGTTGGCCAAATAGAGAATGATTGCCTGAGAGAGGCAAATGTTTGTGGTTTTGTTTGTTTGTCTTGATAACTAGTTTTTTCTCAACTGAGGTGGTTGGGGTTTGGTTTTTGCCTTGGTGTGTTAGTAAGGTGGCCCCTTGCTAGTGATTTGGAAGGATAGAGAAGTTGTATACCCTGGGATGAATGTTCCAAGGTAGCACTAAAATCCTGATCCCAAATGGGGTGAGAATACAGTTAGATGACTTTACCTAGAAAAGAGGTAAATTTTCTCTTTATATAACTTTAAAGTAGTTTTAAGATACTCTTAAAGTTGCTGGGAAAGCATAAATAGCTCAGAACCATCATTAAGGTGGTTGTCCCAAGAAATAGCAGAAGAACTTAATGATTTGGAGTTTTATTGGAAGAAAAGTAGGTTACTTTGCTCTTGAAAGCTAAAGATAATCACTTGGGTGAGTAAAAAAGTAGTAGTGCATGAGGTATGCTTGCTTCTGATGACCTAAAGTGTAGTTCACTGCTAGGGGTTGATTCTAGGTTGATCCACTTATAAAAACTTATTGCCTGAGTCTGAGGTGTTGACTGATGGTGAATACAAAAAAGCCAGTATCAAGAATGAAATTTCAATACTAGTATTAAAAGCCCAGGGATTGAACCCTGGTCCTCAAGGAATAGATTTCACCAACCAGGATTAACAGGGACCTGCCAATCTTCTGGATCACATACTTGAGTTGATGAATCACTCCACAGCCCGCCAGCTTAGTAAGCAAGATTCCAAAAAAGGCTACCAGATTACCACCAATTAAGTACCACAGAAAATCCAGAACTACACAGAGGTTGTGTTTTTCCAAAAGGAGGTGAAGACTAGACCTGATATTAATCCCGCCAATAAGCATCAGCCACCACCAGTTCCCAACCTGGAAGTAGCAATACAATTGGCGGCTCAGGCAATGTAGAGAACAGAAGCAGAGAAATAAAGTATTATCACTTCTGTTCATCAGAGCTGGTCAAACCAGAACTTTCCATCCTTGAAACCCTGCCCCACTACTTTCACCCTGTCAGAAAATTTCCCATGGACCTGAAGCCCGCAAAAATTGATGGTATAAAACCTGGCAGTATGGCGATGACCATATCATCATTTTTGATAAATAAAGACTTATGAACCTTTGGTTCCAACAAACCCTATCCTATTTAGTTTTAGAAGTCTTTCATCTTAACTCTACTCAAGTAGATAAACAAGCGCCAGCCCTTCCTAAAGATCAACCTGCTGACCCACTGCTTGTGCCATATTGTCCCCTGGGGGTACCTTTTGGGCCAGTACATTTCACCAAATATCCGCCAAACCTCACCTTCTCTGTGTTTAACTTGGAGAACATACTACTTGCTGACCCCTTGGCAAGAACTAGAGAGACTGAGACTATAGGTTGTAAAGAAAAGTGATACACAAGGCCACCAAGATTGTTCCAAGACATGTACAATTAACTGCCCACCTACCTGGTCCCTATGACCCCACCTTTGACCCCTTGACCCAATTGCCCCATGGAACCTGTCACCGCCGCTGAATCCATGTCTACTCAGCTGTTTGGAGTACTAAACATTACTTTGACATTCTTAGTGGACTCTGTGGTGCCAAACTCCAGTCCTTGGTCCTTACTAGGGCAGTCCCTATCTTAAGTTATCAAGTTATCACCTATATTATGGTGGGGACTCCCTACTGGCCCAGTGGTTTCTCCACCCAAGCCACCCAATGCCTCTACCTATACCTGGCTTTGCAACTGCTAGGATGGAATTCATATATGATGGCTTGGTAAGTTATTTAATTGCTATGCAAGATGGTATGATAAATAATTTGGAATGGTTTGGGAAAAATGTTGGAAAAGTTGCTCCAACATTTCTCCCAACTGATTTTCTGAGGTAGCCAAAGGTAAAGTTTTTCTTGGGTTTTCAAAAAAGGATAAAATCAAGGACAAATTTTGAGGAAATTATAGGGAAGAGGTTTTCTTAGTGCTTGTATATGGTAGATGAAGGCATTTTGCTATGAGAGCAGGATACAAAGTTGGTTTGGTGAGACATTTTCCCTGGATTTTAATATGAGATTAAAAATCTGGGCAAAAAATTGAAAAGGACTAAAAAGACCTATTTAAATAGTATTCTAATATTGAAATTGGTCAAGTTTAAATGCAGAAAAGTTTGGTGCTGGACCAGGGAACCAGTTAACACTTTGGTGCGCAAAGTGTTAACACTATAAGCGGCTTAAGTGGTGGAGATTGGTTTGCTAGTTGGATTGAGATGAAGCTTCAGAAATTATAGGTTTTAGACGCTGCAATCTTTTGTTGATTTAAGGGTATGTTTAATTATGAATATGATTGGTTGGAAGCCAAAAGCTTAAAGTATAAGCAAAAAACCAGTGAATTAATACTTTAAGCTTTTGAGAAAGTAAGTGTGTAAACTTATTTATTATAGGAAAAAGTGAGTGCCAATAGTTTAAGCTTTTGAATAAAGCCATTCTGAAGGTGAAAACATTGATAACAAGGCGCTATAAGTAGGAGGCTGGCTGTAAGATTGAAGGGGTCTTTCAGAAATTTTTAGTTACAAGAAGAATCTTTGTTGAGTGCTTGATCTGCATCTTGATAGTTTCACGTCTGGTTGGTTTGGATAGACCAGTTGTCTTCTGAAGTGTCCAGAAGTTCTTACTGAAGAAGTAGCTGGTCAAAAGAACTTTAAAACGGTGGCAAATTAGAAGTTTTCCCAGGGGATCATCCTTCTGTCAATAAAGACTATCTTGACCCCTATTATCTCTTTTTTTGAAAGAAAATTTCCCTGGTAATATTGATTTTGGAGCTGATCAAGATGATCAGAAGAGAAAAGGATTTAATCTGCTGACTCATAGAAATCTCTTGGTTGAGGAATTAGTAAAGTGGTGAAAATAACCTTGAGATCCAGTATATTTTTGTACTGGAGATTATTGTCAAAACCGCAGGCTCGGCCCGCTAGCAAGGTTCCAACCAAGCGGGTTTGTGACCCGCAATCCAATTATCCAGTCACTCAAAGCCAGACTAGGAAGTCAACTTGAATTATCAAATCCAGCAACATTAACAGAGGATGATCCTTTATGGTGGATACCTTGTTTTGGCGCTTGACTCATGATCAGGATCAAGCCACCCCCTTCTCTCATCCAGCCGTGTGATCACCAGTCATGTTTCTGTTATCCTTGATTCATATGAACTATATAATCACTGTCTCACAATAAAGATTATATATCTTCTAAATATTTTCCCCTTGTAACTCTGCTAAAACAGCACAGTTACAACATTATCATGTAAACTGCCCCCTATATGATGTAGCTGCCTTAGTAGCCTGAGCATTGCTTTGAAATATGTTTTTACCTGATTATCAGTTGCCAATGATGATTAGGCAGCATGTGTCAGGAATATTCCTGACATAAACCAGATTTTGACTAAGGAAAAATGTTGGAATCAGGTGGATAAATGTTCAACAGGAGGGGCAAAATTTGATAGGGAATTTCCCCCACTATCAGGGGAAAAGAAAAATCAAAATTCAGAAAAAACGGATTTTTATGGAAACCAGAATAATTTAACATCTGGGCAGGCGCCTGTCATCCTCTGCCAGCTGCCTGACAGCCTCCCACCTGCTTGTCTGGCTCCCGCCGGCCACCTGCTTGCCCCCAGGCCACCCGCCTGCTCCCGGGCCCCTACCAACTGCCAGTTGCCCACCTGGGTCCCAGGGCCTACTCCCCAGCCAACCAAAACCCACCATGACATCCAGCCAATCAGAAAAGACCCTTGAAGCAAGGGACAATTTCAAAAATAATTCTTGTGCCCAGGAAGAAGGGCAAATTCATGTTTCTCAAGACAGGTCAAATTCTAAAAATATCAATGAAAAGCCAAAAATAGCTCCAGAAGATAAAAATAACAAGACCTACAGCCAATGGAACCAGGTGGCTGGCAACAATCAGCTAGGTCTAGACTCCAACCAAACTAGCATCCCCAAACCAAAAATAGAAGTGTTTGAACCCAAGAGTTGTCATCATCACCTGATCACCCATCCAGAGGAAACTATTGGTCCCAAGCAGAACTGTCTAAAACCCCAACAGATTGCCCAGGAACAAGGGTTTGGCCATCCCTTCAAACACCAAATCCCAAATCCCATGACCAAACTTTTGGGGACTCCAGTCCCATGTTTTTTCTCCCACTTGCAAAACTTTGCAAGTGGGGGGCTACTATAAATAAAGGATCTCCTCTCAGTAGTAGTGTGTGCTATTATTGAGACTAATACCCTCAAGAAAGTGAAATTTCTAACTACAACTACAGTTAAGCTTACAGATCAAGCCCCTGCCAACCCTCCAACCCAGTGAAGATGAATCACCTCATCTTCACAGCTGTGCTCACAGCTTGCCTTGGGATTGGAGGCTAACAACAGAGTTCAGAGTTCTTTGGCCCCTCCACAGAAGGACTAGGTTATGACCCATATCATGACCCTGGCCAACTTAACTCGTCAAACACTGGACCCTGGATGCCTCTGGTATCTCCCCATTTAACACTCTCCATAGCCATGTATATGTTGGCTTACTACATCCTCACCTACTTTGCCGGGAGCTTTGGGAGTTTCAACATACACGCCAAAGTATTTTGCTGGCTAATGACGGTGTATCCCATAATCACTGCCTTGATGGGTTTCCAGTTCTCCAATTTGCTACCATACATACTCCAAGTGGTGCCCACCATTCTAGGGTATTACAGCATGACAAATCTCTTTTGGAGTGCTCAGATTTTTACTTTTGTATTTTTCATAGAACTAGTATCTCTGAGAATGACAACCCTAACCCAGCTGGCTCTTGGCTTTGATCCAGGACACACCTTGGTGACCTCTTAAGAGCAGGAGCGCCACAAGGCTTTTTAAGGTGATTATGTTACTAAAACCAGACTAACTAATTTAAATCAGCTAGCAGATTGACATCAGAGAAGTTCCATACAAGTATCATATAGAAGAGGACAGTTGAGGCAGCCTACCTATCTCTCTAGCCAACTAAGGGGACATCAAGTGATTAAAATATAAAGTTAGTAGAATGCTAGCTTAAACTTCAAGTGGTTAAGTTACAGTCAAATCTAAATCAAAGATGAGATTTTTAAAAAAATTAGAATTCCAAGTGAGGAAGAAGAGAATAGAGAGAAGTTTTATATAGCTGCTTGAGGGGGTGACAGTTGACTTCAGGAATAGAATTAGTTGTGCTGTCATAACTTGAGTACAGGTGGGCTAATCTGTTTGTGTTAACACCCATTTAAATAATGAAATTAAGGGCGTTTGATACATAGTTTAGCTTTCCTAAACAACCATTTCACAGTGAGATTTGGCTCTTATATTCCAACCAGGAAGGAAGCAGCTGACTTTTTTAATTGTCACAATCATCATCTTTTCTAAATAAAGAAATTATTATGAACATTTGGCTCTCAAACATTTTACCTTATCTTATCCTTGTTTCTTTGCATTTTCAATCATATACAACCCAGCCTACTCTTGGGGCAGACACCAATTCTTCACAAGACAACAAATAAGGGCATTCAGACTAATTTCATCCACCTAATATGCCCTAAAATCTTTTCACTTTGAATAATACACTAAAAATCCTAAGCACAAGTTGTGAACAACAAAATAGCTTCTCTGATATGTATACCCTGAAATCCTCAAAGAACTCTAACATTTATAGGGGACAATCAAGTAGTAACTATTGATCTCTTTATATTTTAAGAAAAATACAGCAATGATGCTGTCTACTTAGCTTCTATGGACCTCCTCTCATCCCAAAGCCAACTACACCCTACTCCAATGAGACTGTCTCATATAGTCAAATAAATCAACTCTTGGGAGTTCTATATCTTTCACTCACAGAAATTGGCAACTCTACCTGGCCAGCTTCTGGTCTTTGGTCTGTAGCAGGAAATTTGCTATCTTACCTGATTAAGTTAGACCCCATCATCTTTTGTACCATGCCTTTGATTTTCAAAACCACTCACTCTGGCAGATCTACCTAGGGTTATGGTATCCTGAAATAACAGCTGAGCAGTCTTCAGGCTTAGGTCTTGTTGAGCCAAAGTTCTGGCCCTGCTGGCCATCATTAATAACTTGTTACAAAGATAGCTTTAAGACCTAAGGGCAATGCTCACCAATCTTGAAAATTAGGGAAACTTTCCAATCTGAGTAGCCCAATAGCTGGGATTTCAACTAAAACATCTGAGCTCCAAATATCAGAGCCAGAGTTCTATTCCCCACAAAGCCTATTACCGTCTAGATGACTGAGAATTTTTTACATTGATCCTGACTGCAAAAAACAACAGCCCAACAGACAGCTGTGCATCTTTTGAGCAGAAATGCAATCAGAGGGCTTGAGATCCAATTAATAAATAGAACCCCCAACAAGTATTTCTTTATAAATGCAATCAGTGGCACTAAGATTGTGAAAAGCAAGACAGGCACAAAGAGATTCTCACCCGCCAGTATCCAAGTCTAAACTGGATCAATACTTATTATGCCTTCTAGATACTCTCAAAAAATCCAGAAGCTCTGCTTTTCAAGATCCCAGTGGGAGATTTCACAACATTTTTGATTAATTTCTTATGGAAAATCATTCCCCTGCAAAATAACTTGGTCTTCAATTAATAGTTGACCTGAGAGGTGATCCAGATATTACACTAGGATCAGAATCTCAAGCCCCAAGAGGATCCAGATCTTTAAAAGCCCCATTATTACCACAATCAACGTGAGTGCTATATGGCTTATCACTTAGCTATATAGCAATCTTCTTTTATGTTCATTAAAGATATGATTATCCCATTATTTTCTTTCTCTTACTTTTTATTTTATACTTTCAATAAGTTTATACTTGGCACTATCTATTATTCTCAAAATAATATTTGATATGTAAGATTTAAAGCAGTTTAAAGCTCAAGCCTTTGATGTAGTTATATTTAATGATTAAATGTAAACCAAGGTTTATTGTACAAGGTGGGGCAACAGCAGTCATCCTATTGAAACCTTATCACTTTTGCAAATGGTGCCAAGTGCCAACTGGGTTCTGACATCTGTGAATCAAACAAACACAGGGTACAGGTTGGCAAGCCAAGAATTGGTTTACTCTGCAAGGACGCGGAATATCTGCTTCACTTTTTTGTGCACCAATTTTTGGTTGTGTTGGCGTGAATCTTGTTACAGACTTTCTGTCTGTACAGCACCAGCTGGACAAACACTGTGGCGTTTGGCCACTTGCCTTGAAGAGACTGGGACAACACATGATCTTCCCAAGGCTGGTTGGCCCCAGATCAGCTGTTGTGGTGAGAATTTTGCTGCTGTTGCCCAAGATGGCAAAGCGGAGCCTGAAACATCTACCATACAATGTGCCATGCAATTGGACATTAGCCAGTGGTCCCCATACATAATTTTGGAAATATATTTGAAGATATTCCCTCACAAAGTTCAGAAAGTGTGTCAGCGGTTAGCTTTTGGCTGCCCAATTTGTGTAGCCTGCACTCAAGCCATACTGGATCTCAACAAAGATGGGGAAAATTTTTCATTGAAAATTATCATGAGTGATGAGGCTCATCTCTATCTTAGCAGTTATATGAGTAAGCAAAATCATTTTCTGGGGTACTGAAAATCTGTTTATTCCCCACAAATAACCATTAAGCCCGCTCAAAGTTACTGTATGGTTTGATGTTTATGCTGGAGGAGTCATCGGGACATTTTTTTTAGAACAAAACAGGCCAAACAACAACTGTGGATGTCATGCAATACAGAGCCATGACACTCAAATTATTCTTCCTCAATTGGATGAATTGGGACAGGAGAACATGTTGTTCCAACAGGATGGTGCACATTGCTTAAACCACAACCAATATTCTTAAAGAAGCATTTCTGGGTCGCTTAATATCTCATTTTGGTGATTTTCAATGGCTGGCCGGATCACCTAATTTAACTGTTTGAGACAGCTTTTTATGGGGGTTCTGAAGCTGCAGGTTTACATCAACAAGCCTCAGACTCTTAAAGCCCTCAAGGAGAATATTTGCCAAGAATGATAGAACTTGTTGCCCAAAGCTGTGGCAAGAGTGATGGAAAATGCCATAAAACGAGCATGTATGGCCATCAACTCTGGTGGCAGCCACTTGGCCGATATCATTTTCTCAACTTGATGGAATAAATCCTAATGGATTAAATAACAAATTCCACAGGAAGAACCAAAGTTTTTCATTAAAAGAATTGCAGCAAAAGAATTTTGGACAATTAATTTTGCCCCGCCATGTATGAAAATTTGTTCAGGCTTCTCAAAGAGATTCTCAAAGAGATTCTGATTGGATAGACAGATGGTCATCTGATAGGTTGATTGACGCGTCATTACGTGAAAAAGTATAAGTCATGGATTAAATTTTTATGGGGGCTCCCCAATTACGTGGCTCACCTGTATGCAAAGTTTTGGGACAGTTATTTCTCGATCCATTACGCGGCCATCATCACGTACACCTGCCGCAACAATATCTCAGTCCCTGCTCAATTCAATCCATCCTCAACTAAAACTTACAGAACCCTGTTTTGCTAAATATAGAAACCCTTTCACAGCTGCATTCAAACGGGGTTTTCATTCTTCAAAGTATAGTTTAGGAATTAATCAAATGGGAAGTAAATTCCTAAGAGGGGAGTACCCTAATGTACGAAGAGATTTGCAATGCAAAGACTCTCTCCACGGACAGGAGGTCTGCGATCCCTATCGCTGGCTAGAGGATCCTGATAGTGCGGAAACCAAGGTACTATATAACCCTTACCACTCAATCGCTTGCAATCACTTATAAAGCCAAGGAATTCGTTGAGGCCCAGAACAAGGTTACCGAGGAATACCTTAGCAAAAACAAGGAAAAGACTGCTGCCATGCGAGAAACGTAAATACTTTGTTGAATCTGTTAATGAAATTTAGCGTTAAAAACCTTTACAACTATCCTAAGTTATCCCCACCCTTTAAACGGGGGAAATTTTACTATCAGTTTTATAACCCAGGCCTCTTGCCTCAGAGGTAAAATGCCATATCCTTGGTTTGACTACAATTCTTCAAAGTGTTCTTTATCAATCTGAGACCCTGGACTCAGAACTGAAGGAGTTTTTTAATGTAATTATTCCTAAATGCTGCAATGTGAATTAAAAAATCTTTAAACAGCCCAATAATTTGAGCGAAGATGGAACTGTTTCACTTTCCACCTACTCCTTTTCCGACGATGGCAAATACTTCGCCTACGGAACTAGCCAAAGTGGTAGCGATTGGGTCTCAGTACGCATCAAGGAAGTAGAAACAGGCAAGTTGCTTGATGATAAAATCGACTGGATTAAATTCTCGTCGCTCTCTTGGACTGGGGATAACAAAGGCCTATTCTATTCGGTAGATTTCAACTTTGCCTCTAAGGTTTAATTGCATTTGCCGTTTAGAGATATCCCTCACTTGCATCAGAGATGGGAGCAAAGACAGGAACAGAAACCGAGTCTGTCAAAGGGCAGCAGGTTTTCTATCATAAACTTAACACCCAGCAGAGTGAAGATGTATTTGTGTTTGAGGACAAGTCCAACGCCGATCATTTTGTCGGGGCCTCGACTTCTTATGATAGCCAATGGATTATTCTTACCATATCTGGGTCTTGCGATCCTGTAAACAAAGTGTATCTGGCCAGGCTGCACGACGGGAAGTCCACAAACTTTTCTCTTGAAAGTTTTGACTTTGGCAACGTAAACTTTGTTAAGGTGGTGGATAACTTCGAGGCCGGTTATGAATACGTCACAAATGAAGGCTCAATTTTATACTTTCACACCAACTTGAAGGCTCCCAAGTACCGTCTAGTCAAAATCGACGCAGACAATCTTTCCCGTGGCTTTGAGGAAGTAATTCCTGCAAGCTCGGCACTTTTAGAGTCCGTACATTGTGTCTCTGATAAGGTCCTGGCTTTAGTTTACTTGGAAAACGTCGTCAACAACATACAGCTCTACACACTTGATGGTACACTAATCAAGAAGCTTCCTCATGAGCTGGGTTCTATTCAATCCCTCTCTGGGAGACGAAGCCAACGCGAGATATTTTTTTACCTTTCAGGATTTCTCAATCCAGGTATCATTTACCATTGCCCTCTAGACTGTGAACCAAAGGACTTTGAATGCACAGTTTGGAAGCGCACTCAGTTTCAAGACTCTACTCTGGCCAAGTATCTCGACGAGAACTTTTCATCCGAGCAAATGTGGTACTCTGCCTCCGACGGCACCAAAATCCCCATGTTCTTTGTTCAAAAGAAAACCGGCACTTCATCCCCTCGACCTACTCTCCTCTATGGCTACGGGGGATTCAATATTTCCATTACGCCTGCATTTTCACCCTTTTGGATATCCTTCATGGACACGTTTGGGGGTATTCTGTGTATTCCTAACATCCGTGGTGGTGGCGAATTTGGCGACGAATGGCATCGTCAGGGTATCCTTGAAAAGAAGCAAAGAGGGTTGGACGACTTCCAGGAAGCTGCCAAGTTCTTGATCCAGAAATGCTACACCACCCCCTCACAGATCACCATCAACGGAGGTTCCAACGGTGGCTTGTTAGTCGGTAATCCATTTCATAAATCCATCTGACATCCAGGGGCATCGATTACCCAAGCACCAGAACTCTTTGGCTGTGCTATTGCCGATGTCGGTGTCCTCGATATGCTTCGCTTCCACAAGTTCACGGTTGGCCACGCCTGGTAAGAAATATCTTAACATTGCTAAACCACAGGAAATCGGACTATGGCGACCCCGATGACTCACAGAATTTCAAATACATCATAAAGTAAGTCCAGGTCACCCTCCCTAACCTTCAGATACTCTCCTCTTCATAATGTCAAGGACTCTTGCCTCTATCCACCTACTCTCCTGGCGACTGGCAGCCACGATGACAGAGTGTAAGCCAAACCACAGCAATGCTAAAGCATATAGCTCGCCTCTCCATACATTTAAGTTCCTTGCCACCCTCCAGCATCATCAAGCTTCAAACCCAGCCCCCTTGATTGGAAGGATTGAAACCAAGGTAATTTTTGCATTGATTATTAACTTATGGTAGGCTGGACATGGTGCTGGGAAACCAATCCAAAAGAAGGTACTTGAACTCATGTTTAAATTCTAACGTTGTAGATTGATGAGTGTGTTGATAAGCTTTCATTCATCTCCCTGGCACTACAAACCAACAGCAAACTTTAGCCAGATTCGAGTTTTATTACTTACTCAAGTAATTATAAATTTCACTTTCAAACTCAATAGTTCCTTTAAATCCAGTCCCACTGAGAAAACTTTACAATTTAAGTTTAGCTTTATTACCAAAAGCATAGTCACGCCTCTCAATTGTGTTCACATGTTGCTTGAACTGGGGGACTTTTTTATGCTGAAATGATTTGAAGCTCCTCAATGAATTCTTATACCTTTGTATACTTTCTATACATCAATTATAATACATCCAATGATTATTGTGTTGCAACTGGAATTGACACTTCAGTCATCACCATACCTCGCAATACACAGATGCACTAATCAAGTTGTCTCATGTTGCATCTAACATCATGCCCTTTCAATTCCCCGATATTGAAGGATATCATATATCCTTATGAGAAGCAAGACCCATTTACAACAAAGATCACAACAATGACCCTTATTTATAACACTGACATTTCTTATCTGGATCATTTCCATATGCTCCACCCCCTTGGTGACCCAATGGTCTTTTCCACAGTATAAGAACCCTCACTCTTCTCATTAAAGATCATCTTACTTCCTTTTCTGTCCCTTTCTTAAACTGTTGTCTTCCTCAATCTAAATACTGAACTATAACTAAATTCAGTTGCAGCAATATTATAAATTGATTTCTAGATATAACCGTGTCAGAAATGAGGTCAATAATGAAATATTATGTGCAATACGCTATCTCAAAATATGCCATCCCAAAGTATTTTTGCTATAGAGTCTGGATTTACTTAAGCAAAATTAGAAAACTTAATAAAAACCATTAAATAGTTGGTTTTAACATAGTGTATTCAGTACAGCATCACAAAAACCTGCATAACTAAACCACACACAAATTAAATTAAAAAGGGGTGTTATTTGAATATGACTTTCCAAGTATAAGTTCACTTATCAGTTCCCTAAAATACACCTTGGTAAAATGTGCTATCTAGAAAAGCAGCATCTGGAATCCAATAACTAATATACTTTTTGTGGCAAATCCAACCCTTTCCCTTACTAGCTGGGAACAAAGTATGGTATCAATCTGAGTCTCTACTTAATGAATCAACCCAGATTTATGCAACTTTGATAGCACTATTACCCCATATCACAGCTATTAAGAACCCACTTTCCATATACTGGTTTTATTCCTTATCATAGAAGCAACTTTGATATTTGATCTTTAACAATAAAATGGTTTACTAATAGTTTTTATAGCAAAGGAGTGCTTACGCTATTGCAAAACATGCCATTACAAAATCCACTAGGCTCTTAAGTGTTCAATAGAAGCACCACCCAGTTATGCGGCACTAAGAATTAACCTACTTCTTCACATACAGCGTCAAAGTACACCATTTAAGATACCCCACTGCAAATCAACTGTTTCTAATTTCTAAATTCACAGTTTATACTGATTTAATCTATAAAAATTGTAAAAGCTTATTTAAAAGTTGGCATGTATACAAAAAATCCCTCCTCTAAATAGCTGGGTACTTGTTAGCCCTAGTTTTTAAGTTGGTTTTTGAGTTATCTAAGTTTTACTCTTTGGCCAGGTTTTGATAGCTGCACCGTGGATATATAATAATTAAAATAAGAATATGTAAAATATTTATGTTTTTGGTCAACAGCATCTCAAAATGCCATCTCAAACACAGCATCTAGAAATACACATGTGGCTAAAAGCCCTAAAGCTTTGCCTACTTTTAGTATTAATAAAGCTTTCATCTTTAGAAATGATAGCTTTTCCTTCTTTTGATAAATATATTTGAGTTGTTTCCCAAAATCCTGAGTAAAAAGCGTATACTTTATATTAAAGACCTTCTTATTTTTTCTTTAAAAATTACCCCAAAAACACTTTAATTTTACTACTAACTTTTTAAAGTTATTTTTCCCTGGTATTAGACAGGACTCTCTTCCCTCTTTTCACAAAGAAAATGTCTCAAAAATTGTTTAACCCACTAAATTCATTAGTGAATTTAGCATATACAGTAGATGAGATACTTGTGTTGGCTTACCCTGTCAATCCCCCTGCTTTCATTGCTCCCCCTGGAAGAAAAAATAGTCAATTTAGACTATTTACTGGCTAGGTGTCACCCGCTGTTGGGAAAATTGAGACCCCACCAATCAAAGGTCTACACAGTTCCCTTCATAAATTCAAAAGTGACAATTGGATTTGGCTCCCAGGAACACCCTATAGGCAGCAACCAATAAGAAGCCAGCCCAGAAATTATCACAAAGGCTTTTAGCATCCCTGAGCTAGGATAGAAAATTTTCTCCTGTAGCTAATCAGATCCCTCTCCTTCATCCCTAGCTCCCCCAAATTCTAACCCACCCTCTTAAAATTGGCAAGTGGGCTCTTGCTTTATCATTCTCAATATTATTAAGGTATTAAATCCAAGTCTGACACCATGTGTTGCAACCAAGTTTACCTCCTTGCCTGCTAATGTATCTTACAATACACAGGGGGCGCTCAATAAGCCGCCCCTTGACGTATCTAACAGCATGGATCAATCTGATGGTAATATCAAACTGCGGGCACTTCCTCTTAATTAGAAGCACTGCCAATTCAACCTGCTGATCACTGAACAAGTGATTCCTTGGCTCCAATCCTTACATGAAACACGCCACTATGCCACCCCCTGTGGCCTTGTGGCTTTCCCTGTGACAGAAATTGCAGGATAGTATGAAGCTGTTTCTAAGTGGTGGGGAATTACCACCCAAATCCACATAGAATTAATGATTAACCACCAACATGGCTTCAGATATTGTTTTGTGAGATTTCCAATTAAGATACTAGGATTAAGTAAGATAATTAATCCTAAATAAAGTAGTCCCAGATAAATAGCCTATGAAAGCATCAAAGTGTCTCCAGAATAAAAATCAGGACATTGAGATGCAACACAATTTTCAGTTTCAAGGACAGGGGGACAACTCTAAGATTGGCAGGCATGAAATTAACATCGTGAGGTACCAACAACAAAGTTCCAACTGCAGGGCCCCATCTTCCAGTGATGATCTGGCTTAGAATCAGATTGTAAGGAATGTAGCAAAAAAAGGCCAACTACAGGATGCATTTGAATAAAAAATTAGACCAAGGGATATTTTGATTTTAATTGAGTAAAATTTGGGAGGGCTCAACTCTTAAGAGTTAAACAGTGAAAATTATTCATCATATATCAAAAATTGACTAAGCAATACCACCTGGATCCTGGGCTCCTATTCTTTCCACATTGTTAAGTGATTATCTAGTCCAGTTTGCAAAGAAACCTTGGGTGACTAATTTCCGATGACCATGCTGATAAATAAGTTCATATCTGGTGACCCTTAAGTTATGTTGATTTATCAACATCAACTTACAGGGGGAATCAGATTAGACCAGCAAACTGGAGCATCTGTAACCCATTTTCAATCAACTGTTTGATTCAAGTCTGTTAAATTAGTCAGCTTTGTTAAAGGTTTCCTGGTTTTCTGAGCTTTCCTACTTGGCTAAATAATCCCTGGCATTATGGAAATTACCGTGACAAAAGGAGCTGGCATTGTCAGTTGGCTTCATTATACCAAGACCTGCCTTTGTATCTGCCAGGTGTCTGAGCCCATGTGGATGTCCACCACTTCTGGAAGCCTTACAGGGCCTGCTGCAGTGTGGTTCACCAACTGGGCCAGCCAACAGATAGATGTCACTTAGACATTGTTCAGGGACGACGCAAAATCCTGCTACAGTGAAATATTTTCACCTATCATGGTGGGAACTCCCCTCCTGGCCATTAAACAGATTGGGCCTGTCCCTGAATATCTTGCAGCTTGATAACAAGCCCTTGCTGCTGCCCCAGAAGCAATCACCAAAAGGAATTCCATGCTCCTTACTCTAATAATCAATGTACTCAAACCTCATATCTGTAAGTGGGTTCCTGTGGGGTACTTTACCTCCATTGACAACTTCTACAAGGCTGTTATGGAGGCCAATAATCAGGATTCCATGGGATTCTGTAGGTCCAATGATGCGCCACCCCAGTCTTGCCCCGCACCTGGCAGTGCCCACAATCAGGTGGGCTGCTGCCAGTCCTGCCAACAAGAGGATGGAGCTAAGTTCCCTGAAGGGGGGAGCTCTAACTAGCACAAATTGAGGACATGGGAAAAGCCTGGGGGTTGTAGAGACAAGAGGTGCTACAGCTCTAATTGAACCTCACTCTCAATCCCTCCTTGCCAAGAACCCATGTGATTACAAGGTTCATGAAGTTGAAACTCTTGGTGTATTCCAGGTATATGGTGACAACCCCCTTCTCCAAGCAAGCCATTCTTCAAATAAAGTAACCCGCTTGGCCTATCCCTTCTGTTTCTGTAGGAACACCCACAAACTTTTGGTAGACACTGGGGCCAATCACACTATGTTTGACCAGGCATTCACAGATTCTCAGCAGCTGGACCAAGTGCCCAGCCAATTCAAGGCAGTAGTAGTAGTAGCTGACTCCCGCAAAGTGGTAATTACCCATGAGAGGGTACCCTTTTCTGTGAGAATGGGGAACATCCAGGTCAAGCTCTCTGGGCCAATCATTTCAGGGCTCAGCCACAAAGTCATTGCTGGTCTTGACTGGCTGCGGCGCAGCTGTCCTTATATTGACTGGGATACATCTGTAATCACCCTTAACAGAAATGTGGTGGATTTCCAGATCTATCCTATCAAAATGAACAAGTTGCTCCATGATACTGTGTTTTTCAGAATCATAGAGACAGGTGTGTATGATTTCAAGGGGGATATAGACTTTAATCAATGCTCAGTTGAAGTTATCTGCACTGAACCACTTGCAACTCCCCCTATGGCCACTCCTCCCCCACCAGCACTTGCCACACTCCTTGAGGAATATAAGGACATCTTCAGCAAAATGTTGGACCAATCTTCCCCTCCC
The DNA here is from genome assembly GCA_014839935.2 of Entomophthora muscae. Classification (NCBI taxonomy): domain Eukaryota; kingdom Fungi; phylum Entomophthoromycota; class Entomophthoromycetes; order Entomophthorales; family Entomophthoraceae; genus Entomophthora; species Entomophthora muscae. The sequence goes on from QTSX02004348.1 coordinate 21,477, forward strand.
CAAGAGATACATCATGCTGTAAAACTACAAGGGCCACTTACCAAGGCATGTCCCCTTTATTGTCTGACACCCAAGGAAGACAAGGCTTTCAGTCAACACCTTCTGGACACACTCAAAAAGGGCTTCATCTGCCCCTCCCTCTTATCCTACGGGGCTGCAGTCTTCTTTGTAGCCAAAAAGGATGGATCCCTTTGGTTGGTGACCAACTACCACACCCTAAAAAAAGTGACTGTCAAGAACAAATACCCCTGCTGTTGATTGACAAACTGTTTGACACACTTGCAGTTTCAAAGGTCTTCAGTAAGATTGATCTCACTGCAGGGTACAACCAGGTCCACATTACACCAGGGGATGAGGCAAAAATTGCCTTCCAAACATACTACAGGCTGTTTGAGTGTTGTATCATGAACTTTGGAATGGTCAATACTCCCTCCACCTTTGCCATGCTGATGAACAAAGCATTTGAGGATCTTATTGGAAAATGTGTTATTGTGTACCTTAACAACGTCATTGTCTTCATTCAAGATCAAACCACAAATCTCTAACACCTCTGTGCTGTCCTCAATACCCTTTGTAAAAACCTGCTGAAGGCCAAGCCTTCCAAATGCAAATTCCTCAAGTCAGAGCTCTTGTTCCTCGGGCACATCATCTCTTCCCAAGAGATAAAGCCTGACCCCGTCAAAATCAAGGCAATCACAACCATACCACCTCCCACCAATGTGGGCCAGGTGTGTACATTCTTAGGCATGGTTGCCTATGTACGCAAGTTTATTCCCAACTGTGGAGAACTAATTGCATCTCTCACAGAGCTCTTAAATACAAAACAGCCCTTTCATTGGACCCCTGCCAGAGATCAAGCCTTTGAGACGTTGAAGCAAAGAATTAAAACTGTGTATGTATTGCAGTTCCCCAATTGGAACCACCAGTACAAACTTGAGACAGATGCCTCTGATAGAGCCATAGGGGGAGTGCTACAGGTGGAAGCTGACAAATGTGTCTTCTTTCCCATGGCCTATGAATCCAGGAAGCTCACCAACTCAGAGCAGCACTGTTCCATACATGACAAAGATTTAGTGGCAATTATGCACTGCGTTGAGAAATGGAGTTGTTATCTGGAAGGAGCCACCTTTTCACCCCGTGTCCTGACAGACCACAAGTTGCTCCAGTACTTCAATACACAGTCCTATTTTATATAACATCAGGCAGGCTGGGTCAAACGCCTGTCTCTATCAATTACACATCAAATGCAATCCTGGAAAGGAACTTACCACTGCTGACGCCATCTCTAGGTTATATGTAGTGTCCACCACGGGGGGGGTAACTGCCTAGACCCAGACTGGCCAATGCTCTACCTGCGTTCTAAAGCAACACACTATGAAGGCCTTGATTCCACAACTATCTCAAAATTAAAGGACAACAAAAGCCATTTCACCACTGATACTGGCAATGTCTAATGTTGGGCAGAGACCAGTGAGAAGACACTGTATATTCCCACCACACAACAAGGTGACATCATACTGCATTACCACTGCACCTTGGGTCACATCAGAGTATTTAATCTCTTTTAAATAATGAAGCGTAAGGTTTGGTGGCCCCATATGCGCCAAGACATCTTGGACCTCCTCAAAACATGTGTGCTGTGTGAAATGAACACGTTCAAACCTGAACCCCCAAGTCTGTCCTACCCATTAAAGCCATGGAACCATTCAAACAGTGGGCCCTTGACATTTTTGGACCCCTCCCTGAGGATAGACGAGGCAAGAAGTACATTGTTACAGCCATCAATTATTTTACCTGTTGGCCAGTAGCATGGACAACCACCAACCATACTGCCATCACTATCACCTGCTTTATTTGTAAAGAAATTGTGGCCTGCTTTGGGCAACCCAAAAGTCTTATCACAGATGGTTGGCCTGTACTTGTGGGGCATGTCATGAAGGCGTACTGTACCAAAATGCCCTCCAAAGAATAGTCACAACTCCCTATCATCCTCAAGCCAATGGCTGCGTGGAGCATCTAAATGATTCACTGGTACAACTGATTTCCAAGATCTCACAGGAGCACCCAAATACTGCCTGGACTGAATGTTTCCTCACTGTTCTACTTATCCTATAGGCCAGGATCAACCGGGTTACAGGTTTCAGCCCCAACTCCTTGGCCTTCTGAACGCCCAATGGGTTGGCAGGAGTAGAACAAGGGAAACTACAATCCACAGTATCCATGAAACCCCCCTTGTTGCCTACCCCTTCTCTGAGCCAGTGGCGCGCCAAATCCCAAGAAATCAAACACAAACGGATTGAGGGAGGGACAAAACACCTCAAGGCCAGATACATCATAGATGACCCCATCTATGCCCTCAGCCCCAATTCAGCTAAGGTAGAACCCAACCACTTGGGGCCCTTCAAGATAGCCGCAGTCTTAGAAAACCACACCTATCAACTTGAAGATGCCCAATGATACACCAAAAAACTCCACCACAATTTCTTGCACCCCTGCTGTGCCATCCCCACACAAAAGTTGTTTGTGCGGACCTTCCAGATCTATTGCAAACTCTAATCCTGGTGTCTGACAACAAGCAGGGGGAAAGGGGGTGTTGCAACTGAGTTTCCAGACTTGCCTACAAACATATCTTACAATACACAAGGGGTGCTTAATTAGTTGCCCCATGAAATATATAACAACATGGATCAATCTGATGGCAATGTTGAGCTTTGGGAAATATCTCCTAATTAGGAGTGCTTCCACTTTGACATCACTGATTCCTGTGAAATTTATTTCTTGGCTTTGAACCTTACATGAAATCTGCCACTGTGCCACCCCCTGGTGGTCCTGTGGTTTTCCCCATACAATATATTAGTCATGATATCAATTAATAAAAATTATTTTATTCTTCTCATTTTTGTCCTTTCTATTGGACTGTTGTCTTCTGCAATTAAATAGTGAACTATCATTGGTTCAGTTACAACACTTATATCCACACCTTGAATATAATTAAGCAAAAACTGGATGCCATCTTACCCACACTTGAAGAAGAGCCAACTGAAAAGGGGCTGAAAGAAGAAGAAAGCCAGCCCAGAGGCCACCCAGGAGCAACAGGACATAACCAGAAAGGTGCCAGAGTCCCTTCCCTACCATACCATGTTAATGGTTGACTTTAAGGCTTCACATGCCAACACTTTTATCAAGGTATTTAGGAGCAGGCCCCATGGCTGATTCTTCCACTACCGCCAAGCTCTGTGCAAGAGTCTGATGGAAGACCCAGCCCTCAATAAGCTGGTTTTCAAGGATGGCACAAAATATGCCATAAATACTTTTAATTACTTTGATTTGCTGCCCTGGCCATGTCAGAAAGAAAGAGGACAATCTTTTCTATAATGAGCTGCTCAAGGACAACTACATTATTGAGCACCAAGAAGCATTTTTGCCTTTAATCCAGCACTTTGAACACCAGTGGGTGGGTGTGTTTCAGGGACAGCACTACATCTTCAAGAGTGGTGATTCCATCAATTTAAAATGATATAATCAGGTTAAAGAAGGCGTGAATAATACTATCTCTTCACTTGAAGGTTGGCACAACCAATTTTCCCGCATAGTTAAGATAAATAAGCCCAGATTCAATGTGATAATTAACAAGCTGAAGATTTGGCATGTTTATTGGGACCAGCTTTAAATTAATCCATCAAAGTCAAGGCTGTTGTCTCCAAGCATGCTGACCAAAAGGTCAAGTTTTCAAGTGTTATTAAGAAGGTTTTAGCATATCTTATCAACAAAGGCTGTCTTGCTCATCTCAAAGGCATTGCCAAGGCTCTTAGGGCTAAAGCCTGATCAATTTATTCTACTAATAAATACTTTCTTTCAAAAATAATTAATTTTTACTTTAGTTTTATTATATATGGGTCATTATTTTTCTTGTTATGCCTAGGCGCCAGATTTATTCTTTCATAACTTAATCACATTATTCATATTCAAATTATTCAGAAAGCTTAAAATAAAATCAACAAATTCCAAAACTTTAATTGATCTTGGGCTTAGATGATTTTTTTAAAAAAAATAAGTCATCAATTTTAGAATTGAAAATTCTAACTTATAGTATTACTGAAAATGTCTTAAGTGCTACTACAAACTACAAACCAAAAATATTTAAGATGAGTTGCATGGGAGAGTAATAGCAGCCCCAAAGCTATAAATGCTTTTACCCTATCTTTGGCTCATCATAAATATTTTTAGTTTGTTTCAGAAAAAAAGGTTGTTGTTTTTGAAAGACTGATAACTCTATTTAAAATACACCCTCTAGTAAGCTGCCCTACTTCATGAACTTGCCCTAATGCACCACTAGCATCTTCTGATATTTTTGTTTCTCTGGTATCATCACGTGATTTCAAATGATAAGTTATCTCAGAATATTCTGAGAAACTTTCAAATGTTAAAGGTGAACTATACAACTTCCCATTTTTCATCAAATATGAAAGATTAATGCGCAGATTTTTAACTTCAAGCTCTTTCCTTATAGGCCTAACTTTTCTCTCATAAATATAAAAGAATAACTTTTGAGAAATATTTGAGCCTGATAGCGCTGATTTATATAATTCTTTTCTTTTTTCTTCTTGCTCAAAAATATTTTTAATATCATTTATATTTGTAATATAAAGCTGATTTTCTTTCTCTTTTAATGTTTTTGATATTACACCAAAGTGACCATCAACAATGCTTTTTCCATGACATTCTACAAAACAATTATATTTTATAGAACCTTTAATATATTTAAGTGCCTCTTTAAATAAGTAATATAAAAATTCATATGATCTAAAATGATTTCCATTATCAGTCCATACTTTTATATTTTTTATTTTTTTAAATCTATCTAATTTAAGAATTTTTATAAAACACTCACCTGAAAATAAAGAATCATGTGATAATATTTGAGACAAAAAATCATGATATTCATATTTAATTTTATTTTTTTCCTTAAAAACTAATGCAAATCCTAATAATGAGATTGGTCTTTTTGAATAAAAACAATTATTGGTCTCAATTAGGCCACCTCCAACCTTTAAGTTTTCTTTATAATCTATAACTACAACACAAGACTCATCATCTAATTCATTAATATCTTTTTTATATTCACAATTTTGATGAACATAAAAGTCTTGGTGCTGATTAATAGTCTTTAAGTCATTGTCTATAGATCCTGGTAATGGTAAGTTTTTACTTTTACATTCTTCCTTCTTTTTTTCTAGTGAATTTTTTAAATTACAAATATTGCACATATCAGTTTGTTTTTTACTTTTTATTATATTTTTAGGGATTAATTTTTAGTAAGTAGAAATTGAAACTGAAATTTCATTTTTATTTTCATATTTTCATATATTTCTTTTTTTGTTTTAAGTAGGGAGTATTTAATTTCAGTTGAGTAATTACTCATCTCTTTTTCTATATCTTTATAAATTTTTTCAGGCACTTTTTTGTAAACTGGCTTGTTCCAAAAGAATTTTCTAACAATTTTTTAATTATTTCTTTATTTCTTTTTTAATGAATAGTTATTATTTTTTGGCTTTTTTTGTTTAAACTTACATTTTTATTTTTATTTATTTTTCTTGAGTATTCAAACTCACTTTTGGTTATATTAAACCCCATATCATTAAGCTCTTTTAAAGAGTAGCTGGAAGTAACCAGAGATTGCAAGGCTGGGAGATGTTTTTGGGGAGAAGATTTCATGAGATCCTTTAAGTTTTCAATGAACTCATTGCATTTTTGATTTTGAATAGTTGACAGGAACTGAGCTTTCCCAAATTCAGTTTGAGTAAGGAAGTGCTTGATGAAATTATCAAGATCATCACCAGCAATAAAGAGAAATGCCTTTTTTAACATTGCAATTCTCTCTCTTTTTGTTGAAGCTCCCAAGGAAAAAAAGGGTAGCATGAAAGAAGTAAATTTAACTGAGGACATGGTAGTATTTTGAATCTGTAATTAGGTCAGATCTCTGAAATGTGCCTTAATGTTGGAGTGGTTATGATCAGAATGTGGCCTTTGAATGGGTTTTTTTTGGATTAGAAGCTTTGTGGTGCTTTAGCTCTTATATACCAAGCTAAATGACACCATTCTGAAAGAAATGGTGTGATAGCTTTTATTATAGTTTGAACTTGAATTTATGTTTGCAGAATTAATTAAATACCCAGTTTTCATGCACAAGTGATTCATGTGAAGCAGCTAAGCATCATTATTACATCATATCCTCTTTATAATCAATGCAAATCAATTAAATGATGTATTCAGTTAATTGTAACTCTTGTGCATAATTTTAAAATGATAAAATATTAAAGAAGTACATTAAAGAATACTTAATTTGAGGTTTGAAGCACACTTGAACCTTAAAATCAATCTAAACAGTGATAAAAACACCCTAACTTCAAACTATCATAAAATCCTAAAGAATCAAGCCCTTTAAAATAAAATAAAATTCAAAAATAAAGCTCTCAATCTTATCTTTAATTTTTTCAAATAAAAAAAGTCTGTTGTATATTGAAAAAAGAGTATTTATTAGCTTTGAAGTGATCTACTTTATATCATAAGATATAATCATATAATAAAATCTGGATTATACTCTTTTAAATTACTTTTGCTTTAAACTTGAGTATAGTATACATATTGAAATTTTTACACCAATAGAAAAATAAGATTCTTAGCTTCATTTTGATTGTTTACAGTGTGAAAAAATATTAATTTTTCATTGAGTTATTAATGTTTTAAATATAAAATGTGTAATTAGTTACTTTTTCAAAATTGAACTGTGTTATGCTGCAACTTAAGCAGCATGTGTATTAGAAAATGGCCTAATCCCTAAAATAATGACCCATATGTAAAATATAAGACCAAACTCATCATAGAAATATCTCATTTTTGGAGTGTGTTAGCTTTAGAGATTTTTGCACTATAGTTGCTACTAGCTGATATCACATTTTTATTTAAGTTTGGAATACTTGGATGATTTTGATTCTATCCATGTGTTTTATATGTTATTTTAAAAAATTTGGGGCCTTTATTAATATTTAAAGTTATCAGATAAGGCTTAGCCAGAAATTTAAGATATGGGTTTTAGCTGAAGTGTTTCTAGATGGCATTTTGGACACATTTTCTAGATAGTGTTATCAAAACTGCAGGCTCAACCTGCCAGCAAGGTTCCAACCAAGCGGGTTTGTGACCCGCAATCCAATTATCCGGTCACTTGAAGCCAGACTAGGAAGTCAACTCAAATTACCAAATCCAAAAACATGAACATATGATGATCCTTTATGGTGGATACCTCATTTGGCGCTTGACTTATTATCAGGATCAAGCCACCCCTTCTCCCATCCAGCCGTGTGATCACCAGTCATGTTCCTGTTATCCTTGATTCATATGAACTATATAATCACTGTCTCACAATAAAGATTATTATATATCTTCTAAATATTTTTCCCCTTGTAACTCTGCTAAAACAGCACAGTTACAACATTGGTAGCACAGGTAGGTTCTGCATCCTACCTTATCTTGAAAAATTCCACCTGTTGCCCGCACGCGCCGCGGCCAACAAATCCTTGACAGATTTATGTCTGGCCTCCTGCCTGACTGGACTCTGTACACCCCTGGTACTGCCATACCCAATGGCTTTGTCCTATACCAGAATACAGTGATTCTGCTACCCGCCTTCAACGCCATGTCTGCACAAGGTTTCTTTCAGGTTTCCTCCTTGATGCCACAACAAGCCAACAAAAACATCATGCCTGCCTACGTAGCTCAAAGACTACTAAGCGCCAACTTGGAACCTTTTTCTGGGGCCAACAACAACACTGCCATATGGATCCAGTCCGCCCAGAGCAAGCTGGCTCAGATGGAATGCCCACAGCGGTTTTGAATTGCAGAAATTTCCATTCACCTGACCCATGACGCTGGCACCTGGTGCAACAAATGGCACAAAGAGCACACCAATAATAACTGGGATACATTTAAGCAAGACTTCCAGGAAAGATTAGTGATTAGAGATACAGAGCTCATGATCATATGCCAAGTAAAGAACCTGAACCAGACAGGCACTGTGAAGGAACTCACCTGCGCCTACAAGGAACTCCAACTTTGTGCACCATCCAACATGGCCTTTGACACCCCAGCCACACACCTCATGTACTACAGCGCCCTCAAGTCCCATGTGATGAGACATGTGAACCTGGACCAGGTGACTAACCTGCAAAGCTTGTACTGTGAAGCTGAGAAAGTGGAGCAAACCTCCAATACACTTCATAAGGCACAAACTGGGAAACAAGAAAGACCCCAGGTCTCCCATCCAGGTGAGCGCTCCTCTCAACCACCCCCTGGAGGCAACAGGAATAACGCCAACCACAAACCCACAGGTTTGAATGGACATAGAAATGGAAACAATGGCCAGTCAAACCAGACCCATTTCTGTATCACCGCCACACAAGGCAACCAAGACAAGGGAAAAGCCCAGGGAGAGCACTAAGCAAGCCAAGCTATCCCTATGCAACTCCTGACTTGCCCAATTATGAGTACTGACCTGAGGACGTGGACCAATGCCCAATGATTCAGGTGTGACAGAAATCACTGGATAATATAAAGCTGTTTCTAAATGATGGGAAATTACCACCCAAACCCACATAGAATTGATGATTAACCACCAACGCGGCTTTAAATATCTTTTTGTGAAATTTCCAATTGAAATTCCAGGATTGAGTAGAACAATCAATCCTAACCAGAGTAAACCAAGATAAAGGACCTGGGAAAGCATCAATGCATCTTCAGCGTAGAATTCTGGGCATTGAGAAGTGACACAATTTTCATTTTCCAGAATGGGGGGAGGAGCTACAAAATTGGCCGGCATGAAATTAACATTTTGAGGCGCCAACAACAAAGTTCTGGATGCTGGGCCCCATCTTCCTGAAATGATTCTGTTCAGAGTCAGATTGTACGGGATATACCACAACAACCCAAGCACAGAATGCATTTTTTTAAAATTTAAAATTAGAACTTGGGATAATTGATTTTTATTGAGTAAATTTAGAAGGACTCAACTCTTAGAGTTGAAACAGGGAAAATTATTCAATATATACCAGAAAAATTGACTAAGCAATACCACCTGAGTCTTGATCTCCTATTCCTTTGGCATCTTCAAGCAAGTATCTAGACCAGGTTGCAAAAACCCTTGCAGGACCAGTTTCTGACAACCATGCCAATTAATGAGCTTATATTGGGTGACCCTCATATTACGTTGATTTAACAACATCAGTTTACAAGGGGGAGCTGGTTTCAGCTGGCAAACGGGAGCAGCTGTGACCCATTTTTGATCAACTGTTTGGTTTAAATCGGTTAACTTGGTCAATTTTGATATAGGTTTTATGGCCTTCTGTGCCTTCTTACTTGGACGGACAATACCCGGCATTATGGAACCTACCGTGACACCAGGTGCCCTAAGAGGACCTGGTACTGTACACCATCACCAGACATCTCAATAAATTGATGTCCTATCCTTTCTGCTTTTGCAGTTACACAGGCTCAGCACTCCTGGATTTGGGCGCAGATTGAACCCTGGTCAATAGTAGCTTTGTGGATAAGTTCAAGCTGGCCACTAATCCTTTGCAGATTAAAAATGTGGTCCTGGCTGACAAACACCACATGCCATGACAAAGGAAACTGCCCCCTTCTCTGCCATGCTTGAGAACCTCCACTCCACCATTCAAGGTCTCGTTATTGATTTCTCAAAGTTTGACATTGTGCTGGGACTAGACTGGCTGCAAAAGAATAATCCTCACATAGACTGGTCAACCTCAGTGTTGACCATCAAGCGTGAAGGTATCAATCACCAGATCTATCCTGACTCTGTGGACCAACTTCTACGCAACCACGTCTTTGTGCGCATCACAGAAACCCAGGACAAGAAGAAAAACCTGAAGGTAATTGATTGGGACTCCTGCCAGTACAAGATCATACATTTCAAAGATCACCAGGATACCTCCACGCCTAAGGACCACAAAATTGTGGCCCACCATCCAGAAATCTTCAAGGAAGTGCTGCCCAGGCTGCCCCCTGAGAAGCATATTCAGCACTCCATCCAACTCAAGGGGGCTGTAGCCAAGGCGCGCCCTATCTACAGGCTGATCCCAAATGAAGACAACACCTTACACGCCTACCTTAAGGAGGCATTGGAAAAAGGACTTATCCGCCCCTCACAGTCTCCCTTTGGGGCCACCATATTCTTTGTGGTTAAGAAGGATGGTACCTTATGTCTGGTCACAGACTACCAAGCCCTAAACAAAGTTACTATTAAGAATTGTTACCAACTACCACTGATTGACAACCTCTTCAATCACTTGGGAGGAGCCACAGTCTTCTCCAAGATTGATCTGACGGCAGGCTACAACCAGATTTGCATTAAGGAGGAAGACATCCCCAAAACAGCCTTCCACACTAAATACGGCTCCTAAAAATGTGTGGTACTCAACTTTGGCATGACCAGTTCCCCGTCCACCTTTGTGACCTTCATGAACAAAGAATTTGCACCCCACATAGGCAAGCACGCCCTAGTGTACTTTACAACATTATTGTCTGCAGCCCCTTGGTGGAACAACACCACAAAGACCTCAAGGCAGTCTTTGCTACCTTAGCACAACACAAACTGTTGGCCAAGTCCTCCAAGTGCCAGTTCTTCCGTGAGAAACTACACTTCCTGGGACACATAGTCTCAAAGAACAGCATCAAACCCAACAGTCAAAAGATACAGGCCATCTGAAAGATGCCACCATCCAAGGATAAGTCAGAACTCTGCACCTTCTTGGGAATGGTGGCCTACATACGGCTCTTCATACCTGACTGTGGCGTTTTGACTGCTCCCTTATCCACCATAACAGGCACCAAGTCCAAGTTTGTGTGGACCCCCCAATGTGACCTCTGTTTTAGATGCCTCAAGGAGAAACTCACAACAGCTCCCATCCTGCAATATCCCAAACGTGACAGGGAATACCAAATGGAAACCAACGCCTCAGGTGCATCCATTGGGGGAGTACTACAAATCAAAAATAATGACGGTGACTTCCTGCCTGTAGCTTATGAATTGCAAAAATTGACAGATGGTGAGTGTCAATACCCTATCCACAACAAAGAACTGTTGGCTATTGTACTCTGCCTAGTCAAATGGCGCTGTTACCTGGAACGTCAGGAAGAATTCACAGCATTAACTGATCACAAGTCACTCATCTATTTCAAAACTCAAGCAAATCTGTTGCACCACCAAGCCCAGTGGATAGAGCTATTGGAGAGATTTAACATGCTTATCCAATACAAACCTGAGGCCAAGCTTGCCATGGCAGACACCCTGTCCCGCCTGTATGTCTGTGCTTCAAGAGGAGAGAATGGGCTTGACCCAGACTGGCCTCTCTTAGTACTACAAACAAAGGAAAAAGGTTTCCCCCCCGGCACAACCAACATAACAAAGGAAACAGTCATCAAAAATGAACACCTATTTGCTGACGTGTATGGGACCCTACATAGAAAAATTTCTAACAGCACAACCATTTCCTACATTCCCACATATCAGCAAGTCAACACCATCCTATGCTATCACAGAGACCTTGGACATACCAAGAGCCAAAACCTATATGAGTTTCTTAAGCACAAGGCTTGGTGGCCAACCTTATATTGCAATGTTCAAGAAGTTCAAGACTAATGTGAGGTATGCAAAAAAATTCTAAAAGCAAAACCCCTCCAAAGTCAGTACTTTCTATCTGCACACAACTACCTTTCAAAGTATGGGCTCTTGACATTGTTGGCCCCATGCCAGGGAAACACAATGACAAGAAATACATCATCATTGCCATTGACTTTGCTATGAGATGGCCAGTAGCCCAAGCAGTAAAGGCACACACTGGCAATGATGTACAACAATTTATTGGCAAGGAGATAATCAGCAAGTTCAGAAAGCCAGAACTCTTGATAACCAAGGGAGGAAAAGAATTGACCTCCAAAACCATCAATATATACCTTGCAAAAAAAGGGGTCAAACACACCGTAACAACACCATACCACCCACAGGCCAATGGACGTGTAGAGCAGCTTAATGGTAGCCTTGTGCAAGCCTTAGCCAAACTCACCACTAGGAGACCTGAAGACTGGTATAAGCAACTACTGACTGCACTACTTGTGTGTCAAACCCAAGTAAACAGATCCACCAGAAAAAGCCCGTTTGAAATGGTATACATCACACAGCCAAATATCATTCAAGCAGTGACAGGACCTAAAATGGAAACAACAATTGAAGTCCCTTCACGCTCAGACCCTCAAGTTATAGAGGCCAACAGCAAACAAACAGAAAAGGAAAATGAACAACTACAAAAAACCTTTGTCCCCATCCACAATAGACATGAAGTTGGGGACAAAGTTTGGGTCATGAATGTTGACAAGAGCAAGCTACAACCCAAGAAAGTGGGGCCAGCAATCATTCTGAAGGTAAACAAAAATAACACTTGCCTTGTACAAGGGCTTGGAAAACTTAAGCACAACAAAACCCTACACCATGATTGCCTACAACCCTACAAAGCAAGACAGAAACAACAAGAAACTGCCCTGCCCGCCACAGAACAGCAACTAGTTCAATACAGCGCCCAGGATCCTGACAACCTCCCTGACAACCTGACCCCAGAGTAGGTCAACCTTCAGTTGGGGGTGTGTGTCAAAACCACAGGCTTGACCCACCAGCAAGGTTCCAACCAAGTGGGTTTGTGACCCACAATCTGATTATCCAGGCACTCAAAGCCAGACTAGGAAGTCAACTCAAATTACCAAATCCAACAACATGAACAGATGATGATCCTTTATGGTGGATACCTTGTTTTGGCGCTTGACTCATTATCAGGATCAAGCTACCCCCTTCTCCCATCCAGCCGTGCAATCACCAATCATGTTCCTGTTATCCTTGATTCACATGAACTATATAATCACTATCTCTTCAATAAAGATTATTATCTAGCTTCTAAATATTCTTTCCTCGTGTAACTCTGCTAAAACAGCACAATTACAACAGTGTTGTTCTAGATGACATTTTCTAGGAGTAGGAAGATATCCTGTCAATTTTTTACCATTGACTGATTAGTCAAATTTGATCCAACTATAATTTTATTCTTATGTAATTTTTTTAATTTTATAATAAATCAAAAATTTAATTATAATCTATTTACTAATAATAGCTATTCTTCACACATAATTATTTTTAATTTTATTTTTTTGTATCTCATAGGCTTAATTTTAAATATTTGCCTTTTTAAAAGGTAATTGAATTAAGTTTCACTACTAGAAAACAAAATAAGACCATTAAAAGTTTTAAATAAGGTTTGTAGGAAATAATTTCTTTATCTTGTACTTTATATTTTTTGTTTTTACAAAATAAAAAATAAGTATGAATAAAATAATAATTGGATCAAATTTTACTGAAAATCAGTTGACAGAAAAAAATTGACAGAATATATTCTTCTCTGTTTTCTAGATAGTGTATACCGCAAGTATTTACCTGTTTTATCAATACAGTAGTTTTACAACCTGTTAATATAAACAAGAATATCACAGATCAAAACAAAATCAGTTCATTTTAAACCAGTTATATTTTGTGAAAGAAGTAGAATTTCATTAACATCAAAAAATGAGCAATAGTTAGTGGAAGTATCTATTAACATAACAAAATATGTGCACTGAAAGCAAATATGCTTTTATTTAACAATAAAAATATCAATTACTTAACCATAATGAGTATGGCCACACTACAAAATGCTATGTTTACTATGGTTTTTGAGAACATAACAAACTCAGCCAATGAAGTAAAAGTCTTGATCCAACAGAAAACCATTATAGCAACTGAAACAGACAGCAAAAATATTAAAAAATAAAAAATAGTGAAAGGTCCCCAATTATTACCATTAAATCCTAATCAAGAAATTAAATATAAATAAAAAAGATGGAAATATACAATTCTGAGTGTCTGAATTGGGATTAAATAATAAAATAAATCAAAAATATCAATAAATACAGCAAAATTCTACTTTTAAAGCCTGAAATAATAAATAAAGAAACTTTAAATACTACTGTGGAATAGAAATTAGTTGCAAAAAACCTTGAGGTTACTCTATTTGGACAAATAAAAATTATATAAAATAAAATATATAGTTAAGGTACAGTAGTTTTAAAAGCTATGGCGACAACCAAAAATACCTCAGATTTAAACAAAATGATTTCAGATTTGAACAAAATCCAAGTCATGCAAGATTCAGGATTCAATTTTTTTTAAAAAATTTGGTTAATAAATGAATTGTCAAATAAAAAACAAAATTTCACTAGCTCATTATACAAAATTATATCAAAAATCAAGCAGTGTAATGTAAACCACAAACAAAATGAACTGACACAACAAGTGAGATGGATGGATGCTATTCCAGAGTATATTATAATCCAAGCAGGATTCATATGAGGCACCAACAGAAGGACTAAAATGAAATGAAATTAGAGCAATCTAAAAGCGAGATTCCACAAGCACAAAACAAAATGAAGTCACACAAGATGTGTAGTGTGAGCAGCCTAAAATAGAAAAGTAACAGTTTAACATCCAATCTACAGTATCCAATTTAGGAAGAGAAGCATTTTATTCATTTTCATGGATCCTTATTTGTCTATAATGGTTTTGAGAACCTAAAAATGGATTTAAGATTACAATAAAAATAAATCATTAATTTTTAAAATTTCTACTTTTAGTGATTTTATCCTAGGTTTTTTACAATGGTTTTTACTAGCAATATCTTTGACAGTGCCAGCAGCCAAGCCAACAGCAGCCAAGCCAGCTTCAATGGAGGCAAGGCTCAGAACGTGGAGGCACCTGTTTACACCCAAGCCTTTGAGGCGGGTAACAAGGAAGCTGACCTGTACCTGACCCCTATGGCTTTGACTTGTTCAATAGTCACTTAGTGTCTAGCTCTGCCCCCACACCCACACCCACCCCTGCACAAGCTGCCCACCAACCAACCAATCAGGATGGCAACCTCAATTTGGAACAACTTCCCGCCATTGCCAGGCTGCCCCTCCCTCAGCCAATCAGGCTTCAGCTCCCCAAGCCCAGCACCCCAAATGCAGAATAATTACTGCTCAAATTCTCTAAGAAATTGTAGCACTGAACCTGCAGGGTCTGTCTTGGGACCAGATTGCAACCCAATTGCAATTTACCCAAGCCACAATAATGCGGGAATTTAATAATTTAATGAACAAGGGGAATCTGATTGGGATGGCCAAGAAGCCTAATAAGGCCCCCAAGTCCCAAATCAATGAGGCATACCCAATAATGCTTGACCTCCTCTAGCAGGATTGCAAGCTTCCTTTGACCCAGGTCCGGAAGCAACTTTCACACCATAGCATTTGGGTTTCTGAGCGCATGATGCAGCTCTGGATGTATGGGAAGGTGATCTCAATACAGATTCTTACCAATTTTGCCGGCAACTAATGGGATGGTGCTGAGGATTCCCCATATGACACCGCCATCAAATCAACCCTGGTCCAATGCCTGACTAGTCTAACTGATTATGTCATGTTCATCTACTATTACAAGCTATCAATAGATTTTGATGATTTTGGCAAGCAAGGAAAAGTTGCTACTCAAAAAGAAGGAATAAGGTCAAGAAGGGAACATTCATTGGTGTATTTCTGGCTGTTTCAGCCAAGGGTTTAGTTAACTATCAGACAAACCCAGATTTCATCAATGGCTACTCATACAGCCACATCCTTGGTTGATTAATCAACTCCTGGGATGGCTCAAATTCCAAGCACCAGGTTTTCTTGAGCCACCAGATGGAGGGTAGCTTCACTGCCCTTGAGGCCATCCAGCAATGTGAGCACCAGGCCTCTGTGTACCCAGCTGGCCACACAGACATCCATCTGGCTGATGTTGTCTTCTTTAACATTAGAGTTACACTCTGGGAGTGCCATCCTCAGGTTTTCAACAACCTCTATCTTGGGGTCCTTGACCACAATTCTCTCTTTGGTCACCAAAAGGGTGCTGATTTGTAAGCCCATTTTGCCTTTCATTTGAACATGGGTAACTAATCACCAAAAGAAAAGTGCCTCCCACCAGGTGCACTGCCATCTATCAGCCAATCAAGGAAATGTTGGACAAGGAATACACTGAGTTGTATATGGCGGCCATCACGCAAGATCCTCCTGCCTTCACCCCTTTCACCAACACCCCTCACCCGCAAGCCCAACCCACGCAATCCCAGACCCCCCAGGCCAGCACTGCCTCTACGTCTTCCTTCCCGCACAATTCTGCCTTCTAGGCATCACTCTTTCCTGCCCTAATAAACCCCCTGTCACCAAACATTTTCTATTTAGATTATCTTTATTTTGAATTATAATTGTTTATATTCTCTTTGTTTATATTTGGCTATATTCTTTATGTTCAGCTTATTTCTGTAAAATCATATATTTACTATGTCATGTATCTATATCCAGAACACAGTTATTTTTAGCACCCAAAAACAGCCCCTTGTAAAAATATTAACAACAATTTGGTGATCAGCTAAATTTGAATTAGAAAATTATAGGTGAACTGTTTTTAGATAAAGTTGTTACTGATCCAAATTCAAAACCTTAATGATAAACTTTAAGCCAATCAGGAGCCAAGTGATAAAGTGATTGTTGTGACATAAAGGGTCATTCAATAATTCTTTGATGCATGTGCACTAATAAATATGATTGACTGGATTTTTTTGCTATTGTGCGCCATTGCTGCTGTGGCAAGTTGTTGGTGGACTAGTGCCCAATCAGGTGCTGGGTTATTAATAGTCCACCAACAACTTGCCACAGCAGCAATGGCGTACAATGGCAAAACATCCAGCCAATCATATTAATTAGCACACATACACCAAAGAATTATTGAATGACCCTTTATGTCACAATAATCACTTATCACTTGGCTCCTGATTGGATTAAAGTTTATCATTAAGGTTTTGAATTTGGATTAGTAACAACTTTATCTAAAAACAATTCACCTATAATTTTCTAATTCAAATTTAGCTGATCACTAAATTGTTGTTAATATTTTCACAAGGGGCTGTGGTTGATTGCTAAAAATAATATGGCAATTAAGGAAAAAATACCAACACAAAGCAAACAACACATATTGAGGTAGGCGTAAAACATATACACAATGGGTAAAAAATGAGATAATGTAGTAAATGGGAAAACAAAAAGGAATAAACAAAGAGGCAACAGTATCAAATAATACAGAATTTATTGGGGCAATAGCTATAAAAACATATGAAAAGGTTAGTAAAAAATCAATGAGAGAATTAGAGAAGTTTCTGAAGGATCTCAACTTGGCAATTGCCAAAATCAAAGACATTAACTGCAAGGTCAAGGCAAAATTCAAGGCTGCCATCCTTACAGGGGACAGAATTGACAAGATGTCCGCAAAGGCCCTAATGACAAAAATACCAGACACCCCTGAGAAGACCATTGAGCATCTTCTCAAAATCCAGAAGATGGTGGTCAAGGGCCTGCAATTTAAGGCATACAATCTTTCTGCGCTGTCATTCTGGGTTGACAACCCAGAGATGTATGAACATCTCAAACCTGCCAAGCGTTCCAGAAAAGAGGATAAAGAATTGCCTGCACAACTGCTTGCGCCAAGAATGGCCAATCCTGCTGAAGCAGCTGGCAAGGAAGAAACATGTGCAGTAACATAAAAAATAATATTAATAAAAATTTGTAAATACTTACCTGTTTTTAAAGAACATAGACAGTGAACTCTGCCAAGTCCTGGTCCCCTTTGTCCCTGCAACATTCTACGCCAACTACGCCACTCATGTGGCCAAGCAGCTGTATCTGCTCCCCTATCTTGCAAGAGCTAAAGGACTGCATCCACAGGTCCTTTCCAATGTTGCAGGAGGCATTGGCTGGGCTGAAGCATGGCAAGGGGGCATCCAATTGGGCAGTTACTGCCTACAAGGATGCCCAACTGGTCCGCCAGGACCCAGTATCCCTCAGTGGAGTTTACTGTGTAAACTTCATTGAGCTTGTTTGGGGCGTCCTGGCAACACTCTCATTCAAGAATGTACTGAAGATAGGCTGGGCCCATGCGGCTGCTTGCTTCTGCTACCCCTTGGAGCACACAATTTCTTTCCTGCTGGACAACTTTGGGCGCGCAGTGGGAAAATTGGCTGTTGCAGATGCAACAGCTGTCAAGAAGATACAAATCCTCCTTGCTGACTTTGGGTTGGCCTGGAGTGCCAACAAGACAGGGGTCCCTGAAGCCATGGGGCTGATCTTTGCAAAGATCAATAATGATAAGAAGATCAGTGCAGTTTTTAATAAATTATGCGAGTTTATGGAAGCCTTTGTTGGGCAAAGGCTTCACTTGGTGGTTTACCTCAGGTATCTCTTCTACTTTGGAATGGGCGCCAGCGTAGAGAATCTTGACAGGCTCCTTCTATTCATCTTCAAGGCCAGGATCTCCTTAGACAGGAAGAAGGTCCCCCCAGGTATGACTCAGTGGATCACGTCATCCAGGACTCCCTGGTCCTGGCTGGTATCTATGGGTTTGCAGCCCCGCCTGAAAAGCTGCACCTGAACTCCCACTTGACCATACTGCCTTTTACCAGCAGGCAGGAGTATTTCAACCAGGGTGTATCCACTGTCTACAGTGTAGAAGTGAAGGTTGTGCACTACCTTCATTGTGGGGTGGGTACATACAGAAGAACTCACTAGAGGCGTTCTTAATAAATTCTCTCTTCCAATAAATTTCATTACAATTCATATTATTTTTATTAAATGAAAATTTTTAAATCTTATTTTAGCAAACAAGATTTACAGAATATATCCCAGAGAAGGTCTTAATAAAAGCATAATAATATATGTCAATAAAATCTACTTCTAATTTGTACACTTTACATTAAACTTTTTAAATTTCATTTTTATATTTATTTGACAAGAGTGATATAAATCTATACAAGTAATCCGGTATTAAGTGTTACAGATAACACCAGATACCATAATAAAATAATATAAAAAAATAAATAAATTAAAAACCTTTATTGATGGTCCAGTCAAATGTGATTGCGGGCTGGGAAGTTTCTAAATATAAAACAATAATTAACAAATCTTAAATAGTAAATTAGATATTATAAAAAAGTTGGACACACTAAGCCTTTAATTGATTGGTTGTTTGGCTGGGCACACAGGGATGAAAAAATAAGTGTGGTTATAGAATTTGGCCACAGTCTCAGCTGGTAGGGTGTGGATCCTGGCCTGCAGCAAATTAAAGAGGTCCTTGGTCCCAGTTGGGGTTCCTCGCTTGACAACTTACTTGAGCCACCCAAAGACTTCCTTGATGGGATTTAGGAAGGGTAAATAATCAGGGAGGAAGAGAAGGCGCAAATTTGCTGTAGCCAATGACTGGGGTCCCACTGCTCTGTTGGTGTCAATCATTGGGAATTCCTCAAGAATATCAGCCACCTTGTGGAGACCAACATTATCCAGCACAAGTATATTGGTGAAGCCCAGGTTTGTGCGCCTCAGGTGCTCCTGGACCAATTGGAGAAATGATAGAAAGGTACGGCTGTTGTGGGAGCCCAGTATCATTTGGTATAGCTTGACCCCCTTTAGGACCAGGGAGAGCCACCATTGAGTAGGCTGTGGTGCAGACTGCAGCACACCAAGCCAACCCGTCATTTGAGCCTTTTAGGACATAACCATAAGTACTCCACATAGACAAGGCAAATGTCAATTTGTCAATATAGTAAAAATTGACTATCCCCTTGGCTTTGAGGGCAGTGTAAACCTCCTTATATTCTTTTCCAGGTCTTGATGTTGGTTGAGTTATTCCAATTGTATGGAGATACCCCAAGCTTTTTCCAGGAAAAGCGCATCTTCTTCAGCAGATGGTAGTGAAAGGAAATGGAAGCCTCAACCCTAAAAGTGGATTTGACTATTGCCTGTATATTTTCCAGTTCAAGATGGCATTCCGGGTGATCCACTGGCAGATTGCCCATTTGTGCTCCTTGGTGAGCATGGTGGAAACGCGCAAGGATTTCTCTGCAGCAAGGACTTGGCCAGTATTGATGAACTTGTGGAAGGTCTTGCTGGCGTACTTGGTATCCACCCCAACAAGGGCCCTGGCCGCCTTTTAATTGCCTGATTCATGTATTAGCTTAAGCAAGATGATGCGTTTAATGTCAGGGATGCGCTTCTGAGCTGGCTTTTTAGCGGTAGGGATTGACTTGTTGGTATTGGGCACAACACAGGGCATGGGCACCTCGGTGTAAAATGCAGTAACTTTTTTGAGCACCAACTGTCCCTTGTCAGTTCTGAAGAGCTCAGACTCCTTGTCCTCTTCCTGATTACCATCACTGACATAGGGCTTATAGCTAGTATCAAGTACAGGCTTCACCTTCTCCAGCATGGCTTACGGGACTGACTCTTCCCAGTATGCAATGTCAAACACATATGAAGTAAGTTCTACCTCCTTGTTCCTAACTGTTTTAATAGTGGTGATCTTGATGGGCTTCTGGGTTAGCTTGGGGACCCAAGGGTTTATGCTCCGCACCCTAGCAGCTTGTACTCCTTAAACCGGCTGTGTCAGTGCAGCGTCACTATAGAACTCTCCTCTCCTGTCTCCTTCTTGAGTAGGCACTTGGGTTGCACTAACTCTATTCTTTGACCTGCAGGGGAAACCGCAACTGCTGCACACAACAGGTGCATTGGTACTCTGGTGTTGTGTACCTTCCATTTTAAATTTAATAAAATACTAAATAAAACTTAATTAAGTTACTCCCTAATTTTAATTTTTGCTTTTATCTGAATTTGGATATTTAATTAGAGGTTTTCCCACCCAATATCCCAATTATAGATTTTTTAATTCTTAATTAGTTGTTTATGGTTTTAATATACCCAATTTAGATTACCCAAAAAATCCCACCTAATTTCCCAGATTTTACGCCAAATTAAGCACCCAACACAATATTTTTAAAATTTATGTTTCAGATTATGTGCCCTATTTTAGATACCTTGGTATCATTCATGATTAAAATCCTTTTCACACAATATTTGAGTGATTTTGTTTACATAATGAGTTGCTATTGTGTTTATTTTGTGGATTAAGTTTGATTCACTTTGCTTGGGTGTATTTTTCACTAATTCATATAGTAAACATATGTACACCAAAAGTCAATCCACACTATTTTGTTTGTGAATCAATGTATTTTGGATTGTATTTTGAATGGTTTATGCTTTGCGTGTGAGCCCTTTGTTGCAGTGTGACTCATTTTGCCCATTATTGCCAAGATCCCTATTAACAGAGAGTATATTTTAACCTGATAGTGGATTTTGTTCAAATCTGAAATCATTTTGTTTTAATCTGAAGTATTTTTTGTTGTTGCCATAGCTTTTAAAACTACTGTATTTTTAAGCAGACTTATCAAACACTGACCTGGAAACAAAGAGTCATAAGATAAAATTTCAGATAAAAAGTCATGATACTCATATTTAATCACCTCATTTTCTTTAAAAGCAATTGCAAATCCTAATAAAGAAATAGGTATTTTCTCATAAATACAATTATTTGTCTCTATAGGACCCCCACATATTTTAAAGTTTTCTTTATAGTCTATTACTATAACACATGAATTATTATCAAGATCATTTATATAACTAATATATTTTTTATTTTGATTCTTATAAAACCTTTTTATGTAGGTCAATAGATTCCAAATTTTCTTTAATAGATTTAGGCAATGGCAACTTCTTTATACTCAAATCCTTTTTCTTCATTTCTAATGATTTTTTTAAGCTGCAAATGTTACACATATTAGTTTGCTTTTTGCTTTTAATTAAATTATTAGTAATAATCTTATATAAAGTGGAAAGTGAAAAAGAAATATTTTTATTTTCATATCTTAATAAATTTCTTTTTGTTTTCAACAATGAGTATTTTATTTTAGTTGAGTATTCACTCAATTTTTTTTGTAATTCTTCAAAAATCAATCCAGGGGATTTTTTAGTGAATTGGCTGATTGGAAATAAAATTTTTAATATATATTTAAAATATTTTTTATGTTTTCTTTCTTTACTAAATTATTTTTCCTTTTTATTATTTTTAATTCAATGACACTTTTTTGAATTCTTTATTTTTTAGAATATGAATACTCATTTTTTGCCATTTCAAATCCACAATCCCAAAGCTCTTTCAAACTGTAGCTTGATGTAAGTAATACTCTTAGGAAAGGAAGGTGCTTGACAGGGGATTCTGACATCAATTCCTTTAGGTTGTTAAGGAAATCATCTGTCTTAGAATTTTGTATGACAGGTAAGAAGGTACTTTTTCCAAACTCTGTTTTTAATAAGAAGTGCTCTTCAAAGATGCTAAGATCATTTTCAGCAGTAAAAAAGAATGTTTATTTAAGCATAGAGATTCTTTCTCTCTTAGTAGAAGCCTCCAGTGAGAAGAAGGGTATAATATGAGGTGCAAACTTGATAGGTTTCATAATGATAGTGGTTGGATTCCTTGGCTTGGTTTAGACAGTTCTTGCTTGGAAATAGATGTACAGTTATCAGAGAGGAGTAAAGGCATTTATTGTAAAGTAAATTTCTGTAAAGTTGAGCTTTTGCACTACAAGCATAAATCCTCAACTGACCCCCAACTGACCTCCTTATTTTATCAATATAACCCCTGAAGTCTGATATCATTGTTTATTTACCCCTTTTATATTCTGGTTAACTGTTATATCTCGGCAAACAGTACTTCAATCTTGCTCAAAATAGTATAATTAGAAAGCCCTTAATTTCAGCTTTTGGAATTGTGCTGCAACTCTATATTTCAATACCAATTTAGTATCCTGAAGTGGCTTTGAATGTAAGCTTATAAAATTATTATTTGAAATAAAATATGCTAATTGTTGTAACTGTGCTGTTTTAGCAGAGTTACAAGGGGGAAAATATTTAGAAACTAGATAATATCCTTTATTGAGATATAATGATTACATAGTTAATGTTAGTAATGGATGACAGGAACATAATAGTGTTGATCACAAAGCTGGATGGGAGAAGGGGGTGGCTTGATCCTGATAATGAGTCAAGCGCCAAATGAGGTATCCAACATAAAGGATCATCATCTGTTCATGTTGTTGGATTTGTTAATTTAAGTTGACTTCCAAGTCTGGCTTTGAGTGACTGGATAATTGGATTGCAAGTCACAAACCTGCTTACTTGGAACCTTGATGGTGGGTTGAGCCTGCTGTTTTGACATAATCAACTCTTAAAGTATGATATTTTAATCAGTAAACTAAATTTAAAGTATAAATCATTATTTAGCTTACTTTTAGTAACCAACTCAAAAAGCTTTTTTTAAAATAAACTTAAGTTTATTATAACTTTTAATGGTTCTTAAAATATGAACTTTATATATCTTAAATCTATCAAAATAAAATTTTCTTTTTAATCACATATAACTATTTGCTTGTATAATTAAAGTTGAATCTTATTTTTATAGATACAATGACTAAGATCATATTCCATTTAGCTTAAATAAATTTTAACCTTTATTAAATTTAATTAACTAAAGCAATATTTTGATAGATTTTTTTATGTTTGAATTATATATATATTTTATCTATAGCATACATTATAAAAATAAAAATTTCTGAAATAGTTTTATATAACTATTTTATTAATATTAAATACTTAAAAATTTGAAAAGAAAAAATTTTACTCTCTTATAAGTTTTTATTATATATTTTCTATAAAATTTAACTTGAGAATAAATGACTTATGCTAAATAAAATCACTGAATTTCAATAAAAGTTTGGTTTTAATTTTAGTTTTAGTTTTTTATTTTTTCCAGATTTTTTTATAAATTACTGTTGTGAAGTGATTGGTTGTAAACTAGCCTTCACTGTAATCACACATTGATCCATTAAGCTTGGTGAACTAGAGTACAATGGTACCCTCATACTGGATGATAATTAGTCCAAATGATCAACTAAGTTGCACTCCAAGTCCATATTAACTAACAATCATCTGATCATTAGGTTAATAGTGGGCTAAGTAATAGAGAAAAACTAGGCTGTAGACAGAGGATCCTGGCGCTCTGTGGCTCTCATTAATTTCTTCTTTACTATATAAATCTCTCCTTGACCTATTAAATAAAGATCAATTTACATAAACTTATAACTTATTATATGCATTAGGCTAAAGAACTTATCTTATTTTAGTATTTAATAACAACTAAGGTCATATTTGAGTTAAGTGGAAACAGCTATCAACCACCTGTCAGCTGAAGTTACAACAATAACTCTAAAATTATTTAATAATTATTTATTAAATATGCAAAAAGCTATCTGCCCTCTTTTAAAAAGAGGGATTCAAAAATTATTATATTTTCAATTAAATATTTTTAAAAAAGCTAAGATTTTAGGCAGCAATTTGATTTCAACAAAAAGCATCATATCAGTTTTTATTGTATTTTTATGATAATCTTTTTAGAATGATGTCATTTTGTACTAATCAGCTTTCAAGAAGTAATGGTATATGTTTTAAGATTGCTACTGGCTTTTAATAAAGTTTAATTTAGCTGTAAGTAGAATATTCTTAATTTAAAATAGTTTTTATATTATAAGGATTAAATAAGATTTATTTTGAAAAATTGTTGTAATTATTTAAATTTATTGATAAGAAAATTAAACCAAAATTTTAAAGTGTAAAGTAGCACAGTTAATAGGAAATAGATTAATCTTTAAAATAATGACACATATTGTAAATCTAGACTCAACCACTGGATTCATGGGTGCTAGAGTATCCAAAGGCTGGTGTGTCAATGAGACCACAAAGAAAAGCATGTTTTATTCAAGAGGATTCATTTAAAGTAGTTTTAAAAGCTATGGCAACAACCAAAAATACCTCAGATTTAAATAAAATGATTTCAGATTTAAGCAAAATTCACTATCAGGTTAAAATATACTCTCTGTTAATAGGGATCTTGGCGATAATGGGCAAAATGAGTCAACACAGAAAAGAAGTGCTCACATTCCAATCAAGAACATTCAAATAGAATCCAAACTACACTGATTCACAAAAAAATGGTGTGAGTTGACTTTTGGTGTACACATGTTTACTATGTGAATTGGTGACAAATTTAACCCAAGCCTGGTGAGTTAACACTCAAACCAAAACCAAAACACAATAGCAACTCATTATGTAAAAAAATCACTCAAATATTGTGTGCAATATAAATGTAATCAAGAATAATACCAAGGTATCTAAAATAAAGCACACAATCTGAAACACAAATTTTAAAATAATTGTGTCAGGTGTTTGAATTTGGTGTAAAATCTGAGAAAAAGGGTGGGAATTATTTAGGGTATTCCAAAATGGGTGTTGTAAATCCAAAAACAACAAATTAAGAAATGAAAAATCTATAATTGGGATATTGGGTGGGAAAAACTCTAATCTAATATCCATATTCAGAAAAAAGCAAAAAATAAAATCAGTGTATAACTTAATTAAGTTTTATTTAGTATTTATTTAAATTTTAAAATGGAAGGTACAAAACAACATAGTTTCAATGCACCTGTTGTGTGCATCGGTCACAGTTGCCACCACGGGTCAAGGAATAGAGTTAGTGCAACACAAGTGCCTACTCAGGAAGGAGACATAGGAGAGTTCAATAGTGACGCTGCACTGGCACAGCTGGTTCAAGGAGCACAAGCTAATAGGGTGCAGAGCATCAACCCTTGGGTCCCCAAGCTAACCCAGAAGCTCATCAAGATCACCACTATTAAAACAGTTAGGAACAAGGAGGTAGAACTTACTTCATATGTGTTTGACTCTGTCTACTGCCAGGAATCAGTCCTGTCAGCCATTCTGGAGAAAGTTATGCCTGTTTGTTGTAAATTGCGCTATTAATGCTATTTTGATTTGTCCTTTGAATATTGATAGTTGCAAAGATTTGACTGGTTTTGCCTTCAAGTTTGGAAATTCCTTGCTTTACGCAAATGGGTCTGGTTCAATATCCACCCATTCCGTATTATTGTACCTGTCTGTGGTTGATCCTGGTATGACCTCATCTCAGCGTGACCCCCTCAGCCACTCTGTCTTCCTATTGAGTTATCACCGCCTCTTGTCAACTATTTAAAGTAGAATCATTACTCCTAATAAAGACAAGTCTATCCACATTTGTGTTGGCTTTTATAATCTTCAAGCTTTTCCTGTCCTTTTTGCCAAAAGGACTTTTACATCTTGTTTTCCAGGAAATTAAGGTATGTGACCTTAATTTTGCCCTGAAGGCTAACCCAAGGCTAGCTTTGAACCTCAAATCTTTTGTAATAAAGATTTCCTGCTATGTCCTCCAGGATGTTGTCCCCTGGAGCCAAACACAACAAAATGGTGCTCACTACAGGGGCTGCAAGCCCCTTGGTTACCCTGTTCCCACGTGCATTCTCTGGTCCCTCTCCCTTTGTTTCCAAAGTACCAGATCAACCCAAAGTTTCTAGTCCCCCTCTTGAAGAAGACATCATCAATGCTCCTGCAAATCCTATGGTATTGGTTCTGTCTCCTGGGCCCTTGTGGGCCCCCTTCCTGCTTTCTCTCTCAACTATTAACAAGCTTGTGCTACCGCCTGCTCCCTACTTCATCCTGGCACTGTGGAGATGCACATTATCCCTGGTCTCTGTCCCGGGTACGCCTCCAAAGACCTGTACTCCTTTCTTTTGGACTTTGGTCTCCCCCCCTGGGTTGATGGAATCCATGGATACTATTGGCGTGTTGGTTAACCAGTTCATTCAACCTGCCCTAGTCCACCACTAACTTGCTTTGGGATCCCAGAATCAACTGCTAGATGCAGTAGCCTCCACTGTCTCAAATAACCACGCTCAGAATATGGCCTACCAAGAATGGTCACATAGTCTCTTTGCTTGTATTTCTGACAACCAGCACAACTTGTTGGCGTCACAGAAGTATTTAACCACCTCCCTGAATTCCCTTCATTCCATGCTCCCTGGATACAAAAAGATCAACTATGCAAATTGGATGAACATCAGGCAGCCTGGCGTGAGCAAATCAAGGCTTTTCTGTTTAACTATTGGCAGGATTTTGAGACTCTGGTTAGTGAACTAAATCAATTCATAGAGCATATCAACTTGAAACTCAAATTGATAGGAGCTCATGTTGATACTTGGGGCCGTCACCTGCAGCATCAATATGGTCTGGATAAGGATGCACTAGGAGACACTCTATACCAAGTGCAAAATTATGTGGATGATAGAGTAGCGTCTATTGAGGTGACTCCTCCCGCTCCTCCTGTTGGGACCCCTTTTGATTTTGAAACCAGAGTATGGGAGGCCAGCCGAGCTCAAGGCTACCACTAGACGCCTGGCTTATGTGCAACCTCCCCCACCAGTCAAACCTATGACTGACCCTTTTATTGCCTCCCTCACTGATCAGGTGGCTACCCTACAAGGTGAAATCAAGTACTTAAGACAGTGCCTCTCTAATTCTGAAGGTTTGTCATCTGAATCTGAATCTGAAGAAGTTGTTAATACTCCCGCTCATGACAATCATGGTTGTTGCCCTGGCTTAGAAGGTCAACCCCAGGTCTACTGTGCGCGTGCTCTTGATCAACTTGCCAAAGTGAAAAATGATGCAGCTGATAGGCAAGACACATTAGAAAGAGAGTTCCAAAACCTCTCCCTTTTACAGAGACTCTAAATGGACAAGTTGCCCCCTTGGTCACTCAGGCCACCTCCCTGGCTACCCATGTCAATGGGATTGCTATCACCTTGGCAGTATAACAAATCAAGATTGATGAATTTGGGACTGCTGCCACCACTGCCTGAGACATTAGTGGACAGAAAAGCTCTACCTTGGATACCCTAGAGGAGAGCCTTTGACTCCTCTGGGCTAGACAACCTGCTGCTGAGTCCAAGTTTAAAGGCAATCCTCACATTAACATCCTCAACCCAGGTGAAAACAGTCAGTCCTCTTCCTTGTCCATCAAACCAAATTACAAACCAACCTTCAAACAGATATTCAATCCTAAAACCTCTACTATTGCTGCCTTTTAAACAATTTACAAGACTGCAATGTGTAGGGCTACTGATGAACTCAAAAAGGAACATATCCTCACCTGTCTCCATCCCACATGCCAAAAAAGTGTGGTCCCCAAACTCCCCTCCATTGTCACTTGGGAGGACATGAAGAGCCTCCTTATTGAGGAGTTTGAAGGAGATCTCAGCTTGGAGTTCAAGAAGGATGTGTTTATGCACATTGCCTTTAAGCCCAAGAAAACCCTGGCTGATTTTGCAGATTGCTTCTACATTGAAGGCCAACAGTTAATTACTAGCTGACAGTTAACTCCCCGGGAAGCCTATATGGCTTGTTCAAATGCTTTGAAAGTGAACCAGCTTCTATTCCTACACTTTAAGGCACACAAGTCTTCCCTCAATTCCATGAAGAGTATTAAGACGCTCTTGCAAGACATGTTTTTGACCCATGGGAGTATGGTGGTACGTGAGAACAAGGCTAATAATGCTGGGACCACCTCTTGTACGCCGCGCATTATGACTCTGGGTACTAGTGGACAGGCTAAGAGACAAGGCTGCCATAACTGTGGCCAGATTGAACACCACTTGCACATATGCACTAATCTTCAAGTGGAAGGTTGTGATCCCAAGGAGCAGGCGGGAAAAGAGAGGTCAGCTTAGACACAGAGACACTCTCTGCTGACCAATTTCCCCCGTCTCCCCCTGATCCTCCGTCTGATGAGGAAGCTCCCTCCTCCTCTGGCCCAACTATCCTTCACCTGTTTCACAACCTCTGCAGTGATTCAGAGCCTGACAATTCTGATAGTGAAGACTCTGATAGTTATGGCTACTCCGTCCTGGCTGTTCCGGAAACTATCCCTGTACCCTACAAGCTTTGCTCTGGGAAGGCTACCACCACTTCCTGGGTACCTCCAAGTGAAGCTAAGTCCATGGTGGCTCGCCCTTACCTAGCTCAAGCCCATCAACCTCATGTCTTGGTTGTTTCCTCTGAAGAAGCAGCAGAGTTAGCCAAAGCTCTTTTCCACAACGTAACCGTGTCCCTTCAACTACAGACTGTGTATAAGGAAATCCCTGCGTTATGGTGTATGCTGACCAAATGGGAAAAGGAGCTAGAGGCTGCGCAAGATGTGTTGGCAGTCTTGCCTCCCTTTGGGAAAGATACAACCTGAGTGGAAGTATCAATCCAAAAGGTCAAAATCAAGGCCATCTTAGACACAGGTTCCCCTGTCAACGTGGTATCTTCCAAACTAATGAAGAAACTTAAGTTGGCCCCTGACCTCAACTACACACAGTTGTATGGCACAGCTGGCATGGCCCAAACTTGAGCCATTGGTGCCTACTCTGCTCTACCCATGAGGTTTGGGAAACTCCTTATTGCTTCCCCCGCTGTGGTCCTAGAGAACAAAAGCTATGACCTCTTGGTTGGTACTCAATTCCTCCGAGAATATAATGGAATTGTAAACTTACAAGATGGATACCTTTTGCTCTTGGGATATGAGGTTCCTTTGATTTTTGGGGAACCTCTGCGCCTCCCAGGAAAACATCTTAAACCTTGCGTGCTTGAGTACCCCACGGGTATTTTCTACCTCAAGTATAGGACTCCCTCCTCCAAAGGGTGTACCCCTCCTCCTTCCTGCCCTGCGGAAGAAGGGGTACCTCTGCTAGCGCCAGCCGCTATCACCATCTCCCCAGGCTCTCAAGTGGTGATTGGCACTCAGATTTCCTATGAGCTGCCTGAAAAGTCCTTCTTGGAGCTTTACTCACCTGAATCCTTAAGTCGTACCAAGCCCCACCTATGTCTGAGGATTTTGGACCAAACTCACAAAGAACCTGTGCAATTACTGCTTGCTAATCTGACGGCCCTGCCCATGCAAGTAACCAGAGGCCAGGTTGTAGGTCATGGTTGTGTACTTGGAGCAGAACAAGTATCCTCCCTCTAACCCTTTGGAACTTTCAGTGATTTCAACCTACCTGAAGATGATCTGCAAGTTCTCTCCTTGTTCACTGCTGCTGATTTCCCCCACTTGTCTCCTGTTCAACAAAAGGATGTATTGGACCTACTTGATCAGTTCAGTGACATCTTTGCCTCTGGGCCTACGGACTATGGCCTAGATAAAGGAGTCATCTATCAGATTGATACTGGGGATGTGCCTCCTTTTTGTGCTAAACCATACCGCCGTAGTAGGGTGAAAGATGCTCAGGTGTCTAAAGAACTCAAGCAGTTTCTGGACGCTGGATTACTTCTCCTTCCCAAAGTCCTTGGGCTTCCCCGTTACTGATCTTCAAGAAGAAAGATGGGGGACACCACATTGTAATGGATTATTGCTGCCTGAACTCTCTCACTAAGAAAGATTTGTACCCCTTGCCCAGAATTGACAATGCTCTCAGGCAGCTGGGTGATTCCAAGTTTTTCTCTGCCATGGATCTGGCTTTGGGATACTGGCAGGTTGACCTATCACCCAAAGATCAAGAAAAGACTGCACTCATCATATCAGAGGGCCTCTTTGAACCCACCTGTATGTCCCAGGGACTATGCAATGCCCCTGCCACATTTCAGCGGGCTATGGACTTCATCTTACGAGACCTAAAACTCTCTTGTGTCCTTGTTTATCTTGATGATATTACTGTATTCAGTGCTACCTTTACGGATCACTTGGAACATCTCAAGGCTGTTTTTGTCAAGATCTGTGAAGCTGGCCTGAAACTCAAACCCTCCAAGTGCTCCTTCTTCAAGGAACGTCTTGAGTTCCTAGGACATGAAGTCACTCAGACTGGAATCCGCCCTATGAATAACAAGGTGGAAGCCATTGACAAGATGCTACCTCCCACAAATCTTTGAGAGGTACAAGTATTCCTTGGTATGATGGTCTACTACCAAAAATTTATCCCTGACTTTGCTGAACTGAGTGAACACTCATCCAACTGCTTTGAAACGTCCCCTTTGAGTGGACCAACAGCCAGCAACAAGCATTCAAAGCGCTGAAGGCCAAGCTCAAGGAGGCTCCTATCTTAGTCTATCCTGATTATGGTAAAGAGTTCATCTTGTATATTGACGCTAGTGGAGTAGCTGTGGGTGCTATCCTTGCCCAACTTGACAATGAAGGTGTGAATTGCCTTGTAGCCTAATCATCAAGGGTTCTTAATAAACACAAGTATAACTACAGTGTTACTGAGAAGGAATGTTTGTCTGTGCTACATGCGGTAAACAGTTTCGGCACTACATCTATGGAACCAATTTCACAGTAGTCATCAATCACTCCTCTCTCAAGTGGTTACAACAACTAAAGGAACATTAAGGTTGGCTAGCACGTTGGGCTCTACGTCTGCAAGGGTATGATTTCACTGTGGTACACTGCCCTGGGGCCCAACATCAGAATTCTGATGGCCTGTCAAGGATGCCAATCCTGGCTATCCACCCTGCTGATGCTGATCAACTATATGAGCTAATATGGTATCCTGACTCTTGGACCACTGAGCCCAAAGATATCTGCCTAGCTCTACAGACCCTATCCAAGGACACCATAATTTGTGATAGACAACTCTTCAAGAAGGTTAACAATGCCTACCTACCTTAAGTTTGCCCAAGTATGAGGATAGCCATCATCCTCCAAGCTCATATTGATACTGGCCATGGAGGCATAGCCAAGACTCATGACTGGTTATGCAAAAACTTCTACTGGGAAAACATGCGCCTCTTGATCCCTGATGTCCTTGCAACCTGCCATTCCTGTCAACTCCAAAGTCCTCATCCTTCCCAACACCAGTTCCACTCATCCCTCCAAAACATGCCTTCCATACGGTGAGTATTGATGCTGTTGGGCCCTTCCCCCGTTCTAGGTTGGGATGTCGGTTTATCTTGGTTGCTATAGATCACTTTAGCAAATGGGTTGAAGCCAGAGCAACAAAAGATATAACAGCTAGGACCACGGCTACTTTCTTGCTGCAAGACATCTTCTATTGACATGGCTGCCCTCAAGTCCTGCTCTCAGACAATGGTACCAATTTTAATGCTTGCCTCATCACCTCTATTGTTGAAGCTATGGGGACTCACCAGTTGTTCTCTGCGCCATATAATCCCTCCACCAATGGAACTGTCAAACAAGCAAACTCCACTCTAGTATCATCATGAGAAAACTCATGCTCTCTGACGCTGTCAATTGGGACATGTTCCTCCCTGCTGCTCTCTTTGCCTACCGCCTTAGTAGACACCGGGTGACTGGTTGATCCCTTTTTGCCATGCTCTATGGACGTGAGGCCACTACCCCCTCAATCTTGGGACCGCCTCTGATCAAGTATGATACATCTGCAAATCCTGAGACCCACGTGAAAGACCTAACCAATTGTATCATTGACATCCAGGCAACCGCCTACTCCACTGCTTATAAGGTTAAGGCTTTGGAGCTCTCTCCATCCAATGCTTCTTGAGCCTCCCTTACCAAATACCAAGTGGGCAATATAGTTTTCTACTACCAGAATTGTACAGGTGGTAGAGCCCACAAGCTGGATTCCCTCTGGGTTGGGCCCTGTGAGATTATCTTCAAGAAGGGCTTTGAGTACACTGTAAAGCTACTATTGTCTGGCTGTCCCTTTGCCTGCGTCCACTCCAAATTTCTTTGCAAGTATCAACTCCCTCTGTCTAATCTTGAGGGGGGAGGTGTTGTAAATTGCGCTATTAATGCTATTTTGATTTGTCCTTTGAAGCTTGATAGTTGAAAAGATTTGACTGGTTTTGCCTTCAAGTTTGGAAATTCCTCACCTTCCACAAATGGGTCTTGTTCAATATCCACCCATTCCGTATTATTGTACTTGTCTGTGGTTGATCCTGGTATGACCTCATCCCAGCGTGACCCCCTCAGCCACTCTGTCTTCCTATTGAGTGATCACTGCCTCTTGTCAACTATTTAAAGTAGAATCATTACTTCTAATAAAGACAAGTTTATCCACATTTGCTTTGGCTTTTATAATCTTCAAGCTTTTCCTGTCCTTTCTGCCAAAAGGACTTTTACATCTTGTTTTCCAGGAAATTAAGGTACATGCCCTTAATTTTGCCCTGAAGGCTAACCCAAGGCTAGCTTCAAACCTCAAATCTTTTGTAATAAAGATTTCCTGCTGTGTCCTCCAGGATGTTGTCCCCTGGAGCCAAACACAACACTGTTGTTTTATTTATAGCAGTAAAGGGTACTGATTTCTACAAACAGTTAGTCAGGATCTTATTTCTTAGTACTATACCTGTAGATGGTATAGTGACAGCCTTTGGTAGGACAGAATCATATAAGGTTATAGTGACAAAACTCGTATTTAAATGATAGTGTTGCAGCTATATAGTAGGAGGCAGGGGAATTTCCACCAGGGGTAAGGAGGCACAGAAATAAGGACCTTCCTAATAGAGGAGAGTAGACAGGCACATTAGAAATTCCCGTGCAATGGAACAACTGGTTTCCCACTGCTTTCCTTATGGAGGCATGTGGCAATATCTATATTGTTCTATTATTAACCTTAGAAGTAAAGCCCACATCTGAAGCGCATTCAAAAGGTGCTTCAAACACCTGTTTTATAAGAGCTTTTAACATAATGAACCTTATTAAGCCCATGTTGAGAAGAAGCAATCATGTGATCATTCTGTTGCTCAATCCCTAAATGGACAACTTAATGTCTAATCCATTCAGGATCTGCAACTCCTGTACTTGACACTATCTATGAGCCTTATGTCAGTGATGGCAACCAAGAAGACAACTACAAGCCCAAGTTCTATAGAACTACAGAGGAAAAGCTTGTTCTAAAGAAGGTTGTAGTCTTCTACAACAAGGTGCCCATGCCTTGTAATCATGTCACCAATCAGGATCCCAATTCAACTACTCCTGCTAAGCCTGTCCAGAAGCGCATCCCAGATATCAAACACATCATCCTGCTCAAGCTAATGTGTGAATCTAGTGATTACAAGGCGGCTGCGGTTCTTATTGGGGTGGATCCCAAGTATGCCTCAAAAACCTTCAACAAGTTCATCAATACTGGCCAAGTCATTGCCGCGGAGAAATCCTTGTGCGTGTCACTTATGCTTACCAAGTAGCACAAATGGGCAATCCACCAGTGGATAACCCAAGATTTTGCCATCTTGAACTAGCAAATATACAGCCAATGTTTAAATCTACTTTTGGGGTTGAGACCTCAATTTCCTTTTATAATAATGTGGTCAAGGGTCTGTGGTTCTTGTGGAAAAAACTCAGGGAATCCCCCTACAATTGGAATAGCTAAACCAACATCAAGACCCAGAAAAAATATGCAGAGGCATACACTGCCCTCAAAGCCAAGGGGACAGTCAAATTTTACTATTTTGATAAATTGGCATTTTCCTTGTCAATATGCAATGAGTATGGGTATGTCCCCAAAGGCTCAAATGCCAGAGTAGCTTGGTGTGCTGCAGTCTGCACCACAGCCTATTCCATGGTGGCTCTCCTTGGTCCAAAGGGGATTGGGTTGTACCAAACAATATTGGGTTCCCAAAACAGCTGTATCTTCTTGAAATTCCTCCAATTGATCCAGGAGCACCTGAGGAGCACAAGACTAAGCTTCACTAATGCAATAGTACTGGAACATGTTGGTCTCCACAAGGTGGCTGATATTCTTGCTGAATTTCTATCAATTGACACCAGAATTTCAGTGGGCCCCCAGCAATTGGCCACAGCAAATTTGCGCCTTCTCTTCCTCCCTGCCTATTTGCCCTTCCTAAATCCCATTGAGGAAGTTTTTGGATGGCTCAAGCAAGTTGTCAAGCAAGGGACCCCAACTGGGACCAAGGACCTCTTTGATTAGCTGCAGGCCGGGATCCACACCCTACCAGCTGAGACTGTGGCCAAATTCTATAACCACACTGATTTGTTCATCCCTGTGTGCCTTGCCAAAAAGCCAATCAATTAAAGGCTTAATGTGTCTGACTATTTTATAATATCTAATTTAGTATTTAAGATTTGCTAATTATTGTTTTATATTTAGAAACTTCCAAGCCCACAATCACATTTGACTGGACCATCAATGAAGGTTTGTAATTTTTTTATTTATGTTAAATTCTTTTATTATGGTATCTGGTGTTATCTGAAACACTTAATACTGTATTACTTGTATAGATTTATATCACTCTTGTCAAATAAATATAAAAATGAAATTAAAAAACTTAACTGTAAATTGTATGTGGTAAATTTTTTTATTAAAGTAAATATATTTATGCATTTATGATGATATTTTACTGGGATTTTTTTTCAAAACAGTGTTTTCTAAAATAAGAGTTAGAAAAATTAATTATTTTAAAAAGTAAAATTTAAAAGTGAAGAAATCATATTGAGGAACAAGGTTTTTATTAGGTGCTTTTGTAGTGGGTTTGTTGGTATATACCCACCTGACAATGGAGGTGGTGCACAACCTTCACTTCCACACTGTAGACAGTGGATACACCCTGGTTAAAATACTCCTGCCTGCTGGCAAAAGGCAGTATGATCAAGTTGGAGTTCAGGTGCAGCTTTTCAGGCGGGGCTGCAAACCCGTAAATTCCAGCCAGGACCAGGGCATCCTGGATGATGTGGTCTACTGAGTTGTATCTGGGGAGGACCTTATTCCCATCCAGGAAAATCCTGGCCTTGTCAATCTCTAGGAGGACCCTGTCAAGGTCCTCTACAGACGCGCTCATCCCAAAGTAAAAGAGATACCCAAGGTAAACCAACAGATGAAGTCTTTGTCCAGCAAAGGCTTCTGTGAAATTACAGAGTTTATTATACACAGCAAATTTTTTTTCATGCTTTGTCTTCAAGAAGTTCATCTCCATGGCTGCAGGAAACCCTGTCTTGTCAGTGCTCCAGGCCAGCCTAAAGTTGGCAAGGAGGATTTTGGTCTTCTTGGCGGCTGTTGAGTCTGCAACAGCAAATTTAGCCACTGTGTGCCCAAAGTTCTCTGTGATTGTACAACAGTCACTGTTGAGTATTTAGCCAAATAAATGCTCAAAAATATAAAGTTATTTCTATTTTTGCTGTTTATTTCATGTAGATAGGTTGGATTGGAAGTCTTAAGGTATATATTCCTGAAAACTGGATATCTATGTTCAGTAAAAGAACAAAAGGCAAGATTGGCAGAGTCAATCTGGGAGACTGGGAGTCTTGAAAACAATTTAATTAATCAGGAAGTTTAATTAATAGATACATGGGAATATAATTAATGGGGATTTAATTATTTTGGTTAAATTGCCTTGACTGTGTCAAGAAGTTTGGTTAAGGTCAACCATAAGTAAACCCCCAAATTTTGGGTTAAAAGCGCCACTTTGGCAAATTAATTGGGTTAGAAGCGCCGCTGCGCCACCTGGGAAAATTGCTGGGTGCCACAGTGGCGCCTGTTTTGAGTTTCAAAGCATTTTAATGGATTTTAAGGCAAAAACCCATTAAATTCAAAGATAATTAAATAAAGGCAAGGATGCCAGTAATTCAGGTTTGATCAGCTGGTTCCCAGTTGGAACATCAATATCTGAGTTTTGGGATGTGTAATCTACAGGGTTTTGGCGCTGGGAGCTGGGAAAGCTCCATGCTGAATTGGTACATTGGGATGAATGGAGTTAGGCAATTTCTTCCCATTTTAGGTTGATTCTCATAGGTTGAGAATTATTGGTGATCTTTTAGGTAAAGATCTAGGTTTGGATGACTTGAATGTCATAGACCACATGATACAAATCATAGGTTGATTCAGGAACCAGATGGGTTTTAAGCCAAATATTCCCTGAATGGTATATAAGCAAAAACAGCTACACTTTAATAAAGATATATTGTCAATTTTGACGCTTTCCCCTTAACTACCTTGTCAATTATTATGTTTTCTTTGTTAAATTTTGAAATTGGCCAAATTTGGAGTACTTTGCGTAGAAACTGCTGCTGCCAGGAAAGAAGTTCCTAAAAGTTTGTTGGAGGAAGCTTGGGCAAGCTTTGAGGTCACCAAGACTTTGCCTGAGAAGTTCTTGGTGGAAGTAAAAGCTGCGTTCAATGATTTATAATCCAATTATTTTGCAAAAAAGGGACCCCTGCTCAAGATAACCAAATCTATGTGTGGGATTCTTGGAACCTGTTATTAAGATGGGATGAAATCTTACAACAAGTGAAAGCAATGGAAAATTGTGAAATTGAGGCTTTAAGAGAAAGAGAGGAAAAAAGTGTTGAGATCATGGCTTGTTGGTGGGATGACAACAAAGTGTTGTCCCATAAAATTACCTCCCTGGAGGCAAAGCTCCTCAAAGCTTTGTCACAGAAAGGTAATTTTAATAAGAGTCAAGGGCAGGATAATGATAGATTGGACTGGTTGAACCTGGATCCATCATATTCTCCAACAGGTAAGAGAGTGTGTGCTCCACTGGGAAGCAGAAGCAAGCAGCCGCATGGGCCCAGCCCATCTCTGGTATGTTATTGAATGGGATGGTTGCCAGGACATCCCAAACAAACTCAATGGAGTTTACACAGTAAACTCTGGTAAGAGATATCAGGTCCAGGTAGACCAATTGGGCATTCTTGTAGGCATTAACTGTCCACTTAGACACCCCTTGCCATGTGTGAGCCCAGCCAATGCCTCCATGGACATTGGGAAGATGCTGTTGATTCAATCCTCAAGCTCCCACAAAACAGGGGGAGACAAAAACAGCTGCCTTGCTAAATGATTGGAGTAGTTGGTGTAGAGCATGGCGGGGACAAAGGGGACCAGGACTTGACAGATTTTGTTGTCTATGTTTTCTAAAATAAGTTAAGTATTTTGAACCTTTATTCTTTTTTATTAGGTTACCTTATTGTGTTTCTTCATTGCTGGCAGCTTCAGCAGGCTTAGCTATTCTTGGCGCAAGCAATTGCGCTGTCAATTCAGTATCCTCTTTCCTGGTGCGCTTTTCTGGCTTGAGATGTGCATACATCTCAGAGTTTCAACCCAGATAGACAGCACAGAGAGAGCAAACTCTTGAACTGGAGGCCCTCAACCACTTTCTTCTGAATGTTGAGTAGGCACTTAATTGTCTTCTTGGGGGTGTCCAGTATTTTGATCATTAGGGCCTGTTACGGATCCAGGTCCAATCAGTCCAACTTATCATTATCCTGCACTTGACTCTTATTGCCATTACCTTTATGTGACAAAGCTTTGAGGAGTTTTACCTTGAGGGAGGCAATTTTAAGGGACAACAGTTTTTTGTCATTCCACCAACAAGCCATGATCATGACACTCTTTTTCTCTTAAAGCCTCAATCTCACAATTTGCCCTGCATTTTACTTGTTGTAAATTTTTGTCTAATCCCACTAACAGGTTCCACAAACACCACATGTAGATTTGATTTCCTTGAGTGTGAGTCCCTTCTTTTGCAAATTAATCAGAGCATAACTCTTTGAACACAGCTTTTAATTCCACCAAAGACTCCTGAGGAACAGTCTTTGTCACCTCCAGATTTGCCCAAGATTCCTCCAGAAAATTGTAGGAACTTCTTTTCTGGCTGCTTCTGTTTCCACACAAAGTAATCCAAATTTTTACCTTTCAAAATATAATAAAGAAGACATAATAATTGAAAATAAATTGGGGGAAAGCATTAAAATCAACAATATGTATATTTATTAAAGTTTAGCTGTTTTTGCTTATATACCATTTGGGGCATTTTTGGCTGAAACCCCTCTGGTTTCTGAATTAACCTACAATTCATGTCACATGGTCTATGACATTTGAGTCATCTAAGCCTAGATCTTTACCTAAAAGATCCCCTGTAATTCTCAGCCTATGATAATTAACCTACTGTTGAGGATCTGGATGTACAAGTATTCTGGCTACTACCAACCTAATTAACATCCAGTCATTGCCCAATTTGGTGCCCTCCTAATATACAGTTTGAAATACCAGAAATAGCAACCAAGAAAAATCACCTGACTGTCTAAGTATCCAGTGACTCAAACCCTCCTGCACATGACCAGCCACTAGGTTCAATCCAACTAAATCTCCACCACAGCCAAAGCTATATAATCCTAAAGTATTATCCAAAAATATACTTCTCTTCTCTCTAATTTCCATATTTGAAGCTTCCCCAAAAAACGCTCCTCATCACTGATAGCAGCCACGGTTTTTTACCACACCCATGAAAGAGAAAATGACTTACCAAAACCTTCTCACCTTTGCTCACATACTCAACCAAGCCACATCCCAGGAGACCTGGAAACTGTACTTCTGCGCCCACAACATCTATGAAGATATACCTAGTGGATGCACTGTATTTGAAGGACTGGTCACACCCAAAGCATGCGCCAAAATAATTCAATACTGATGTTCTCTCAACCACAAGCAAACACACAACCATCTATCACAGGTGAAGTTACCAACACCAAATACATTGATATCAACAAGTTCTTTGGTAAAAACAAGGAAAACTTCATCAACTGGCTAGACCACTCAGCTGCCGAACTCTGCGCCAGCTGCATACCTCATGAGAAATGGGTCTAGGAAGCCAGCAAGCGCCTGCACAAGGCCGCAGCTAACTGGTAGGCCACCTGGGTTGGCTCACAAACTGACAACCATCTTGACAAATGGGAAGAGTTTAAAGCAGACATCATACACAATTTTTGTGTAACCAAATCCCTCCAAGACATTGCAATACAGATCAGCAATCTTCCTCAGAAGACCACTATCATGGCTGTCAGGAATTTATACTGACTTTGTTCTACCTTGTTTACCTTGGCAATCTGCCAAGCCAATAATTGTAGAAGCTTCCAATATATTATTAATAGGCCCAATTGATCTAAGAAGCCCTCATAGCGTAGATTCAGATAACTACTACAAGAACAACCAGGAATACAATAACTTGCCAATTATGAATGGTTCCCAATTGGCTAGAGTTATTCCAGAATACTCTGGCGAACCTCTGGGGTAGTAATTATGGAGTCCTCCAAATATTGAAAGCATATGATCAATTTACAAGCAAACCGCCAGTGCCAGTGCAAATCAATGCCAGAAAAGTCCCCTAAGAACAAAATAATATGTGCTAAAAATAGAGTAATCAATTAGCGCCACCACTGCTGGCACGCTTATAGATTATGCTCTATTCTATGACAATCAAGTACCCAGCGCAGGGTACTATGATATGGAATCCCATGCCATTGTATGGATGCCTGACTCTGGGGGTTGATGCTGGCGGTCTGAGGACAAAAAGACTGATCAAGCAAGATTTAGAAGCGCCATATTATCTTATCCTGGCAAGAGAGAGCAATCTCTATAAAAGCCCTTCCATTGGACTAATGGAAGGCAGACATTAATAACCCTTGCCTACTGTAGAACGTTTTCAAAGTAGAAGAAGACTATCCAAGTTCAAAGACCTTTGTTAGTACTTGAAGAACTACACAAGCCTGTATAGCAAGCTGTTTGTAGTTGCCTCCCTTGCCATTGCTCACCGTTGCAGTACCAAGGAAAATCCAGATGTTGCAAGTAACACTTGTTGCCATACAAGCTGATATCAACATAATGACCAATAAATCTTATTACACACCAAAGTGAATAATTATCAGACTGCAAGGTCTGAGAGCAGAACCAAAAGTTCTGACAGTGGTGCTCACTATAATAATGAGTTGCCTGCGCTGTCTGTTGTTGGCAAGTCTTTGCCCCACCACCCCAGCTTTGTTGATAAGTATGGGGGCTACATGAAAACCAGCAATGGGGGACGGGATGCATCCCTCTGCTTGGAGATTGCTCCTTACCAAGTACCAGAAGTACCAGTAGACAAAATCAACCTTGACGTCACTGGTACAATGGTGCAACACAAACCAAGGACCTACACTATTGAGGATGTGCGGTCACTCATGGACGCATTGATGCAAGGCTATAAATCCATGAGTAACAAACAACAGGATAATGACTATACCCTGTTCACCCCCGCAAGGTCCTCCAAGCATTTGTGGTCCACCTTCAGAAGTTACCAAGAGGCCAGTAGTACACAGCTAGGCCCCCTTCTGAAAAGAGAAGGAGTTGACAGAATAACTGATGTTCTGTTGTACTTTGTACATCCCGCTATTAAGCATGTCCAGCGCTTGGTGGCCCACCAAAATCTTGACCTCAAAGAGATGGGTCATTTCAGGATTGAAATCCAGCATGCTCACGCTGCCCTGGTTCACCAGCTGAACTCTAGCTTCCACACTGTGCAACAG
This sequence comes from Entomophthora muscae, assembly GCA_014839935.2. Classification (NCBI taxonomy): domain Eukaryota; kingdom Fungi; phylum Entomophthoromycota; class Entomophthoromycetes; order Entomophthorales; family Entomophthoraceae; genus Entomophthora; species Entomophthora muscae. The sequence goes on from QTSX02004348.1 coordinate 62,752, forward strand.
TCTGTGGGTAGCATCAATGAAGCTGCTTCTTCCGCCCATTATCATGTGGATGAGATAGTTTTGCAGTTCAATAACCAGTTAGTGCAAGTGGTGGCTGGAATCCTCAATTCCCGCGGTCTAACCCCTCAATGGGCTTCAGACGTAACCCGTCACAGCGTCAACTTGGCAGAAAAGGTACACTACCTGGCCTGCCAGTCTAGTGTAGAAAAAATAGCAGAACAACAAGACAAGCTGCACAGCATGGTCTCAGAAAACAGCGCTTGTCACAAGGAGCGCCAGAACAATATCATCTCCTGAGTAAATAAATTGGTTGAGAAAGTGACCTTATGAAGGGGAAGTCAGCTTCTCCTGCCTTGGATTGATCCCAGGAACAGCACGCCTGCTGTCTCAAACACAAAGCATATACCAATAACAAGCCTGATGTGTGGAAAACAATAGAGACTGTCCTTGCCCTGACAAATCAGTTATACCAGGATTTGGAAGATAGCTGCTCCCAGGTCACCGCCCTCAAACACAAGTTGGATGCCTACAGCAAGTGTCTGGACCTAATGGCTTCAACTACTTTGCTTATGGAAGGGAACCATAGGAATCTCTTGGAGAAGGTGCAATCCAATGACACTTACAGAAAGGACTTTGAGGCTAATGTATTGGCCAGGCTGAAAAGATTGGAACAGGCAATGTTATCCAATAACAGCTCGTCTGTAGAAGATAAGTGGAGCCTAGTACCAAACTCTTCTCTTGAGCAACAAAAGGCGTCATCTCCTGAATTATTTGATTTTACCTCATACCATGGTACCAATGATAGTTGAGGGACCCACCGCGTCCCCATAGGAGTTGCCGCCTTGCTGCCACTTACTCCACTTACTGGTCTCTGCCCCGTCAAGCCAGTAGCAGAGTCACATGAAGAATCAACCATCCCCAACTACAAGTTCAAGCCATTGAACTTGCTGACCTTTGACTGTAAGGGTAATATCAAAACCTTTATTTGCCTCTTCAAGATGTCTATGCGTGGGGCTTCAGATCACATGAAGGCCACGGCCCTAATCAACACTTTGGACCCTGCCAGTGTAGATGTGATCATGCCTTGCCTCCCAACAGAAGAATGATCTTATGAGGATGCCAAGATTGCAGTGATCAAAGAGTTTGGGAGTGAAACCAAGCTACAGGCAAGGAAGACCAAATTCAGCAATATTGCTTTCAGAAAATATGAAAGTGTACAATATTTTGCTGACTGCTTCTATCACAAGGCCCAGGTACTCTTGGGGGCAGGAGTACTCACCAATTTGTACTGCTGTATCACAATGAGCAGAGCTCTTCAGCCTTAAAGAGAGCTCTCCAACGTGATGTTTCCAGTACTAGACCAGGCCAACAACACCCAGAAGATTACCAGTTATCTGGGTTGGCTTGGTGCCCAATTTGACGCTCCCAACAAAGAAATGGCTAATTGCAATGGTTTGGAAAATCACGGAAGAAATCAAGTCTGCAACAGATCCGCCAAGCCGCCTGAAGGGGAGAATGACACTACCACAAAAACCACTGGAGAGGTGAAACCTTAGAACTCCAACATCACCTGCCAGAAGTGCAACAAGAAGGGGCACTGGGCAAGTCAATGTTGGTCAAAAGATAAACCTCCTAGTGTCAATGTTGTAGTAGAAACTGAGGATAAAAATCAGGGAAAAGCAAAGGCAGGCCAGTAATGGAATACACTGCACCTGCCATTCCCTTGATTATTCCAAAAGAACCCAACCGTGATAAACCAAAGGAGCCCACCAAGATTGCCGCCAAGACTGCCAAGACTGTAAAGGAACCCGCCAAGAACGCCACCCAGACAGAAGAATTGCCTGGATACTTTGCTCTTAGCCAAGATTTCAAGGAAGACCCCTTCCACCAATTGATAGCCAACAACCTGTACGCTATACCTGCCTGTGAAAGAGGAAGACCCCAGAAGTCTACTGCCAACGCAGTAGAAGTAGGGTCTAAACCTTATGCCGCGCAAGTACAAGAAACTTGTTTGAACAATAGCCCTAATGTCTCCAGCAATGTTCCTAACCTCAAGGGCGTCCAATTGGCAATGCCTCTCTAAACCATCAAGAACAACTTCCCTGAAATTGGGCAGAGTCTTAAGCAGTACTTTGGCACCCAGCCCCACTTGGAATTCACTTATTAAACCTACAGTCTGAAACTTACTCTAAGTGTACCTATGCCAACATTTCTGTTAATAAGGTGAAAGTAAGAGCAATTATTGACAGAAGAGCACCAATTAATATAATTTCCACACACCTGGTCCAAAAACTAGGACTGGCTCCTGATATTGCACACAACAGAGTCTATGGCTCCTCCAGGTTGCATACAACGACTTCCAAAGGAGCATATAGCGTGTTTCCAATGCAATTTGGATCCATAACTGTCTCCTCACCCGCTGTTGTCCTGTCCAGTCAAAACTACAATGTTTTGATTGGCACTGCCTTTATGCGGAAATATGGTGTGAAGATTGATATGGAGAGCAACATATTCACCATATTGAAGCAGACCATCCCTCTTTATTACACCAAAGACGCCACCAGCATCAAGGAGAAGCTGACAATTAATTTGGCGTATAAGGATGGGATTGTAGCTGTTCCATATGAGAAGAAGGGGCGTAAGAGCAAGAAGCTGCCAACCAAGATAAAAGAGCACAAAGGTATTCCACTTTGCTCTCTGATGACCTTCACTCTCAAGTCTGGCACACAGTGTGTCATGCCAACAGGGCTGACCCTGAAAATTTCCAAAGGCTTATATGGGGAAATACATCAGCCTTGGGGAAGATTGAGGTTTGAGCCCTGCGTAGCGCCTGGTATAATTATACCAGGGCATGGTTAAGTACACACCCTACTTGTCAATCTACAGAATCACAATATTTATGTGAAGAAGCATCAGATAATAGGATTTGTGCACCTTCTACTGATTGAAGAATTGGCCGGCTTCACATGTATTGGGGACCTATTGGAAATGGGGTTACCTGACCAAGTTGAGGCCAGCGCCTATGTGACTACTCCCCTGGCCAACCTGTCCTCCTTAAGTCAAGAGCAAAAGGAGCAAGTAAGTGCCCTGTTTGAGAAGTACAGGTGCATCTTTGCCAAAGATGACTTTGACCTGGGTTGCGCAGCAGACATCACCCACCATATTGACACAGGTGACAACAAACCAATTCAGCTCCGCCCCATTTGGCAATTGAAGGCCAGCAAGGAAACTGTCAATGAGGAAATCCAACAGCTCCTGGATAGAGGAATGTTGGTCACATCTAAGAGTCCTTGGGCGTCCCCCATCTTTATAGTAAAAAAGAAGGATGGAAGTAACCAAGTAGTCATAGACTACCGACGCCTAAACTTGATCACCAAGAAGGACTCCTACCTGTTGCCAAGAATTTATGACGCTTTAGACCGCCTGGGAGGTGCAAAATTCTTCTCTGCAATGGACATAATTTTGGGGTATTAGCAGATCAAACTGCCTCCAGAGGAACAAGAGAAGTGTGCCATTATCACTTCCCAAGGCCTTTTCCAACCAACACAAATGCCTCAAGGATTGTGCAACGTGCTGGCAACTTTTCAACAAGCTATGGACACTATCCTGGGAGATCTCAAGTTGTCCTGTGTCCTTGTGTATCTGGATGATATTAACGTCTTCTCTAGGACATTCACAGATCATTTGGAACACTTGGAAGCTGTCTTTAAGCAACTCGCAGACGCCAACTTGAAGATAAAACCTAAGAAGTGCCAGTTCTTCAAGGACCAGCTGGAATACTTAGGATTTGTGATCAACACAAAAGGACTACAACCACAACCTGCCAAGATTGAGGCCATCACCAAGATGAAGACTCCCAAGAGCAAAAGGGACATCCAGGTGTTCCTAGGCATGGTAGGTTATTATTGCAGGTTTATTCTAAATTTCTTGCAAACAGGTGAACCCCTCTTTCATCTACTTAAAAATGAGGTGCCTTTTACATGGAACTCCTCCTGCCAGACTGCCTTTGACTCCCTACAAACCAGCCTGTCTGACAGTCCAGTGCTTATGTATCCTGATTTTACTAAGACTTTTGTAGTACATACTGACGCTTCTCTAAGTGCGCTTGGAGCAGTATTGTCTCAGAACAATGATGATGGAGAAGAACACCCAGTTGCCTATGCCAGTTGCTCTTTTAATGTCCATGAGTGGAATTACACAGTAACATAACGTGAATCTTTGGCATTAATATATGCCTACAAACAGTTCTGGGTGTATCTCCATGGAGTCCACTTCACGGTGGTTACAGACCACCCAGTCTAAGTTGGCTCCAGAATCTTTGTGAACCAGAAAGCCGCTTAGCACAATAGGCTCTAAAACTGCAGGCGTTTGACTATAAGATAGTACATTGGCCAGGAGCAAAGCACCAGAATGCTGACTGTCTATCCTGACTTCCAAATGTTAATATTGTGTCATCACAGGCCAATATACTGAATGATGAAATTTTAACTGGCCAGTTCAAAGACGAGCCTGATGAGATCCAGGCCATTCTCCAGGAATTGATGAAGGACTGTAGAGTAGAGGATGGTAAACTGTACAAATACCATCAGGGGAATAAGTACGTTTTCCCCGCCCCTCAGAGAGGTTGTCTCTGATCATGGCTGCCCATAAAGCTGTAGGCCATGGTATCTTAAGAAAGACTGTTTGTCAATTACAGCTTCACTATTATTAGGAATCTCTACTATTTGACACAAAGGAAACCCTGACTTGCTGCGCAGAGTGCCACCACAAGAAGCCGTTTGTACCCAAGCATCAATATAAGGCTGTTGAGCCCAAATTTGCTTGGCACACTGTCAGCATAGACGTGGTTGACCCTCTTCCAATGTGTGTTGGTTGGCTCAGATATATTATTGTAGCCATAGACCACCTTACCAAATGGGTCAAGGTAAAAGCCCTCCATCATGTTAGCTCAGAAGCAACTGCAAGGTTCATCTTGGAACACATTATCCACCGTCATGGTTGCCCACAATTCATCCTCACAGACAATGGCACTAATTTTACGGCCAACATTATTCCAAAGCTTAATGAGCTCATGGGTGTGAGAGGAGTGCTCTCTACCCCATACCATCCAGAAACAAATGGGATGGTTGAGAGAGCAAACAGCACCTTGGTGAATATCCTTCAAAAACAGGCAAATAAGTGTACCTCCAAATGGTATCTTTTCCTGCCAGTGGTCGTGTTTGCATATAACATCTCCATACATAGCACAACCAAGTTTTTGCCCTTCCAGCTCATGTACAGTTGACACCCTGCCATACCGCCAATACTGTTCTCTGCAATGGGCAACCCCGGGGAGATCACCTACAATCAGTAAATGACAAAGTTAGCAGATATGTTAATTAAGCTTCAGGCTGAAGCTTTTAAAGAAACTACACTGGCCAGGACAAGAGGACGCCAGCAAGATAATTCCAACTGCCGCGCTCTGCCAGAGTTCAAGGTTGGAAACCAAGTATCCTATCATTATAAGGTTATAGGAAGAGCACACAAGCTTGACACCATCTGGAAAGGCCCATTTGAAGTCATTGAGCAAACAGGCCAAGTCGCCTATACCATCAAGGACGTTTCAGATGGACAACTCATAAATAGAGTCCACGCAAGGTTCCTAAAACCTTTCCACACTATGCCAAATAATGGCATCTAAGTCAGATTTCTATACTTTCTAAAAGAATACAAATAAAGCTTTTCAAATTGATTTTTATTGGGTAAATATAAAGGAACAAGGCTAGAGGTTGCCCTCCTGGTAATTGTTGTCATCATTGTTGTTGTCTTCTTCATCCTTGTCTTCTGTCTCCTCCTTGTCTTCTTCTGAACCCTTTTCTTGGTTAGCCAGGCTGGTGCTTCAAGGCCCAAGTGTCACCACTGACATATCAGGCTCTTGATCCCCAGCCAGAAGCGCCACGTCTTGAGGTAACAATTTGAAAGGAAAGCGCCAGCTTTCTACAAACAGGAAGACAGCCATGCGCAGCCACAACTTCTTGTGAGCAGGGAGAGATACAAAAAGGAAACAAGGGGCAACAGAATGGACTCAAAGTCCCAGTCAACCTGCCAGAGTCTGTCCTTGAGGGAATAGCCACATCCCAAAATAAGACAGTCCATGATGAAATCATCAATGGAAAGATACTCATCTGGGAGTATTGCCTTAATGTTACCGACAGAGTTTCTTAGCTTTTCCCAATGGGCGGCCATCCTTGAAAAGCTGCCCTGAAGAAGACGCAGGTTGGGTGTCAACATGACATTCTCACAAAGAACCATAGCCCGTACCGCGGCTTTTCAATCACCATTGTGGAATGCATCCCAACACTGGCGGACCACCTTTCCAAGGCAACTATCCTGCTGATCCCGGTTGTCTACCTGCAGCTTCTGATAGACTGCCAGGAACAGGGGAAGATGCTGGAACCAGGATTGAATTATCCTGTCATCTATTTGAATGAAAAACCCTCAGTCCAGCCCATCCATGGGATCACTATTGCACAAGACGTCAACAAGATTTAGGAGGTTGTGACTGAAGCGCTCTGCCAACACTTTGTTGTTGACAGAGAAGAAGCCAAAACTTGAGGTTGTGATATGTGCCTTCAATTCCTGCCAGGGTCTCATCTGGAGAACAACAAAGAGGAACTGGCAACACAATTTGAAGCCCAAGAAAAGGACACCACAATTGAAATCAGGCTCACCAATTTGGTATTAAACTGTTGGCAGGTTGCCAAATGCCGCTTGAGATGCGGAAGACCCCTGCACATACACCTGGGTATTGGCAGGCTGCTCCTCCAAATTGCCCAAAGGGATTTGCGCACTCCGCTCAGTTGTTTCTACTTGGAATGGCGGGGATTTGGGACCTTGACGCGCCTGCTTGTGAGGAGGCTCCTCATGGCCCATACCAGTAAAAATTGTACCAGTATCCCTGTCACAAAGCCCGCAAATATGTGCCTTCTTGGCATTGTAAGACATAGCTTGGAACAGGGCCCAATCAGAAACCAACATAGCGGCAATGATGCTGCGTGCATCAGTGACACAGGAGGTGTTGGAAGTGTTTGATTGGTGCAACACTATGATTTTTTGATTCTTTTCTTGACGGTAAAACAAAGTCAAGTTGGGGGAAATGTCAGAAATTTATACTGACTTTGTTCTACCTTGTTTACCTTGGCAATATGTCAAGCCAATAATTGTAGAAGCTTCCAATATATTGTTAATAGGCCTAATTGATTTAAGAAGCCCTCATAGCGTAGATTTGGATTACTCTGCATGAACAATCAGGAATACAATAGCTTGCCAATTATGACTGGTTCCCAATTGGCTAGAGTTATTCCAGAATACTCTGCCAAACCTCTGGGGTAGTAATTATGGAGTCCTCCAAATATTGAAAGCATATGATCAATTTGCAAGCAAACCGCCAGTGCCAGTGCAAATCAATTCCAGAAAAGTTGCCTAAGAACAAAATAATATGTGCTAAAAATAGAGTAATCAATTAGCGCTGTCACTGCTGGCACACTTATATATTATGCTTTATTCTATGACAATCAAGTACCCAGCGCAGGGTACTATGATATGGAATCCCATGCCATTGCATGGATGCCTGACTCTGGGGGTTGATGCTGGCAGTCTGGGAACAAAAAGACTGATCAAGCAAGAGTTAGAAGCGCCAGATGATCTTATCCTGGCAAGAGAGCGCAAGCTCTTTAAAAGCCCTTCCATTGGACTAATAGAAGGCAGACAATAATAACCCTTGCCTACTGTAGAACGTTTTCATAGTAGAAGAAGACTATCCAAGTTTGAAGACCTTTGTCAGTACTTGAAGAACTACACAAGCCACCTGTATAGCAAGCCGCTTGTAGTTGCCTCCCTTGCCATCACTTGCTGTTGTAGCGCCAAGGAAAATCCAGATGTTGCAAGTAACGCTTTTTGCCATACAAGCTGATATCAACATAATGACCAAAAAATCTATATTAAACACCAAAGCAAATAATTATCAGACCGCAAGGTCTGAGAGCAGAACCAAAAGTTCATACAATGACTTACACCAATGAATTAAGGAAATACATAAAAAAATCCAAATTCAAGTACAAGCTGACAACGTACACGTCAGAGTCTCATTCATCAACAGAATAAAAATCTCTTTGCTGCCCTCATCTGTCCAGAGGCCAACACCTCCATGCCTGCACTCATTGCATCAGCCAATTACACAGAAAAACGTGCAAACATAGAATATGCTGCACACAATGGCAATTGCTCCTCAAATGACAATGGCAGAGAAAAATCCAATGGCAACAAACGCCAAACATCATTAATAGCAACAACAACTCCAATTGTAAAAATGGCAATAATAACCAAAGCACAAACTGCTCCTGTCCCAAGAAAGAGGACACTGTCAAAGTTAATAATGCTGAGAAAGCAACTTGCTATAAATATGATCCAAGATTCTCTGACCTCAAAGGTCTCAAAACAGAGAAATAGGGAAAAAGGAGGGGGGACAGGCTTAAGTGCCCCTGTCTCCCCCCAAATTGACAAGATACTATACCAAGGCACAAACTTTGCTGCTTGCATCCCATGTGTCCCGCAATCCTCCATTTTTATGATGTAAAAAGTTAAAAATTGCTTACAACACCTTGTCTATCCATGCTTAAAAATCACATACACATAAAATTTTATTTGACTCTGACGCTCAACACACTATGGTAAGCAAACCATTTGTAACCAAGTACAAAATACCAGTTGTTAAATCCAACTATAAATACGCCTGAATGGCAGATAAATCAAAAGTTCTACTCAAAGGCAAAACAACTCCCTTCATAATTGACCTCTAAGGCATACAAACGTCCATCAAAGGACTTATCATGAACAAAATAAACTACAACATTGTAGCAGGCATGGACTGGTTCACCCAAGTGAACCCCAGTGTATGTTTGAAAACAAAACCCATGACCATCAAACACAACAGAGTCAATTTTAATATCCTCAAAGAACCCAACAACCTCATCCTAAGAGACAAATATTTTTCCTGGTCATAAACCAAGACAACTCAGAACGTCTAACCAAAGACAGTACTTTCCACATAATGAGTTAAACCAAATTCAATAATATGCAAACAACAAAAATCTAATGCCCAGAACTTGTGGCACTCCTAAATGAATACACCCATGTATTCAAGGAAGAGCTCACATAGTTACCACCCAAACAATAGGTCAAACATGGCATTTACCTGTATAAAGCCATGCCTAAACCTGCAACTCTCTACAGACTCTCCCCCATGAAGACCCAAACCCGCAAAACCCACATTGAGGACAACCTAGCCAAAGGATTCATTTGCCCGTCTGAATCCCTGTGGGAGGCAGCAGTGTTCTTTGTAAAGAAAAAGGAAGGCACTCTTTGTCTAGTGACTGACTAAAAAGCACTAAATTCAATCACAGTAAAGAATAAATATCCCTTTCCACTTATAGAGGATCTGATTGCAAGATTCTCTGCTTTCAGATTTCTATTTTAAAATTGATCTCACCTCAGGCTATAAACAAGTTGAAGTAAAAAAAATGACATTCCAAAAACTGTGTTCCATACACAATTTTGGATCATTTGAATGTAGAATAATGAACTTTGGGATGACTAACACTCCCAAAACGTTTGTCACTATGATGAACCAAGCATTAAATGGTCTCTGAAAATACATTGGGCTATCTTGAAAACATCATCATATTCATAAAAACAAAAGAGAAACACCTCACACATGTCTGCAAGACACTCAATCAACTCGCAAAGCACAAACTTTATGCCAAGACCAGTAAGTGCCAATTTATGAAAAAAGAACCACTGTTCTTGGGCTACATTGTCTCCAATGATGGCATCAAAGCAGACCCAGACAAAATTAAAGCCATAAATAACATGCAACGCCCCACCTCTGTTAAACAAGTTATATGCTTTCTTGGAATGATAGCTTACCTAAGGAAATAATCAAAGACTGCGGAAAGCTCACCACACCAATCAATGACTTAACCAAGGGTAACGCCAAAAAGAAATTCATATAGACACCAGAATGCAACAAGAATTTCCAACTATTAAAACAAAAACTTGATTGAAGCACCAATCTTGCAATACCCTAATAATAGCGGGTGCTACAAGCTTGAGTCAGATGCCAGTGACACTGCCATTGGCGCAGTCCTACACATCTTCCAGCCAGGGCAGCAAGACTTCCTGCCAGTATGTTACAAAAGTAGAAAACTAACCAAGACTGATCAGAGGCAACCAATGCACAATAAGGAATTGCTAGCAATATACACACATGCAAGAAATAGAGATATTATCTAGAAGGACATTTAAACGTCTGAGTACTAACTGACCATAAATCCTTAATATATTTAAAAACTCAGAACACATTAGCACAAAGAGACAAGCCAAATGGATGTCCCTGCTGGAGAAGCTCAATTTGGACATCCAATATAAAAAGGGGGCAGAGCTGGTCATAGCTGATGCCCTCTCTAGACTATGTCAGCCTAGAGATAATCATCCTGACCACCTGAACCCTGAATAGCCAAGCCTATATAATACTGAGTATAAACCCAAAGAGAAAGACCCCTCAACACACCAATTAACCCACAATACATTAGTAAGGAACAAAAAATATTTCCATGTATTAAATGGCGCTGTATACCAAATCATTAATGATAAACATGTTCCCTACATCCCACTTGCACAAAGAGTTGACACCATATTAAAACATCACCGCCTACTAGGACATACAAAGGCTAACAACCTATACCTCACATTAAAAGAGATAGTATGGTGACCCAACCTCAAACAGGATATAGTTGATGATCTGAAAAAGTGCACAGTGTGCGAGAAATACACTAGCACAAAGGCTCCTTAGCCAACAGTCAACCCAGTACCAGACCCTGAACCCTTCAAGGTTTGGGGGCTAGATGTAGTGTGTCCCTTCCCAGAAACAAAGACAAACCAACGTTTCTTAATTGTAGCTATCAACTTTGCCATATGCTTGCCCATCTGCTGGGCAACAAAGGATCATAAAGCAAAAACTATCAACCAATTCATTAACAGGGCAATCATAGATGACTACAGCACTCCAGACTATATCATAACTGATGGAGCAACTGAGTTATCAGGTCACATAGTAAACAACAACTTGAAATCCAAAAACATTAAACATTACACAACCTCTACATATAGCCAAGCCAACAGTAGAGTTGAACGCCTAAAAAGCAGGCTGATCAGAACCCTTGAGAAAATAATGGATGGCAAAACCAAGACACTTGGCCACTATATGTGAAACATGCATTATTAGTATCCCAGGTCCGCACCAATCAAGGGACAGGATACTCACTGTTTTAATTAATGTACAGATACAAACCAGAAATAGTTAACTGCAACAATCAGCCATACATAAAGATCTCCCAGGGAAATCCCCCACAGTAGAACAAGTACCAAATCTACAACACATACACCACAAAGCTAAAATATCAGAAATAAAAAGGCTCAAAACACAAAAGGTAACCTTCACAGAGAAAAATACTTCCCATTGACTCCCCTGTCTGGGTTCTAGCTGTCAAAAGAAAGAAACTAGACTCAGTACATAAGGGACCAGGAAGAATCATCAAGTACAGACCATATCACAACACCTATCTAGTAAAATCACAAGGTGCCAAAGACCCCATCATCAAGAAATACCACATTACTTGCCTCTGCCTTAGAAAAGGAGAACACTTGACCCAACTGGTCCCAACTAGCAAACAACTCCAGGAACATCAGGCAACAGCTGTTAAGACAAAGCCCCCTCCTGATTTACCAGAGTAACCCCTTATGGGGTGTCAAGGAGCTGGATATACAGGTGTTCTGGCTACTGCCAACCCACTGAAAATCCAGTTTTGCCCAATTCAGTGCCTTTTTAATATGCAGTTTGAAATGCCCAGAAATGGCAATAAGCCAATATCACATGACTGTTCAAGTATCCAGCAAACAAAACCCATCCCACACATGACCATCCTTGTCTTTGATCTAACTAAATCTCAACACAGCCAAAGCTATATAAGCCTAAAATATTATCCAATAAAATATACTTCTCTTCTATCTCATTTCCATATTTGAAGCTTCCCTAAAAGGCGCTCCTCATCACTACAATGAGAAGAAGTCACCTGACACCATTCATCTCAATGTATCAATTTGGCATGGAGCTTCCTCAGCTTCTGGTGCCAAACCCCTGTGGAATATACACATTCCAAAACTCAGCTATCAATGTTCCAACTGGGAACCATCTGATCAAACCTGAATCCCTAGACATCATTGTCTTTATTTAGTTATCTTCACATTTAATGTTTTTTTGCGTTAAAACCCATTAAAACACTTTGAAACTCAAACCAGGCACCACTGCAGCACCCAGGAACTTTCCCAGGTAGCGCTTCTAACCTAACTAATTTGCCAAAACAGCACTTTTAACCCAAAATTTAGGGGTTTACTTATGATTCACCTTAATCAAACTTCTTGACACAGTCAATGCAACTAAACAATATAATTAAATCCTCATTAATTATATTCTCATGATTTTATTAATTAATATTCCCAGTTAATTAAATTGTTTTTGAGACGCCTAGTCCCCAAGATTGTTTAAGCCAATCTTACCTCAATTTTACTAGTTAGTCTGGCCTAACTAACCACCCAAATCATAATATTAATTAAATATAGATACCAAGTTTCCAGGAATCTTTATTTGAAGCATTTCAATCAAACCTATCCACATGAAATAAACAGCAAAAACAGAACAACTTTATATTTTGGAGTATTTATTTGGCTAAATACTCAACAGTGACTGTTATACAATCACAAGGCCTTTGTGGACACCTTGTCTATTTTGTCTCCTTTGAGGACAGCAGACTTCACCTTTGCTTTGACCTTGCAGTTGATTTCTTTGATTTCTGCAATTGCAGAGTCAAGGTCTTTGAGCAGCTTCTCCAATTCTCTCATTGATTTTTTACTAGCCTTTACATATGTTTTTATAGCTTTCACCCCAATGAAATCTGTATTATTCTGATACTATTGCCTCATTGTATATCCCTGTTTATTTTCTCATTACTCCAATATACCTTCTTTTTACCTATTGTGTATATGTTTTACGCTTATCTCAATATGTGTTTTATGCTTTGTGTTGACATTTTTTCCTTAATCATCATATTATTTTTGGCACTTAAGCACAGCCCTTTGTGAAAATATTAACAACAATTTGGTAATCAGCTAAATTTGTATTAGAAAATTATAAGTGAATTGTGTTTAGATAAAGTTGTTATTGATCTTAATTCAAAACCTTAATAATAACTTTAAGCCAATCAGGAGCTGAGTGATAAAGTGATTTTTGTGACATAAAGGGTCATCTAATAATTCTTTGATGCATGTGCTCTAATTAATATGATTGGCTGGTTGTTTTTCCATTGAACGCCATTGCCCCTGTGGCTGTCAGAATTCAGAATCCTGACAACATTTTATATCAATTTACTTGATTTCATCATGTTCAAACTCAATTTGAAAGAGGCTTTTATATTAACTTGATTCAATTGTGCCATTTCCGAGTGCTTTTGCAGTCCAAATACCTTTCAAATTATCTGTCTTCTTGTGCATAATTGCTGATCCTCAAAAAATCATATCTCTGCAGCTAGATAACCAATCTCAACGTTTAAAGGCATCCCTGAAAGCTGATACCAAGAGGAATCTATTGATGCCATTATTGAACCACTGTTACGTTTTCCAACATACCTTTGAAATTATATATCCCTCTTGTAGCATACTTGATCCTCTCATTAAAGAATTGATGAGTAAAAATTATCTTTCCCTTTCTCTTAACCTGTGATGGATCCAGGAAATTCATGCTTGTTTCTTCATTATCCCAGTCTGACTATTTTATAGTTTGACAGGGAATCCTTTATGTAAGCTTTGATGAGCTTGGATTCTGGGCAAGAAATCTTGGTGTTAAACTTGTTGCCATCTGGTGATCACTTCCACATTTTTTGCTTCCCATAGTCTTAGCTGCAGACCATCTCTTTCATTCCATGGTAGTCTTATTTCAGTTAAAAGCTAATAACACAAAGCATAAAAAGATTGAGGGGAAAGCAACCATTGTCACACATAAGTATCATTTTTTATTATTTATCATGTTTTCATTATATACCAATCAGGGTACATTCAGCTGAAACCCCCTCTGGCTCCGGAATCACACCTGGATTCTTATCACATGGTTTATGACATAATAGCATCATCTAATCCAGATCTTTACCAAAAAGATATTCATACTCTTAACCTATAAGAATGTGCTATAATACATTCCATAATCACCTGATTCCTTCTGTGGAAATGTATTGCTTTGGCTTGAAGCATTCTAGACTTCCAGCGCCAAAACCCTGTGGAATATACATATTCTTGATCCAAGCTATCCTTGTTCCAACTGGGAACCATCTGATCAATCCTGAATGTATAGATACCATTGTCTATATTTAGTTATTTTTGCATTTAATGGGGTTTTGCCTTAAAACCCATTAAAACACTTCAAAACTCAAACCAGGCGCCACTGCGGCGCCCAGGGACTTTCCCAGGCGGTGCCTGAAACATTTACTGGGCAGCGCTTTACAAATCAATTAGCAGCGCAGCGCACTTCTAACCTTATTAATTTGCCAAAACAGCGCTTTTAAACCACAATTTGAGAGCTTACTTTTGGCTAACATAGCCAAACTTCTTGACACAGTCAAGGTAAGAAAACAATAAAATAAAATTGTCATTAATTATATTTCCAGCATATATTAATTAACCTTACCATTTAATTAATCTGTTTGAAGACAACAAGTCTTTACTTGAAACAGTCAAGTCCATTTTGGCCCAATGATTAAATCCTCATCAATCATATTCCAAGGTATCAATTAATTGACCTTCCCAGTTAATAAATTGCTTTTGAAACACCTAGCCTCATAATCTGAATCTTTCAGATTATTCATTACAGCCCTCAATTAGTACAGCCTAATTAATTCCTGGATAATCCATTACTATGCTATAAAATCTCTGCAAGGCCAATCCTATTGCTTTGAATTTCAACCTATGAAATTCATCACA
This sequence comes from Entomophthora muscae, assembly GCA_014839935.2. NCBI lineage: Eukaryota > Fungi > Entomophthoromycota > Entomophthoromycetes > Entomophthorales > Entomophthoraceae > Entomophthora > Entomophthora muscae. The sequence goes on from QTSX02004348.1 coordinate 77,872, forward strand.
ATTCAACCTCTTTGTGAAACCACAGCCCAATGTGACTGTAGTAAAGTCACATAACTATTATCCATCATTCTCCTTATGGTGCTTCAATAAACCTTATGGTTCTTCACTCCTATCCTTGTTTTATGAATTATCTTATCTTGTCTTGTCTCTTTCTGGATCTTCTTGGATGAATTATAAGATAACTTGAGTAGTCAATAGTTTGAAGTTCTGGTGGCTCATGGAATATTATTTCCATACTTCATCCCTGACAGTGGCAAGTTGTTGATGGACTAGTGCTAACCCAGCAGCTGATTGGGCACTAGTGCATCAACAACTTGCCACAGCAACAATGGCGCTCATTGGAAAAACAACCAGCCAATCATATTAATTAGAGCACATGCATCAAAGAATTATTAGATGACCCTTTATGTCACAAAAATCACTTTATCACTCAGCTCCTGATTGGCTTAAAGTTTATCATTAAGGTTTTGAATTAAGATCAATAACAACTTTATCTAAACATAATTAACATATAATTTTCTAATTTTATAATTCAAATTTAGCTGATCACCAAATTATTGTTAATATTTTCACAAGGGGCTGTTTTTGGGTGCTAAAAATAACTGTGTTCTTTATCTAGATACACAGCATAGTAAATATATGATTTTATAGAAAATTGAACTGAACATAAAGAATAAAACCAACTATAAACAAAGAGAAAATGAAAAATTGAATTTTAGAATAAAGATAATATAAATAGAAAATGTTTGGCAACAGGGGGTTTATTGGGGGTGGGGAAGAGTGATGCCTAGTAGGAAAATAATGTAGGAAAGAAGGTGTAGAGATGTGATGGCTGCATATTTAGCTGATTGTATTCCTTGTTGGTAATTGCCTTGATTGGCTGGTAGGTAGCTGTGGTACAGGGTGAGAGGCACTTGTCCTTCCGTGATTTATTGCCCATATTCACAGGGAAGACAATCTGGGCAAACAAGCCAGCCACTATTTGGCAATCAAAGAGAGACTTGTGGTTGAGGACACCAATATAAAGGGTCATCAAACACCTGGAGGCAGTGCTTCCAGACTGTGTCTACAATATTGAAGAACACTAAATCAGACAGATGAATTTTGGTGTGGCTGGCAGGGTAGACTGAGGCCTGGTGCCCGCATCTCTGGATTGACTCAAGGGCAGTGGAGCTACCTTCCATCTGGTGGCTCAAGAAAACCTAATGTTTGGAATTTGAGCTATCCCAGGAGTTGAGAAATTCACCAAGGATGTGGCTTTACTTGTAGCCATTGGTGAAATCAGGGTTTGTCTGATAGTAAACAAACCCCTTGGTCAAAACATCCAGAATGACCAATGAATACCCTTTTCTTGACCTTCTTCCTTCTTTTTGGGTGGCAGCTCTTCCTTGCTTGCCAAAATTGTTGAAAGCTATCACTAGCTTATAGTTTGAGACAAACATGACATCATTGGACAAACTTTTCAGGCATTTGGCTAGAGTGGATTCAATGGCAGAATCATATGGGGAATCCTCACTGTCATTCCATTGATCACTGGCAACATTAGTCAACACACAGACTGAAGCCACCTTCCCATACATCCAGAGCTGCTTCATGCGCTCAGAAACCCATATGGCATGGTGTGCAAGCTGTTTCTGGACTCGGGTCAAGGGAATCTTGGGATCCCACTGCAAGAGATCAAGCATAATCAGGTATGCCTAGTTGATTTGGGACTCAGGCCTTCTTGAGATTCTTGGTTGTCCCAACCAGGTTCCCCCTGCTCATTAGATTTTTGAACTCCCACATTATGGTGGCTCAGGTAAATTGCAATTGGCCAGCAATCTGTTCCCAGGACAGACCCTGCAGGTTCAGTGCCATAATTTCCTGAAGAATTTGGGTGATGATGATTCTATGCTTGGGGCGCTGGGCCAGGGGAGCTGAAACCCAATTAGCTGTAGGGGGCAGGTTGTCTCGTGGTTAGAAGTTGTTCCAAATCAAGGTTGCCATCCTAATTGGTTGGTTGACAGACAGCTTGCGTGGGAGTGGGTACAGGAGCAGGGCAGAGCTAGACACTACAAGCCTGTTGAACAAGTCAAAGCCATATAGGTCAGGGATCAGGTATATGTCAGCTTCCTTGTAACCCGCCTCAAAGGCTGTGGGTGTAAGCAGGTGCCTTCACACCCTGAGCCTTGCCTTCATTGAATCTGGCTTAGCTGCTGGTGCCATTGAAAATGTTGTTGTTGAAAACCATTGTAAAAACCTAGGATAAAATCACTTAAAGTAGAAGCTTAAAATTTTGTAATTTATTTTTATTGGTATCATGAGTCCAAATTTGGAAAGTTCTTGAAACCATTATACACAAATAAGGATCCATGAAAATGAATAAAATGCCTCTCTTCCTAAATTAGATACTGTTGATTGGATGTTAAACTGTTACCTTTCTATTTTAAGCTGCTCATACTACACATCTTGTGTGACTTCATTTTGTTTGTGTTTGTGGAATCTCACTTCCAGATTGTTCAAACTTTGTTTCATTTTAGTCCTTCTGTTGGTGCCTCATATGAATCCTTATTGGATTATAATATACTCCAGAATAGCATCCATCCATCTCACTTGTTGTTTCAGTTCATTTTGCTTGTGGTTTAAACAACTCTACTTGATATTTGCTATAATTTTGTATAATGGGCTAGTGAAATTTTGTTTTTTGTTTAATAGTTCATTTCTTAACCAAAAATCATTTAAATTATTTAAATCCTGAATCTTGTGCGGCTTGGATTTTTTTTCAAATCTGAAATCATTTTGTTTAAATCTGAGGTATTTTGGTTGTCATCATAGCTTTTCAAACTACTGTACTAATTTAAATTTAGCGTAATAAAACCAAAGATGTGCTTTAAAAAAGCCAGCTGTCAATAACAATAGAAAAATCAAAGTTTTTTCTGATTGGCTATTCCTTTGTACTTGTATTTTTTGAATGAATCTAATGGTATTGTTAAATAAATATTGAATCCTTTTTATTAAGCCCAGGTCATTATTAAAACCAATAACATTAAAATTTATCTATATTTAATATATATTTACATTAAATACCATGAATATTAACGTAAGTTATATTGCATAATTAAATAAAATAATATTTTTGGGATGAGGTTTATTTGGAAAAATATGGGAGTATAGAGATAAAACTAGTTGGTGGGGATGAGTGGTGGGAGCAGTACTGGCTTGGCAAGTGGTTTGTAGGGTTTTGGTAGGTTGACTGAGGACTGAGGTAGTGGGAGGTTTCTGGGGTGTGTAAATTCCTTGACTGGATTAAAGAAATTGGTGATGCATGACATTTTAATACTTCTTGGAAATTACTGTGATTGACTGATATACCAGGGAATAAAAAGGGACAACTGTGTATCTTTTAATTATTAGCTCCTGCTATGGGTATTTAGGGCCAGATTATTGAACATGTCAGCAACCTTCTAATGTGTGAAATGCCAAGTGTGGTTCTGGGCAGCAAAAAGCACCTGATTAAGCAACTTAGGGTTGTGCCCTCATATCTTGCCTGAAATTTTGTAGAACAATACATCACCCAAGTGTAAATTGGCATTCTAGAAGGGAATATTGACATATTGTGCCCACCTAATCAAATCTTCTCTAATGTGTCTTCACCTCATTACATCTGATGGCTCAGGAATATGTGGTATTTAAAATTATCCAAGCTCCATATATCAACTGGGTTCAAGAAAAGTTTGATGTAGATATATTCATTGTTGTAAATGGACAAGATTTGGTAGGTTGTTGTTTTCCTTGAAAACCCGGTAAAAATGTATCAAATAACTATCCCCTTTCCCTTTTTCTTTTCTCCATTGGGTGTGTTATTTTTTTTGCTTTCTCATAATCCTGTGCTTTTAATGACAATTTATAATAGGATATAAATATGATATTGTTCAACATGCTGGACAGCAGTGGGTGATTGTGGCACCAATTATTAGGCTGTGTAGCAAATTAGAGCCACCATCCAACTCATCAGCCAGCCAATTGATCAGAACTAGAACACTAATAGCAAGTTCATGCATCCAAAGCTGTGCAGTGCAACAGGCAATGAATATGCTGTGGAGCCTGAGTAGACTTTGGACCTCAGTTATTTGGAGGTAAGGGTCTAGCTGGAGTAGGCCAAGCATTATAGGGTAGGCATCCTTGATCTGGGATTCAACCTTCTTTGTTGGCTTCTTGGCCAGTTTTTCACTGCCTCTCTTCAAGAGAGCTTGGAACTAAAACTCAACCACTGCCTTGGTTAATTGAAGACAGGTGGAAATTTCTGCAAATGCCATATAGCTTTGTTTGAGGCTCATAGTCTCCTCTATCACCTAATTGGTCAATAGACGTTATTTTTGGGGCCCATTGGGCATAAGGAGACCCAGTTTGGGAAGGTCTTTATTTGATTGACCCAAATTGTCAAGAAATGGTTGAATGGGGTTGGATGGGGCCACAGCTGGCCAGTATCTAAAATGTGGCACAGGCTTGGGTTAGGCCTGGTCTTGGGGTTCAGCATACTGGCTATCAGAAAAGCTACATATGGAGTTCCTGCCCGCCAGTCCCCAAAGTGTGTCCTGGGTAATAGCCAGGGGCCAGCTGGAAGGAGTTGTCATTCTCTAGTATGTGAAAAGGTATCTCAGAAAATATGTATATGGATCAAAATGGGCTTTTATTCAATTCTCAGAAGGGAGATCCCCTTAGAAACCTTCTGGTATATAGCCCAGGGGCCAAGGTATACATTGATATGTGCTAATACTGGGGGTTCTCCAACCATATCTTGGACCTCTGCTCCTCAGCATTAGACTTCTACTCCTTAGTCTTTGGCTCCTGCTCCTTAGTCTCAGGTTCCAGCCTATTAATCTGAGCTTCAGCTTTCTCATCTTAGGCTCCAGCTCCTTTATCTTGGGCTCCTTCACCGTTTTCTTATTCTTAAGACTTCTGTGTAGTCATTTTGGCCTCTGAAATCCACTGTGTGAGTCCTTGTGGGCTTTGTAATCCACTTGGGTCAGTCTTTAAAAAGCCTCAGATAGCTTCCCATTTTATAGCTCCTTGTTTCAGTCCTGATTCCATCTCAGAACTCTTGTTTTCCAGAGCTTAAGCTATCTAGTTTTTCTTTCTCTACAAAATATTAAACTTTATCTCTTACTTAAGCCAATGAGAACCCTGGGTTTTCTGCTTCTTTTCTTCATTTTTTAGGCTTTAACTATTCAGTTAAAGCCTAAAAACACTGATCAAACAGGCTTTGATCTGCAGCCAATCAAACGTTTGTATTCAAAGGTTTTGCCAAACAGTTCACCTGAATGACTTGCTCTTGGTCATGGTTCAAACCTGGCGCCTTGTTGCTCCATATAAATAACTGCTCTGTGTTTTGAACGGGTTTGCTGTAATTCCTGTCATGTTTCTCTGGCAAAACTTAAGCAATTTTGCCTATTTTTTACTTGGGGTTTTTTAAACCCTCAATTCCTCAACGTTTCTTCAAGTTTCTCTGCATTTTCTTCAGCATTTTACCACTTCAAACTTGCCTTTTGCTTGCCCTTTTGCCTTTACCAATCATTTCAGAAAACTCCAACACTTGTTCTCACAGTTTCTATGTCCTTTTTCCAGCCTCTTTCTAGCTCTGTTCCATTCAATCAACTCTGAATAATTTACAGCTTAATTTATGTGAACTACTTCTCCTTTTTTGCCTTTCAATTCATATGATAATTATTTTATCTTTATATTGATAAGGAGTGCCTTTTGGGGAAGCTTCAAATATGGAATTAGGAAAGAAGAGAGGTATATTTTATTGGATAATACTTTAGACTTATATAGACTTTGACTGTGGCGGGTATTTAGTTGGATCAAAGCCTAGGGGTTGATCATGTGCAGGATGGGTTTGAGCCACTGAATACTTTGACAGTCATGTGATATTGCTTGATTACCATTCTTGGTAGGTCAAACAGTATATTGGAAGGGCGCCAAATTGGGCAATGGCTGGATGTTAAGTAGGTTGGTGGTAGCCAGAATGCTTGTACATCCAGACCCTTGACACCCCCCCTTAAGGGGTTACTCTGGTGCATCAGAAGGAGGCTTTGTTTTCACAGCTGCTGCCTGATGCTCCTGGAGCTGTTTACTAATTGGAACCAGTTTGGTTGAGTGTTATCCTTTACTGAGGCAGAGACAGGTTCTGTGATATTTCTTGACAATTGTGGTTTTGGCACCTTGTAATTTTACTAGATAGGCGTTGTGATCTGGTCTGTACTTGATGATTCTTCCTGGTCCCTGGTGCACTGAGTCTGATTTCCTTCTGTTGCCAGCTAGAACCCAGACAGGGGAGTCAATGGGAAGTGGTTCCTCTGTGGAGGTTACTTTTTGTGTTTTGAGTCTCTTAATTTCTGATATTTTAGCTTTGAGGCGGATGTGTTGTAGATTTGGTACTTGTTCTACTGTGGGGGGTTTCCCTGGGGGATTTTTATGTATGGCTGATTGTTGCAGGTAACTATCTCTGGTTTGTATCTGTATATTAGTTAAAACGGTGAGTATCCTGTCCCTTGATTGGTGCGGACCTGGGATACTAATAATGCATGTTTCACATATAGTGGCCAAGTGTCTTTGGTTTTGCCATCCATTATTTTCTCAAGGGTTCTGATCAGCCTGCTGTTTAGGTGTTCAACTCTACTGTTGGCCTGTGGCCTGTATGTAGAGGTTGTGGAATGTTTAATGTTTTTAGATTTCAAGTTGTTGTTTACTATGTGACCTGATAATTCAGTTGCTCCATCAGTTATGATGTAGTCTGGAGTGCTGTAGTTGACTATGATTGTCTTGTTAATGAATTGGTTGATGGTTTTCACTTTATGGTCCTTTGTTGCCCAGAAGATGGGCAAGCATGTGGCAAAGTTGATAGCTACAAATAAAGAAACATTGGTTTGGCTTTGTTTCTGGGAAGGGGCCCACTATGTCTAGCCCCCAAACCTTGAAGGGTTCAGGGTATGGTACTGGGTTGACTGTTGGCTAAGGAGCCTTTGTGCTTGTGTATTTCTTGCACACTGTGCACTTTTTCAGAACATCAACTATATCCTGTTTGAGGTTGGGCCACCATACTATCTCTTTTAATGTGAGGTATAGGTTGTTAGCCTTTGTATGTCCTAGTAGGCTGTGATGTCTTAATAGGGTGTCAACTCTTTGTGCAAGTGGGATGTACGGGACATGTTTGATGTTCATGATTTGGTATACAGTGCCATTCAATACATGGAAGTGCTTTTTGTTCCTTACTAATGTATCATGAGTCAGTTGGTGCGTTGAAGGGTCTTTCTCTTTGGTTTTATACTCAGTGTTGTACAGGTTTGGCCAGTTGGGGTCCAGGTAGTCAGGGTGGTCCTCTCTAGGCTGACATAGTCTAGAGAGGGCATCAGCTGTGACCAGCTCTGCCCCTTTTTATATTGGATGTCCAAATTGAGCTTCTCCAGCAGGGACATCCATTTTGCTTGTATCTTCGTGCAAGCGCGTTCTGAGTTTTTAAATATTAAAAAGGATTTATGGTCAGTTAGTACTTGGACGTTAAAATGTCCTTCTAGATAATATCTCTATTTCTTGCATGTGTGGTATATTGATAGCAATTCCTTATTGTGTATTGGGTATCTCTATTCAGTATTGGTTGATTTTCTGCTTTCATAACATACTGGCAGGAAGTCTTGCTGCCCTGGCTGACAGATGCGCAGGGCTGCGCCAATGGCAGTGTCACTGGCATCTGACTCAAGCTTGTAGCACCTGTTATTATTAGGGTATTGCAAGATTGGTGCTTCAATCAAAATTTGTTTTAATAGTTGGAATTTATTGTTGCATTATGGTGTCTAGATGAATTTCTTTTTGGCATTACCCTTGGTTAAGTCATTAATTGGTGTGGTGAGTTTCCTGCAGTCTTTGATGTATTTCCTTAGGTAAGCTACCATAATGAGAAAGCATCTAACTTGTTTAACAGAGGTGGACTGTGGCATGTTATTTATGGCTTTTAATTTGTCTGGATCTGTTTTGATGCCACTGTCAGAAACAATGTGGCCCAAGAACAGGAGTTACTTTTCCATAAATTAGCACTTACTTGGTTTTGCATAAAGTTTGTGCTTTGCAAGTCAATCAAGTATCTTGCGGACATGTGTGAGGTGTTCCTCTTTTGTTTTTGAGAATATGATGATATTTTAAAGGTAGCATAGAGTATTTGAGAGGCCATTTAACACTTGGTTTATCATAGTGAAAAACGCTGCAGGAGCGTTGGTCATCCCAAAGTTAATTACCCTACACTCAAAGGATCCAAATTGCGTACAGAAAGCGGTTTTTGGTATGTCCTTTTCCTTTACTTCAACTTGGTTGTAACCTGAGGTGAGATCAATTTTGGAGAAAAATTTGGCTCTTGAGATTCTTGCAAACAGATCCTCTATAAGTGAAAGAGGGTATTTATTCTTTCTTCTTGCATTTAGTGCTCTATAGTCAGTTACTAGACACAGAGTGCCTTCCTTTTTCTTTATGAAGAACAATGCTGCCCCCATGAGGATTCAGATGAGTGAATGAATCCTCCTGCTAGATTGTCCATAATGCATGTTTTGAGGGTTTGAGTCTCCACAGGAGAGATTCTGTAGAGGGGTGCAGGTTTGGGCATGGCTTTACATAGATTGATGCCATGTTTGACCTCCTGTTTGGGGGGTAGCTTGGTGAGTTCTTCCTTGAATACATGGGCGTATTTATTTAGGAGTGCCACAAGTTCTGAGAAATGGATCTTGGTTGTTTGCATGTTATTAAATTCAGTGTACCTCATTATGTGGAGAGTACTGTCTTTGGTTAGATGTTCTGAGTCATCTTGGTTTATAACCTGGACAAATACTATGTCTCTTAGAATGAGGTTGTTGGGTTCTTTGAGGATATTAAAATTGACTCTGTTGTGTTTGATGGTCATGGTTTTTGTTTTCAAACATACACTGGGGTTTACTCAGGTGAACCAGTTCATGCCTGCTACAATGTTGTAGTTTATGTTGTTCATGGCAAGTCCTTTGATGGACGTTTTTATGCCTTGGAGGTCAATTCTGAAGGGAGTTGTTTTGCCTTTGAGTAGAACTTTTGATTTGTCTGCCATTCTGATGTATTTGAAGTTGGATTTGACAACTGGTATTTTGTACTTGGTTACAAATGGTTTGCTTAACATAGTGTGTTGAGTGTCAGAGTCAAATAAAATTTTATGTGTATGTGATTTGTAAGCATGGGTAGACAAGAAGTTGTGAGCAATCTTTAATTTTTACATTCATAAAAATGGAGGATTGCGGGACACGTGGGATGCAAGCAGCAAAGTTTGTGCCTTGGTATACTTTCTTGTTGGTTTGGGGGGAGACAGGGGCACTTAAGCCTGTCCCCCTCCTCTTTTCCCTGTTCCTCTGTTTTGAGACCTTTGAGGTCAGAGAATGTGGGGTCATATTCATAGCGGATTGCTATTTCAGCATTATTAACTTTGACAGTGTCCTCTTTCTTGGAACAGGAGCAGTTTGCGCTTTGGCTGTGATTGCCATTGTTGCAATTGGAGTTGCTGTTGCTATGATTGGTGTTCTGGAGTTTATTGCCATTGGAATTTTCTCTTCCATTGCCATTTGAGGAACAATTGCTGTTGCGTGCAGCATATTCCATGTTTGAGTGTTTTTCTGCATGCTTGGCTTCTGCAATGAGCGCAGGCATGGAGGTGTTGGCCTCTAGACAGATGAGGGCAGCAACAGAGAATTTCATTCTGTTGATGTATGATGCTCTGGTGTGTACATTGTCAGCTTGTGCTGGGTTTTGGATTTTTCTATGTATTTCCTTGAATTCATTGGCGTAAGCCATGATGGTGGTCTTCTGAGGAAGATTGCTGAGCTGTATTGCAATGTCTTGGAGGGATTTGATGACACAAAAATTATGTGTGATGTCTGGTTTGAACTCTTCCCAGTTGTCAAGCTGGTTGTCAGTTTGTGAGCCAACCCAGGTAGCAAACCAGTTAGCTGCAGCCTTGTGCAGGCGCTTGCTGGCTTCCTGGACCCATTTCTCATGAGGGATGTGGCTGGCGCGGAGTTTGGCAGCTGAGTGGTCTAGCCAGTTGATGATGTTTTCCTTGTTTTTACCAAAGAACTTGTTGATATCAATGTATTTGGTGTTGATAACTTCACCTGTGATAAGTGGCTGTGTGTTTGTTTGTGGTTGAGAGAACAACAGTATTGAATTATTTTGCTGCATGCTTTGGGCATGACCAGTCCTTCAAATACAGTGCATCCACTAGGTACATCTTCATATATGTTGTGGGCGCGGAAGTACGGTTTCCAGGTCTCCTGGGATGTGACCGGTTGAGTACATGAGCAAAGGTGGGCGGGTTTTGGTCAGTCATTTTCTCTTTCATGGGTGTGGTCAAAAAACCATAGCTGCTACCAGTGATAAGGAGCGCCTTTTGGGGAAGCTTCAAATATGGAATTAGGAAAGAAGAGAAGTATATTTTATTGGATACTACTTTAGACTTATTTAGACTTGACTGTGGCAGGGATTTAGTTGGATCAAACCTAGGGGTTGATCATGTGCAGGATGGGTTCAAGCCACTGGATACTTGGATAGTCATGTGATATTGCTTGGTTACTATTCTTGGTAGGTCAAATGGTATATTGGAAGGGCACCAAATTGGGCAATGGCTGACGTTAAGTAGGTTGGTGGTAGCCAGAATGCTTGTACATCCAGCCCCTTGACAATATCATATATCTAGGAAGTATTAAATAATTATTTAATTGCTTCTTTTGATTATTTTCTCTTCTAAAAGCCCAAAACAATCATCCTAGCTCCTGTATTTCTTCCAGCTAGTCCTTCTGAGCCAATCTTCAGTTCCTCAGCCAGGCCTGCATCATGATCTTCTGGTCTTTTATTTAGTCCTTCACCATAATATTCTGGTACTTTTCAGTCTAGCAATCAGTCTTTTCCAGTCAGCGCTCAGTCCATTCCTTATCATGAAACACCTAGGTTCCAATCCTCACAATGATATCCCATTCCTCAAATAGTCTTCATTGCAATCATACAGTCCCTCTTACTAGTCTTCACTGTAGATCCTACTATGTTCTTCCTCAGTTCCATGGTCAGCCCCCAATACCAATACTCAGACTCAGGCAATAAGTCTGAGCTTTCAGTTGCAAAGCAATTAGCTTTATTTCTCAGAGACCTGATCACACCAGGATCTGTAGCTGCTTCCCCAAGCAACCACCCTGGTAACACCTCTGAGCATATCCATGCCCTCCAATAATCACTTTGGGACCTCCCCAAATCTCCCATGTAACCACAGAAGAGGACACACTATCAGTCTGTTAAGTATGGTGCTTGCTCACAGACCTCCTGTAAGGGCACAAGAGCACATAGTACTATCTTAGATTATCCCTTCCCTGGCGGCCCATGTTAGCCTCCAGGGTCACATCATCAACCAGCCCATAGCAGCCAAAGTCCCCTGCTGGGCTGGTTCATCACTGTCAAAAGACCACCAGACTTTCTCTTGGCCAACATTAGTCCCATCTGCAAAACCACCCAACATGTGGACTTTCACACCACCCATGGATGGGCCTGATGACACACAACTTGACTTCCTTGTGGCTTAAGTTTAGTTGGGTATACACAGGAGCCGTAACAGTTGTGCACTCTTGATCAGCAGTCTGAGCTTGGAGTTGCTCTTGGTACTGCTCCTCAACTATGTCAAATGTCATGTATATACTTCTTGGAAGTATAATAAACAAGATAAGGGGAAGATTTTAAGAAGAGAATGATACTTTATTGGATATGAATATAGAATATTACATAATATCATGACAAGCCACATTCCGTCCATGTACGTCATGGGGGTCATGGGGTTTATCTGAGTAATGTTCCTTTTGGGTCACAAGGCTTACTCAAGCTGTGTTTCACTTAGGATCTGGATTGGGTGATCCCTGTAATACATGGTTGACTGATAATGGTGCCACCAGTTTACTGACTGGTTGGTGAGCCATTTGGTGATCTGCTTGGGGCGTTAATTCCCTGAGAGGGAGTAATCAAAGATGTTGCAACATCTCCCCCTGGGGTGTTGGAAGGCGGAGCCTTGGGAGTTTTCTTAAGAGTGTTGGGGATGTGCGCTTGGTATTGATCTAGTTTGGAGTTGGGGACAAGGAGTCTGTTTTTTGTTGGGCTGTTCTTGCTTTTCATGGGCAGAGTTGGTTGTAATGAATGCATTTTAGTTCAGTGTGAGCTCTAATTCACTTGAAAAGGTAGGTATTGTTAGGCTTGACTTCCATGACAATGCCTGGTCCGCGTAATCCTGGGTCTAACTTATGCTGATTGTGGTTGACAACCCAGGTTTCTTCTCTGACTTGGAATTTTTCCTGTTGTGATGGGATTGCTTCCCTCTTGACTCTTTGTTGTTCCATTTTCTCTTGGTCTTTTCTAGCATTTAGTACATTGGGGTCACTGTTGTCTGGCACCTTTTTGGGCAGAGGTAATTGTGGTCCTGCAGTTTTACTGAAAAGAGCAATTTTTTGTCCATAGACAAGTTCATAAGGGATTTTGCTTGTTGTAGCGCTTCTTGCATTACAGTGCCACAATTATTTGAGATTATAGGGCACAGAACATATTGCTGGAATACAGTCATATGTGAGTATATGAGTAGTATTGTATAAGAAGAGCCAGGATTGAATGAAACCATGATTAATGTCTGGTAATAGCTTATGATCATGCAGAAGCACTTAAGGATTAGGACAAAGGTCAACCAAATTCAAGATATATCCAAGACATTTCAAGATTAAAGCTTATTTTTATTGTGAGTGATTCATTCTTCTTATACCCTCTGCAAAGTTTAATCCCTGGGCTGCTAGCAATGTCTTCTAGGACATTCTAACATGCCCCTAATTTGGGTAATTCTTAATCTAGGTTTGGTGCTTATTGCACATCAACTAACTAGAATATCTTCATCTTCACCCAGCACAGGAGATTTGCTGGCTTGGAATCTTTTATTTACTTCAGGATCACTTCCTACTTTCCTGAAATACTACAAGCTTAATGCTTATTAATGTGATAAATTTGGGAATGTGAGATTATGGGGAATCAAACCCAGTGTCTCTGTGCTCAATGTAAAAGTAAAGCTGCGCCTTGGCGCCTGCAATATTTGCCAGACAGTGCTTGCAATAATTTTCAGCTGGTACTTGACGTAAAAGTAGTTTTGTGCTTTGGCACCTAATCCAGTTGCTAGGCGGTGCCACAGCGCCTGTGTCCTTTCCCAAGTGGTGTGGTGGCAAATCATGTATCACTTATGTGCTGCAGTGGCGCTTATCATTGGCCAATTTAATATTCAGGTCAGCAGGCTACTGCTGATCCAATATTCATATAGTTTTTACTATCAATTTATGTAATTTGGTAGCTGCAATTCATATCTGCAAGCTCTGTCATAATTAGTATCATTGTATTTTGTACTACTAATTTATGGATTTGGTTGTAGTAATCCCAATCTATGGGCTATGTAATAATTGGCATTATTGCTTGGTCAAAATTTTAACACCTGTATTGCGGTTAACTTGTGTTCTACAGACCATGAGTGCTGTTGGGAGCATGTCAACCCAGGTTTTTGGATTGTTGGCAGATAACTTACTGAGGGCTTCTACTAGAGAGCCGTTTAGTTGTTCTACTTGTCCATTTGCTTGTGGGTTATAAGGGCTGGCTGTGACGTGTTTTATTCCATTTTTGGCAAGATAGATGTTGGTGTAAATAGCTTTGAGTTCAGTGCCTCCATCTGTGATCAGGAGGTCAGGTTTCCCAAACTTGGCTATGATCTCTTTTCCAATCTATCTTCTCACATCATTGCCTTTGTGTTCTTTTGTAGTTTGTGCTACAGGCCATCTGGTTTCATAGTTGATAGCTGCTTTGATGTAATTCTTGCCCTTGTTTTCACCAGGCATTGGTCACAATATCCAATGATCATACCTTGAAGGGTTGTGTGATGGATACGGGTACTACTAACTTGGGTGGTACCTTGGAGTAGACATACTTTTCACATAATTTGCATTGGTCCAGCACTTCCTTGATTTTGTACATCATGTTGGGCCACCATTAGTGTGTCTTGAGATATTTGTTCAAGTTCCTGCTGCAGGTTTGTCCTATGTCTCAGTGATATTGGAAGATTGTGTCAATCTTTTGTGTTGACAGGACATAGGGTATAGTACCCCCATTTGGAAGTATTTTGTGTAGTGTACCATATACGTTTTTGAACAGGTGTTTGTTCTTGAGGACTTTTTCTTGGATATCCATTGGTGTGCCAGGTGGGAACTCTTCTCAGAGATTCCCCATAATTAGCATGGGCCAATCAGGGTCACCATCAGTGCATATGGCATATTTGCTGTATAGCCTTGATAGGGCATCTGCAGTAAGCATTTCCTTGCATGGCTTAAATTTGATTTGTATGGGGTATATCTTTATGAGACTCATCCACTTGGCTTGCATTTTTGACAGGTGTTGCTGTGTTTTGAAGAATATCAGCAACTTGTGGTCGGTGAGTACTTTGAACGTTTGGGCTCATTCTAGATAGCATCACCATTTCATGAGGCAGTGTATGATGGATACCAATTCCTTGTTGTGTATGGGATATCTTTGTTTGTCATCATATGTCTTCCTTGACTCATATTTCACAAGGAGGAAGTCCTTTTCTTCAGTTTGGATACAGAGTACTCCTCCTATGGCATAATCAGAAGTATTTTTTTCTAGCGCATAGATTCCCTTGTGATTTGGGTATTGAAAGATAGGGGCGGTGATCATGTGTTTCTTTGGTTGGAGGAAGTGTTGGTCTTGTAGCGGTGTCCAGACAAACTGGGCTGTTTTTCCTGTAATGAAAGACAGGGGGCTGTTAGGGCACCCCAGTCAGGGATGAACCTCCTTATGTAGACTATTATTCCAAGGAAGGTGAAGATTTTGCTCTTGTTTCTTGGAGCTGGCATTTCAGCTATGGCACGTATCTTGTCTGGATCTGGTTTAATCCTGTCCTTGCTGATGATATGACCAAGGAATGAAAGTTATGCCAAAAATAATTCACACTTTGAAGGTTTTTCAATTAGTTGGTTTTCTTCAAGGGTGCAGAGGACCAGGTGGACGTCTTCCCAGTGTTGTTTCAGTTTGGGACTGTATTTGATGATGTTGTCCAGGTAGATGATTGCTCTTTTTCCAATGTGTTCTTTGAAAACTTTATTCATTGTTGAAACAGCAGGCTCGGCCCACCAGCAAGGTTCTGAAAAAACTGGTTTGCAACCCGCAATCCAATTACCCGGCCACTTGAAGCCAGACTAGGAAGTCAACTTGAATTACCAAATCCAACAACATGAACAGATGTTGATCCTTCATGGTGGATACCTTGTTTTGGCGCTTGACTCATTACCAGGATCAAGCCACCCCCTTCACCATTCAGTTGTGTGATCAACACAACCATGTTCTTGTTATCCTTGATTCACATTAACTATATAATCCCTATCTCTCAATAAAGATTATGATCTAGCTTCTAAATATTTCCCCTTGTAACTCTGCTAAAATAGCATAGTTACAATATCATGAAGATCACAAAGGTACTGGGAGCGTTTGTCATGCCAAAATTAAGAACAACATATTCAAAGGATCTGTACTTGGTTCCAAATGCAGTCTTTGGAATGTCTTCAGGTTTCACACAAAATTGGTGGTAACCTACTGTCAAATCAATTTTTGTGAAGATTTGTGACCCCCAGAGCGTCAAAAAGGTCGTCAATTAGGGGAAGGGGATACCTGTTCTTAATTGTGACCTTGTTGAGCGCTCTGTAGTTGATGACCAGGAAGAGTCCTCCATCTTTCTTTGCCACAAAGAAGACAACAGCACCAAAAGGTGACTTTGATGGTCATATGAGTCCCTTTTTGAGTGCTTTGTCAAGGCAAGCTTTTAGGGTGTTGTCTTCTTGTGGTGTAAGGCAATATATAGATTGTGCCTTAGGTACGCTTCCTTTGAGATCAATTTTGTGCTATATGCCACAGTCAGGTGGTAATCCTGGTAGTGCTTCTTGGAAAACAGAGGGGAATTCGCTGACTAGCTGTTCTCAGATGTGGTCCTTTTCACGTCAAGTCTCTGTGTTTTTAAAATGGATAACCTCATATGTGCAGGTACTCTAATTGATTTTTCTAAGGTTGGTTTCCTCTTCTGTTTCCATGATTTTCACAAATACATGGTCCCTCATAAGCGTATCAAGGTGAGTTGGATAAACATGGTGATGCACTTCTCCTTGTTGTATGGTGAGGGTAGCACTATCCCAGTCAATGTGAGTTTTGGTCTTTCTCATCCAGTCCAGGCCAAGTATAACATCATACTTAGGGACTGGTATGATGGGGCCACTAACTGTAGTCTGTACATCTCTAATTTGGGAGTGGAAAGGTTTTGCCTCTTGAGTGAATGTGTACTTCTGTTGTCTGCCATGATAACTCACCTGATACTTCTTTGGGTGGTAGGTAGTTTCATGAGGTCAGCAAATTTCTTGTCAATGTGAGATTGGTCTTCTTCAGTTTTGAATAGTGGGGTGCCCTGATATCTGCAAAAACAGAAAGGATAAGTAAGGAGTTTATTTCCTGTTTGAGCGGCAAACAGTAGAGGAATGCTGGAGGGTAATTGGATCATGGCAATTGAAATCACGTCTTGGTCCCTATACAGGTCTTGTGGGTTGGGAGAGAACAGGTCCCCTAAGCACTCCCCTGAGCTGTTCCCTCCTTGTTGGTATCTTTGTTGCTTGCCTGGTTGGCTTTTGCAGTGTGATTCCCAGTTCGAGGATGGATGTTGTTGGCTTGGTTGTTCTGCTTATTGGGCCAAGGATCCTTCTTGGCTGTAGGACTCTCCTTGCGCTTGTTGGTTGTATGTAGATCATCAGATTTCTGAGCTGCACGCTTTCCCTCTAATAACACATCTTCAAGGTTCTTGAAGCAGGTCATGTCAAACTGACGCCTAATGTGTGTGGGGAGGCCATTATAAAAGTCCAGGTGTTGCCCAGGTTCTTAAAAGTTGATGGTGCTGGGAGCACAGTCATGTAGATCCTTGTATGCAGCAATGTATTCCTTGATTGTTCCTTTCATTTTAAACAGACTAAGTTTGGACATTATTACATCATTGGAGTCCTTCATGGAGAACTTTTCAAGGAAGGCAGTTTTGAATACCTCCCAGTTTTTCTTCTGGTCAGGGTGCTGGGCTAACCATTTACTTAAAAAACGTGATGCAGTTCCTGTGACATGAAGGGCAATATCACTGACCCAGAGTCTGCAGAGGTAGTCCACTTGCTTAAATTTGCTTTGTGTACTGTTAATCCAGAGGGAAACATTTCCCCAAAATAGCCCTTCAAAAGCCCCAATTTCTGCTGAACATAGGTGTTGTAATACAATATTAGGTATTTTAGGTTGCTGTGGTTCTGTTGCGGCTGGGGATACAGGTAACAGTCTTTGGGCTTTGAGAATGTTGTACTTTTTGATGGGTACAAGGACGTTGTTGTAGATGACAAAGCCTGCAAGACTGTCTTGTCCTTCTTTTTAGTCTCTCCAACTGTCAGGGAGTACCATTGCTTGGGTCTTTTTATTAGGAGGGATTTTTCCTTTGAGTTGGGTAGGTAGGGATAACCTACCTGTTCTACCACTGTTGTGTATATAATTCTGGGAAGTATAATAAACAAGATAAGGGGAAGATTTTAAAAAGAGAATGATACTTTATTGGATATGAATATAGAATATTATATAGCATCATGACAAGCCACATGCCGTCCATGTACGTCATGGGGGTCATGGGGTTTATCTGAGTAATGTTCCTCTTGGGTCACGAGGCTTGTTCAAGTTTTTTTTCATTTAGGATCTGGATTGGGTAATTCCCATAATAGATGGTTGACTGATAATGGTGCCACCAGTTTACTGGCTGGTTGGTGAACCATTCAATGAACCATTTGGTGATCTTCCTGGGGTGTTAATTCCCTGAGATGAAGTAATCAAAGATGTTGCAACACAAACCTATCTTCACTAGTGAGACTCATTGTAAACAAAAAGAAATTAAAATCTATTGAAACAGAAAAGCAAAGTATTTCTAGAGCATTGATTTTATTTAAATGTGTGCTCCTGTTTAAGACATTCTCTCAGACATGAATGATCAAATTTAGAAGCACATAAATCAGAAATGATGCTGTATTTTCTTGAACAGATTTTGATGAATTCACTCCTGAAATCCACTATTTCCAATTTGAGTCCCAAAAATAATCAAGATTTTCAAAAAAGGAGTTGTTTTGTGTTTGAAAATATCACTTTTGAGACTGAAACTCACTTGTCTCTGTTTGTATCATTTTTTCCATACACTCATTATCACAATTGATGTAGATTGCTTCAGAATTGGACTGGTTTGTGTTTGTTTTGAATTTGAGTACATTTTTTCTGTCTCATTTTTGGGATTCTGTATTTGATTTTAATTTTGTTGTGTTATTGATTATTTTTGTAATCTGGACCTGGAGAAATACAAACTTTGTTGAACTCAATTGGTCTTCAAGCGGAACCCATTGCCCTTTGTTTTGGACTGAACTGATCTTGTTTTGATCTAGAACACTCTTTTTATATCAACAGGCTTTAAAACTACTGTTAGTAAATAGTAAAGCTACAATGTGTTTTTAATTATTGTACACTAATGGGATCATATGGCAGCTTGAATTTATTGGCTTTGCATGGAAATTTGGTCTTTAATTAAAATGGGTTTTATATTGTTTTTGAGCTTCTTTCATTTTCTCATGATTAGATAAAACAAAAAATAAGCTTTATTTATATGCCAGAGATTGCATTTGGGATTAAAAAAGACAATAAGATTAAGCTAAGCATTTTAAAGACAAGCTAATAAAAATGGCCCATGAAAATTTAAAATAAGTGTTGCAACATCTTCAATTACTCCCTCTTGGGGAATTAACACCCCGAGTAAATCACCAAACAGCTCACTGAATGATTCACTGTCCAGTCAATAAACTGGTGGTACCATTATCAGTTAACCATCTATGACAGGGATCACTCAATCCAGGTCCTAAATGAAACACAACTTGATTAAGCCTTGTGACTCAAGAGGAACATTACTCAGATAAGCCCCATGACCTCCATGACGTACATGGACAACATGTGGCTTGTCATGATACTATATATTAGCCTATATTCATATTCAATAAAGTGTCATTCTCTTCTTAAATCTTCCCCTTATTTTGTTCATTATACTTCCCAGAAGTATAAACTTGACATAAGTTACGCCAATCAATTTTCTGTGAAAACAATGGACAATTGGTTGACAGAACAATGATTAACAGTGTTGCAATGTGCAAACAAATGGAGAAATTATCTAAATTTGTTATTACAGCTGCCACTCAACTAACAAGAAATAACCTGGCCTATAATCTTACATGTGACCACTTTCAGAACACAATTATCATGATATTATCATAAAGAATATAAAATCCTGATTCATACCTTCTACTATACAATCTAATAAATATCCCAAACAAAACTTTATCTCACTGCTAATCTTACTTCCCCAATCCACCCTCAATAGTATAAAGAATAAAAAGGTTAGAATCATTTTCTGACCTTTTTTTGTTAGTTCTTAAATTCACACAGCTTATTGGAAGTATGGCAAAATCATATTTTCACTTTATGTTTGAGATGGCTGGTTTTATATGGTATGTATATATGAATTCAACCCTCTAGGTTGGGTGTTCTCAGCAACAAGCAATGATTTATGCCTATCATGGTTGTACTTTGGCTAATGAATCTAAGCTTCTTGTTTTCAAATGATAATGAACATTAAGGCTCTGCTATCAAGTCAAAAGGCTTTTGCATAATTTGAGCTATATTTCAATTGATATAAATGGCATTTATCACCACTTTGCTATAGAAAATTTCATGTAAGTGTTAAAAAATGCTGTTCTAATTTAATCTTAAATATGATTATTATTTAGCTCTATTTTGAGAAAAAATCTTGGGGTTTACTTGGAAGTTCAAATCTAAAGAAAGTCTGACAAAATAGTTAGGTTTGATGATATGATATAATCTATCTTATCTCTGTACCAGGACACTACAGAAAAAATAGTAGAGAAGAACTTGTAAAAATGATTTTATTAATGAATACAATCTAGCTAACATCCTATAATATGCCCAGGAAAGACAACTAAAAACTTGTTCTTGAGTTTAAAGATGTTGGTGTTGCAACTGAACCAATTAGAGTTCAGTATTTGATTGGGGAAGACACCAGTTCAATAGAAAGGAAAGGAATAATAAGAATAAGATGTGGTTTATTGAGGAATACTGTAAATAATATAACATATAGGGAAGCCACAGGGCCACAGGGTGCGGCATAGTGACAGGTTTGACATAAGGTTTGATCTGTGGAATAACTTGCACAGGGATCAGCAAGTCAAATTGGTAACACTCCTAATTAGGAGAAAGTGCCTGAAACTTGACATCACCATCAGATTGATCCATCCTGTTAGATACATCTTGGGGCGACTTGTTGAGTGCCCCCTGTGTATTGTAAGATATGTTAGCAGGCAAGGAGAGAAACTTGGTTGTAACATTGGTTTCTTCTTATACTATGAAAACTTACACCCTGATCTTTCATAAAGCTCTCAGGGGCTAAAAACACAAGTTCTCCTATTCTTGATCATTTTATTGCTACTGGTCTTTCCTAGGTGTTCATAGTCTCCCAGAAGCAGCTTACACTCTTCTTGAGCTGGCCTACTGGCAATTTTTTGGTTGGCTGCTCCTTTATGCAGCCTTGTTGTCACTGAAGGGTTAAATTGGTTTTAGATGATTAAAAACATATTAATATAATACTTCTATATTAGGAAAGCAGAATATTAGTAGTGGTCTTCTAATCTGATTTAAATCAAGGTTCTCTTAAAGAGACAACATCATCCAAATGTCTATAGAAAATTAGGTTGAGACCTACAAGCTTTGAATAGCGGATTTAATTAAATATTGGGGTTATAAAGTGTAGACCAGGTAGCTATAGTTTGCCTTAGTGCTTTGGACTAGATCTTATGCTGTATAGTTGTGATTCACCTTAGGTTTTCAAAAAGGTTTCCGCTATGTACCCTTGATATTCGCTAATCACACTTCTAGCAGATAATTCAGGGATTCTTGTAGCAGTGCAGATCAGAAGGAGAGACAATAAGCTTAATTGGCAGGTGATTACTTGGTGTGTAATTCATAAATTATTATTAGTTAACTAACAGCTACAAAGTGTACAAAATTTATGGTTGATTTATGTCAATCTAAGGATAACATGACATTAATAGTGAATATCTGATTGTGAGCATTAGACTCATCCTTTGCCGTCAATCAGCTTAATCTCATATATTTCATTGATTTGATGCCGCTGTAATGCCGATTTACAGATATGTGATAATTGAGAATAGCTTAGAAGTAATCAAGTAGGCTTTATTGTAATTGATTAGGGTTTATATATCGATTTCGGAAATGCATTAAATATTTGATATTCGATGACCAATCGAATTCGGCATTACACCGCCAACCCTACGTTTCCTTTACAGAAATAGAGTTACTCAATTGAATTACATGCTTGCTTAAACTAGCTAAATAATGATTTATGACCACGAACAAGTGGGTGATTTTATGATTCAAGCAGATAAATCCTTTAAATCAAGCTGCCAATAAAAATAAAGTATACAATAAATTGCTCAAGTGAATCAAGGGTTTAAACTTAATCGATTGGTGCTAGATTTAGGGGTGTGGTATGTAACGGCATATAAATTTAAAGTAGAAGTGATGAAAATCGTAAAGCTTCATGCTTTAATCGATTGGAGCCTGGAATCGAGGCTTGGGATGTAGACATAAAGTGTGAATAAATTTAAAATAGATATTTATAATAAAAAATGAAAACGCTCCAAGCTTAAGACATTTGGAGTCTATATTTGAGCATTAGAGTGCATATTTTGAGCTGCGCATAGAGTTAAAGCAAATAACATGTCCAATATTAGGCACGGTTTGATTTTCTTGTAGATGGCAATGTGGAATCCAATTTCACTCATGAATCAAAACCAAAAAGCAACCAATAACACGCGAGCTTTCTGGTCAGCTTTTGATTGGTCTCTTTAGGCCAGGTGCATGTTTTTATGGGATTCCAATCGAAAAGAGGTCTCACAGAATACTGCTGCTCCAGCCTATATATAGCGCGGTTACGGTCAGGGGAAAGGCATTCAAATTAAATATCCAAACATGAAATTCAGCTTAATGCTTACATCCCTTCCCTGCCTCCTGGCGGCATCCACAGAGTAAGTCTACACTGACCCACCTAACCGTACTAGATTCACTACTGGGACATGTAGACGTGCATCTGGTATCACGACATTTTCTGATAAAATTCAAGGGTAAGTTAAGGATTTGGGCATAGCTAACCAATTAAAGCACCGACCGATGCTATCTGAGCTTTGATAGAGGCACTTGTTCAGGAAAACTTAGAACCTACTTCTTCAATTGGACGACAAGAAAGTGTGAGATGGCATTTCATGGCGGCTGTCCTGGATGCTGGCCCTTTAAAACTGAAGCGGAGTGCGAATCCACCTGCCAACTGCTTATGCAACCTAACAAACCCAGTCAAATTAAACACTAGTCCTTGCTAGTGTTATTAAAGTTAAACCTATCCCTTTTCTATGAACTTCTAAAAGATTTAAGCTATTTTAAGTCTAAAGGTACTTGATAAACTATAGCCTTTTATTTTTTAATCCAACATGAAACAAAAATTATTAAGCGCAATAGGGAATTTCAGTTGAGAAATTAGAAGCCTTCAATAGAGAGAGTGTCTCAAGATAAGTCTAGCACTTCAAAAAAATGCCAACAACTAGGGGATTTTCTAACCCCAAAATGTCTCAAGGCTGAATACTGTGGAACAAGAACCTGCTTGGCAAATATGGGATTTTCAAATCCAACAGCCAATTTTCATATCTCAAATGAAAGCCACTAGTAAACTCAGATATTGATTGCGGGAACTGAAGTCAAATTTGAATAGACATTAAGTAAACTAGGAAACACTGACCCAAATTAAGAAGCTCCACCATGGCTAAAATCAAATAAAAACTTCAATTTTGATAGCCATGTTTAGACATGAAAATCAATTAAAATGTAAAATATCATACACTTCAAATTATTAAAATAGATATTATGATACTATTCAAGGCTAAACAAAGAGTAAACAACATACCAAAACTAAACCAAAAGCTAAATGAAATATGTATCTAAACTATAAAACTTTTTTATTTTATTTTTAGGGACAGACTATCCCATTCCCAACCAGCTCATGCAACAGCCTGCAGAGCAGCCCATCCAAGAGGACACCCCAGAAGGTCCAGGAATAGACCAAGGACCCAAAATGGGCAGGTTGGGGCTGAAACACAGGCCTCTCAAGGCATCAGTGAAAACCAAACCTCCCACATCACAAGCACAATACAATAGTCTAAATTCCAGACAGAAGCCCCTTTTTAGCCTACTGTTGAAACCGCAGGCTTGACCCACCAGCAAAGTTCCAACCAAGCGGGTTCGTGACCTGCAATCTGATTATCCGATCACTTGAAGCCAGACTAGGAAGTCAACTTGAATTACCAAATCCAACAACATGAACAGATGGTGATTCTTTATGGTGGATACCTCGTTTTGGCGCTTGACTCATTATCAGGATCAAGCCACCCCCTTCTTCCATCCAGCTGTGTGATCACCAATCATGTTCCTGTTATCCTTGATTCACATGAACTATATAATTATTATCTCACAATAAAGATTATTATCTATCTTCTAAATATTTTTACCCGTGTAACTCTGCTAAAACAGCACAGTTACATCATTGTAGCACAGATAGGCTCTCCATCCTACCTTATTGTGAAAAATTCTGCCTGTTGCCCGTACACGCCACAGCCAACAAATCCTCAACAGAATTATGTCTGGCCTCCTGCCTGACTGGACTCCGTACACCCCTGGTACCGCAATACCTGATGGTTTTGTCCTCTACCAAAGCACAGTGATCCTGCTGCCTGCCTTCAACTCCATGTCTGCACAAGGTTTATTTCAGGCACTTTCCTTGATGCTGCAACCAGCTGACAAAACCACCATGCCCGCCTATGTAGCACAAAAACTACAAAGCGCCGCCTTGGAACCTTTTGCTGGGGCCAACAACAACAACACCGCTGCATAGATCCAGTTTGCCCAGAGCAAGCTGGCTCAGATAGAATGCCCACAGCGGTTTTGGATTGCTGAAATTTCCATTTTCCTGGCCCATGACGCTGGCACCTGGTGTGACAAGTGGTACAAAGAACACGCCAAGAACAACTGGGATACCTTCAAACAAGTCTTCCTGGCAAGATTTGTGCTTAAAGATACATCACTCATGATCATACACCAAGTAAAGAACCTGACCCAGACAGGCACTGTGAAGAAACTCACCCACGCCTACGAGGAACTCCATCTTTGTGCACCATCTGACATGGCCTTTGAAACCCCAGCCACTCACCTCATGTATTACAATGCTCTTAAGTTGCATGTGATTATACATGTGAACCTGGATCATGTGACCAACCTTCAAAACCTGTACTGTGAAGCGGATAAAGCGGAGAAAACATCCAACACACTGCATAAGGCACAAACTGAGAAACAAGAAAGACCCAAGGATTCCCATCCAGGGGGCGCTCCTCTCAACCACCTCCTGGAGGAAATGGAAACAACGCCAACCACAAACCCACAGGTTCAAATGGACATGGAAATGGAAACAATGGCCAGTTGAACCAGACCCATTTCCATATCACCGCCACACAAGGTAACCAAGATGAGGGAAAAGCCCGGGGAGAGCACTAAGCAAGTCAAGCTCTCCCCACGCAACTCCTGACTTGCCCAACAATGAATACCAACCTGAGGACGTGGACCAATACCCAATGATCCAGGTGCCCTTAGAAGACCTGGTACTGTACACCATTGCCAGACATCCCAATAAATTGATGTCCTATCCTTTCTGCTTTTGCAGTTACACAGGCTCAGCACTCCTGGATTTGGGCGCAGACCAAACCCTGGTCAACAGTAGCTTTGTGGATAAGTTCAAGCTGGCCACTAATCCTTTGCGGATTAAAAATGTGGTCCTGGCCAACAAACACCACATTGCTGTGACAAAGGAAACTGTCCCCTTCTCTGTCATGCTTGAGAATCTCCACTCCACCATTCAAGGTCCCGTCATCAACTTTCCCAAGTTTGACATTGTACTGGGACTAGACTGGTTACAGAAGAACAATCCCTACATAGACTGGGCAACCTCAGTGTTGACCATCAAGCGTGAAGGTGTCAACCACCAGATCTACCCTGACTCTGTGGACCAACTGCTACGTGACCATGTCTTTGTACATATCACAGAGACCCAGGACAAGAAGAAAAACCTGAAGGCAATTGACTGGGACTCATGCCAGTACAAAATCATACACTTCAAGGAAGTGCTACCTGGGCTGCCCCCTGAAAAGCATATTCAGCACTCCATCTAACTCAAGGGGGCTGTACCCAAGGCACACCCTATCTACAGGCTGACCCCAAATGAAAACAACACCTTACGTGCCTACCTCAAGGAGCCATTGGAAAAAGGACTTATCCGCCCCTCACAGTCTCCCTTTTGGGCCGCCGTATTCTTTGTGGCTAAGAAGGATGGTACCTTACGTCTGGTCACATACTACTGCGCCCTAAAAAAACTAACCATTAAGAATCATTATCCATTGCCACTGATTGACAACCTCTTTGATGCCTTGGGAGGAGCCACAGTCTTCTCCAAGATTGATCTAACTGCAGGCTACAACCAGATGTGTATTAAAGAGGAAGACATCCCCAAAAGCGCCTTCCGCACCAAATACGGCTCCTACAAATGTGTGGTGCTCAACTTTGGCATTACCAATGCCCCATCCACCTTCGTAACCTTCATGAACAAAGTATTTGTGCCCCACATAGGCAAGCACACCCTAGTGTATCTAGACAACATCCTTGTCTATAGCCCCTCAGTGGAAAATCACCACAAAGACCTAGAGGCAGTCTTTGCTACCTTGGCACAACACAAACTGTTGGCCAAACCCTCCAAGTACCAGTTCTTCCATGAGCAACTACCCTTCTTGGGATACATAGTCTCAAAGGACGGCATCAAACCCAACAGTCAAAAGATACAGGTCATCTGCAAGATGCCACCACCCAAAGATAAGTTGGAACTCTGCACCTTCTTGGGAATGGTGGCCTATGTACAATGCTTCATACCTGACTGTGGCGTTTTGACTGCCCCCTTATCCGCCATAACAGGCACCAAGTCCAAGTTTGTGTGGACCCCCCAATGTGACCTCTGTTTTAGACGCCTCAAGGAGAAACTCACAACAGCTCCCATCTTACAATACCCCAAACAAGACGGGGATTACCAGATGGAAACTGACGCTTCAGATGCATCCATTGGGGGAGTACTACAAATCAAGAATAGTGATGGTGATTTCCTGCCCATAGCCTACAAGTTGCGCAAATTGACAGATGGCAAGTGTCAATACTCAATCCACAATAAAGAACTGTTGGCTATTGTACACTGCCTAGTCAAATGGCGCTGTTACCTGGAACGCCAGGAAGAATTCACAGCATTAACTGATCACAATTCACTCATCTATTTCAAAACTCAAGCAAATCTGTCACAACGCCAAGCCCAGTGGATGTAGCTATTGGAGAGATTTAACATGCTCATCCAGTACAAACCTGGGGCCAAGCTTGCCATGGCAGACGCCCTGTCCCGCTTGTATGTCCGTGCTTCAAGAGGAGAGAATGGGCTTGACCCAGACTGGCCTCTCTTAGTACTACAAACAAAGGACAAAGGTTTCCCCCTGGAACAACTGACATAATAAAGGAAACAGCCATTAAAAATGAACACCTCTTTGCTGAGTATATGGAACCCTACACAGAAAGATGACTGACAGCACAACCATTCCCTACATTCCCACACATCAGCAAGTTGACACCATTCTATGCTATCACAGAGACATTGTATATACCAAGAGCTAAAACCTAAATGAGTTCCTTAGACATAAGGCCTGGTGGCCAAACTTATACCGCAATGTTCAAGAAGTTCTAGACCAATGTGAGGTATGCAAAAAGTTTGCCAAAAGCAAAACCCCGCCAAAGTTGGTACTTCCCATCCGCACACAACTACCTTTCAAAGTACAGGCTCTTGAAATTGTTGGCCCCATGCCAGGAAAACACAATGACAAGAAATACATCATCACTGCCATCAACTTTGCTACAAGATGACCAGTAGCCCAAGCAGTGAAGGCACACACTGACAATGATGTATGACAATTTATTGGCAAGAAGATAATCAGCAAGTTCAGAAAGCCAGAACTCCTGATAACCAATGGAGGCAAAGAATTGACATCTGAAGACACCAATGTATACCTCACCAAAAATGGAGTCAAGCACACTGTGACAACACCATATCACCCACAGTCTAATAGACGCGTAGAGCGGCTTAATGGTAGCTAGTGCAAGCCTTAGCCAAACTCACCGCCGGGAGACCTGAAGACTGGTATAAGCAGCTACTGACTGCACTACTTGTGTGTCAAACCCAAGTGAACAGATCCACCAGAAAAAGCCCATTTGAACTGGTATACAGCACACAGTCAAATATCATTCAAGCATTGACAGGACCTAAACTGGAAATTCCAAGTGAAGTCCCTCCACACTCAGACCCTCAGATGATAGAGGCTAACAACAAGCAAAAAGCAAAGGAGAATGAACTTCTACAAAAGACATTTGTCCCCATCCGCAATAGACATGAAGTTGGGGACAAAGTGTGGGTCATGAATGTTGACAAGAGCAAGCTACAACCCAAGAAAGTGGGACTAGCAATCATTCTGAAGGTAAATGACAATAACACTTACCTTGTGCAAGGGCTTGGAAAACGTAAGCAAGACAAGACTCTACACCATGATTGCCTACAACCCTGCAAAGCAAGACAGAAACAACAAGATACCGCCCTGCCTGCCACAGAACAGCAACTAGTTTAATATGGCGCCGGGCTCCTGACAACCTCCCTGACAACCTGCCCCCAGAGGAGGCCAACCTTCAGTTGGGGGGTGTCAAAACCGCAGGCTTGACCCGCCAGCAAGGTTCCAACCAAGCGGGTTTGTGACCTGCAATCCAATTACCCGGCCACTCAAAGCAAGACTAGGAAGTCAACTTGAATTACCAAATCCAACAACATGAACAGATGATGATCCTTTATGGTGGATACCTTGTTTTGGTGCTTGACTCATTATCAGGATCAAGCCACCTCCTTCTTCCATCCAGCCGTGTGATTAACACAATCATGTTCCTGCTATCCATGACTCACATTAACTATGTAATCATTATCTCTCAATAAAGATTATTATCTATCTTATAAATATTTTTCCCGTGTAACTCTGCTAAAACAGCACAGTTACAACACTACCACTAAATTATCTCATACCAGGGTTATTGGAAACAATGAGATTACATACAGATCCACTGTTTACCCATTTATAACATGATCCCACAAACTGGATCCCAGAGTTTCCTGTCCATGTCCTTGGATATTTGATACTTATTATGAGCCCTTGGCTACAACTGAAGAGCCAGCTACACTGGCAGTATATTCTGCATGTGATGGTGCCATTGAATGCAAGAATGATGCTTTGCTTCACACAAAGGTACATATCATGTGTGTTGACCATGATAGTTTGGATGCTGTGGCACCCACAAAGGGCAGTCATTGGTTATGCAGTAGTGAGTGTGAGCCTGTCATCAATTGCTTAACAAGAGGAATCACAGTTTGGGATATTATGTCCTAATTTTGTGTCACAACCATATATGTAACTCAACTCAACACCACACATGATGACATAGGCTGGATTGCCAAAATCCCAAAAGCCAAACAGCAGCCTAAACTCCTCCAGTCTGTGCAATTTGATGCAATCAAACAGTAGATAGCCAAATATAGCCACCTGGATTCTCTCTCTGTCCAATTAATTTTATCACAGAATTTGGCTTTACTGTTTCTAAAACCCTTTTATATAAAACCATGGTTGATTTGGTTCTATTGTGAAAATTATAGGGTGTTTCTCTGTATAACAGGAATAACAAGAAGATGATTGAGGAGCAGCACATTTATACATAAACCTATCTGGCCCTAAAACATACTGGGAATATTCAGTTCCTCTACTTATAAAAATATTTTTCCTTCTCCTTACTCATAGCTAGGATGTGTAGGTTGAGAAGGGGTCAAAGGATTATGTAGCATGTTGTGCAACTATCTGTTCCAAGACATATTCTATGATAGTGCTTCTTAGTCCTTGCAGTTTAGAATAGTATCAAATGGTCAAAGTCTCCAACAACAGAAGGACATTCCTTGATTTTCTCCAAACGGTTAAGGAATACTTGGGGATCAATTATTGTGGTACAACCAGTATTATTGTGATTAACAATGTTGGGCTCCACAAATTTGATTTGGTGGTGTCAGAGTTGCCACCAATTGACAAAAATATCCAATATCCAGACATTGCCTCTTAGACTGCCCAATGAGACTCCTCTCCCTCCCAGCATATTCTTCATTTCCTAATCCAATCAAGGAGGCATTTGGATGGTTTAATAATAGGATGAAAAAAGCCTCTCATAGGATACATGATATCTCTTCAATATTTGTGAAGTCAGCTGATTCTCAATGCCGCCTGATGTGATGGAAGTTTTTTACCGGCACTCTGAATCATTCCTCCTCAAAGCCCTTTCTTCAGAGCCAATCAAATAAACATAGTTGCCTGGTTTCAGTTTGAATTCTTTGTTTTACATGTTTGTTTAATGATTATGATTAAATCACACTTTTTAGATTTATAGTATAATAAAGTTTTTACTTTTGATATGTATTTTCACTATAGAACCCTTATAAGGTTGACCAAAATATATTTTATTCTAAAAGATAGATACAATAATTATGGTATAATAAAGTGAGTATAAGTGTCAGGATACTGCATCCAAGCTTAAGTTCTGTTAGCCTCAGCTGCCAACTTACTTTATTGGGAGGAAGAATGGGACCATCATAGGAGGGGTGCTAACTTGATGAGATAAGATGCTGAGTGGCATACCAAGGCCAAGGGTCTAGTGGAGGGCACTATAAGGTCAACTAATCCAGCCAAGGTAATATAGGATATTTCTGCATATTAATTGGAAGCTGGGGGTGATGGACCAGGGCTGGGGGCAGGCAATCAGGTTTGGTTGTGGGGGTGCTTTCATATCAGTCTGTTAAGCAGGAAGATAGTTTTGTTTCTCTCAGAATAAGGTGGTTGGGTGCTTTTACCAGGCTCCTCTGTGATAAACTGGTATTGGGGTTCTTTGTCTGGCCAGGAAATCAAAGCAGAGGATGGTGTCCTAGGTGAACTCATTGTATTCTGGCTTGAGAGGATATTCAGATAAATAAACTGGGTCAAAGGAAGCTCCTGGCAGACAATAAAACACAATCCAGGTTTTGGGAACTTCCTCAGGTATGTGAGCCGTCAGGCCGGGATTTTCTATTGGAAGAGTAGTGAAATAAAAAAATAACTAAGACTAAATATAGATATAAAATGGTACAACCAAGGACCCGTAATATTATTTATTTCAGAATGACAATACCATTTTAAAAGTGTTCACTGGACTTAAATGTCATCCAAAAATAATGCTTTCTGCTTGAACTGTCACCTGATAGCTGAGTTGCTCAGTTTTTCTGGCCTGGGAGTTCTGGGGTGATATTGTCAAAACCGCAGGCTTGACCCACCAGCAAGGTTCCAATCAAGTGGGTTTGTGACCCGCAATCTAATTACCCGGGCACTCAAAGCCAGACCCGGAAGTCAATTTGGATTACCAAATCAATCAACATGAAAAAATGATGATCCCTCACAGTGGATACCTTGATTTGGCGCTTGACTCATTAACAGGATCAAGCCACCCCCTCTTCCATCCAGCTGTGTGATCACCAATCATGTTCCTTCTATCCATTGATTCACAATAGCTATATAATCACTATCTCACAATAAAGATTATTATCAATCCTCTAAATATTTTTCCCCTTGTAACTCTGCTAAAACAGCACAGTTACAACATTGGTAGCACAGGTAAGCTCTCCATCCTACCTTATCTTGAAAAATTACACCTGTTTCCTACACACGCCGCGGCCAACAAATCTTCAACAGAATTATGTCTGGCCTCCCGCCTGACTAGACTCCGTATACTCCTGGTACCACAATACCTGATGGTTTTGTCCTCTACCAAAGCACAGTGATCCTGTTGCCCGCCTTCAACGCCATGTCTGCACAAGGTTTATTTCAGGCACCTTCCTTGATGCCGCAACCAGCTGACAAAACCACCATGCCCGCCTATGTAATACAAAGACTTTGCAGCGCCGCCTTGGAACCATTTGCAGGAGCCAACAACAACAATGCTGCCGCATGGATTCAGTCCACCCAAAGCAAGTTGGCTCAGATGGAGTGCCCACAGCGTTTTTGGATTGCAGAGATTTCCATTTGTCTGACCCATGATGCTGGCACTTGGTGCAACAAGTGGCACAAAGAGCACACCAACAAGAACTGGGACACCTTCAAACAGGACTTCTTGGCGAGATTTGTGCTTAAGGATACGGCACTCATGATTATACGCCAAGTAAAGAACCTAACACAGACAGGCACCGTTAAAGAACTCACCCGCGCCTACAAGGAACTCCGTCTCCACGCCCCATCCAATATGGCCTTTGACACTCCAGCAACACACCTCATGTACTACAATGCTCTCAAGTTGCACGTAATGAGACATGTGAACCTGGACCAAGTGACCAACCTACAAAGCCTGTACTGCAAAGCAGAAAAAGCAGAACAAACCTCCAACGGTCTGCACAAGGCACAGACAGGAAAATGGGAGAGACCCAAGGACTCACATTCAGGTGGGTGCTCCTTGCAACCACCTCCTGGAGGTTATGGTAACAACAACAACCACAAACCCACGGGGTCAAGTGGGAATGGGAATGGAAATAACAGCCAATCAAATTGTACCCATTTCTGTGTCACTGTCACCCAAGGCAACCAAGATGAGTGAAAAGCCTGGGGAGAGCACTAAGAAAGCCAAGCTCTCCCCACGCAACTCCTGACTCGCCCAACAATGAGTACCAACCCAAGGACGTGGACCAATGCCCAATGATCTAAGTGCCCTCGGAAGACACGGTGCTATACACCATTGTCAGACATCCCAATAAATTGATGTCTTACCCTTTCTGCTTTTGCAGTTACACAAGCTTAGCTCTCTTGGACTCAGGCGCAGATTGAACCTTAGTCAACAGCAGCTTTGTGGATAAATTCAAGCTGGCCACTAATCCTTTGCGGATTAAAAACGTGGTCCTGGCTGATGAACATCACATTGCTGTCACAAAAGAAACTGCTCCCTTCTCTGTCATGCTTGAGAACCTCCACTCCACCATCCAAGGTCCCGTCATTGACTTCCCTAAGTTTGACATTGTACTGGGACTAGACTGGTTACAGAAAAACAACCCCCACGTGGACTGGGCAACCTCAGTGTTGACCATCAAGCCTAAAGGTGTCAACCACCAGATCTACCCAGACTCTGTAGACCAACTCCTACGAGACCACGTCCTTGTACGCATCACAGAGACCTCAGATGAAAAGGAAAACCTGAAAGCTATTGACTGGGACTCCTGCCAGTATGAAATCATACACTTCAAGGATCATCAGGACACCTCCACGCTGCAAGACTGCAACATTGTGGCCTGTCACCCAGAAATCTTTAAAGAAGCGTTACCTGGGCTACCCCCTGAGAAACACATCCAACACTCTATCCAACTCAAGAGGGCTGTACCCAAGGCACGCCCCATTTACAGGTTGACCCCAAACAAGGACAACACCCTGCGCGCCTATCTCAAGGAAGCACTGGAAAAAGGACTTATCTGCCCCTCACAGTCTCCATTTGGGGCTGCCGTATTCTTTGTGGCTAAAAAAGATAGTACCTTACGCCTGGTCACAGACTATTGCTTCTTAAACAAAGTCACCATTAAAAATTGTTACCCATTACCACTAATTGATAATCTCTTTGACACCCTGGGAGGAGCCTCCGTCTTCTCCAAGATTGACCTAACTGCAGGTTACAATCAGATTTGTATCAAGGAGGAAGACATCCCCAAAACAGCCTTCCGCATCAAGTACAGTTCCTAAAAATGTGTGGTACTCAACTTTGGCACAACCAATGCCCTGTCCACCTTTGTAACCTCCATGAATGAAGTGTTTGCACCACACATAGGCAGACACGCCCTCGTGTACCTGGAAAACATCATTGTCTACAGCCCTTTGGTAGAGTAGCATCACAAGGACCTGGAGGAAGTCTTTGCAACCCTGGCACGACACAAACTGTTGGCCAAGCCCTCTAAATGCCAGTTCTTCCGGGAGTAACTACCCTTCTTGGGACACATAGTCTCAAAGGATGGCATCAAGCCCAATAGTCAGAAAATACAAGCCATCTGCAAAATGCCACCTCCCAAGGACAAGTCAGAACTACGCACCTTCTTGGGAATGGTGGCCTATGTACAACGTTTCATACCTGACTGCGGCGTCTTGACCGCCCCCTTGTCCGCCATAACAGGCGCCAAGTCCAAGTTTGTATGGACCCCCCAACGCGACCTCTTTTTCAGACGCCTCAAGGAAAAGCTCACAACAGCGCCCATCTTACAATACCCCAAACAAGACGGGGAATATCAGATGGAAACTGACGCTTCAGATGCATCCATTAGGGGAGTACTACAAATCAAGAATAGTGATGGTGATTTCCTGCACATAGCCTACAAGTCGCGCAAATTGACAGATGGCAAGTGTCAATACCCAATCCATGACAAATAACTGTTGGCCATTGTACACTGCCTAGTCAAATGGCGCTGTTACCTGGAACAGCAGGAAGAATTCACAGCACTAACCAATCATAAGTCGCTAATCTATTTCAAGACACAAGCAAACCTTTCACGCTGCTAAGCGCGGTGGATGGAAATCTTAGAAAGGTTTAACATGATCATCCAATATAGGCCCGGGGCCAAACTTGCCATGGCAGATGCCCTGTCCCGCCTGTATGTCTGCACTTCTAGGGGAGAGAATGGGCTCAACCCAGACTGGCCTCTCCTAGTGCTCTGTACAAAAGACAAAGGGTTCCCTGCAGGCACAACTGATATCACCAAAGAAACGGTCATCAAGAATGAACACCTCTTTGCTGATGTATACGGGACTCTTCACAGAAAGATGTCGGATGGCACAACCATTCCCTACATTCCCACACATCATTGAGTCAATACCATTCTTTGCTACCACAGAGATCTTAGACATACTAAGAGCCAAAATCTATACAAATTCCTAAAACATAAAGCCTGGTGGCCAACTCTATACCACAATGTCCAGGAAGTGCTAGAATAGTGTGAGGTCTGCAAAAAGTTTGCCAGAAGCAAAACCCTGCCTAAGTCTGTACTCCCTATTCAAACCCAATTACCGTTCAAGGTATGGGCTCTGGACATTGTGGGCCCCATGCCAGGAAAGCACAATGACATAAAATACATCATCACAGCCATTGATTTTGCAACAAGGTGGCCAGTAGCCCAAGCGGTGAAATTGCACACCAGTAACAATGTCCGACAATTCATTGGCAAAGAAATAATCAGTAAGTTTGGGAAGCCAGAACTCCTGATAACCAATGGGGCAAAGAATTGACCTCTGAAAACACCAACGTGTACCTCGCCAAAAACAGGGTCAAACACACCGTCACAACACCATACCACCCACAGTCTAATAGACGCATAGAGCGGCTTAATGGTAGCTAGTGCAAGCCTTAGCCAAACTCACCGCCGGGAGACCTGAAGACTGGTATAAGCAGCTACTGACTGCACTACTTGTGTGTCAAACCCAAGTGAACAGATCCACCAGAAAAAGCCCATTTGAACTGGTATACAGCACACAGTCAAATATCATTCAAGCATTGACAGGACCTAAACTGGAAATTCCAAGTGAAGTCCCTCCACACTCAGACCCTCAGATGATAGAGGCTAACAACAAGCAAAAAGCAAAGGAGAATGAACGTCTACAAAAGACATTTGTCCCCATCCGCAATAGACATGAAGTTGGGGACAAAGTGTGGGTCATGAATGTCAACAAAAGCAAACTACAACCCAAAAAATAGGGCCAGCAATAATCCTAAAGGTAAACAACAATAACGCTTACCTTGTGCAAGGGCTCGGAATTGCAAACAAGACAAGACGTTACACCATGATTGCCTACGACCTTGCCAAGCAAGACAGAAACAACAAGAAACTGCCCTGCCTGCCACCAAACAACAACTGGTTCAATATGGCGCCCAGGGTCCTGACAACCTCCCTGACAACCTGCCCCCTGAGGAGGCCAACTTTCAGCCAGGGGGTGTTGAAACTGCAGGCTCAACCCTCCAGCAAGGTTCCAATCAAGCGGGTTTGTGACTTGCAATCCAATTACCTGGGCACTTGAAGCCAGACCCGGAAGTGAACTCAGATTACCAAATCAATCAACATTAACAAATGATGATCCTTCATGGTGGATACCTCAATTTGGCGCTTGACTCATTAACAGGATCAAGCCACCCCCTCTTTCATCCAGCCGTGTGATCACCAATCATGTTCCTTCTATCCATTGATTCACAATAGCTATATAATCACTATCTCACAATAAAGATTATTATCAATCCTCTAAATATTTTCCCCCTTGTAACTCTGCTAAAACAGCACAGTTATGACAATATTGTATCTCCTGGCTTGTCAATTCCTCTGTTGATATGACCCAAACCTGACAGTCTGTTGTTGATCCACTAATAGCTTCATCATTCTTGCTAGTGTTCCTGACATTCTGGATTAATGGTTCCTCGTAATCTACTAGCTGGGTTGCTTTTAGCCCCATGATTTGGGCATATTCTGGAGTAACTTCCTGGTCACTTGCTGGATGTGGATCACATGGTCAGGTGGCCCAAACTTCTAGCCAATCATCTATGTTCACTTCAGAATTTGAACTTTCATGATGAGCAGCAATCTTCTTCCCATATAGCCTGTCAGTTATGACAGAAATGATGGTATGTTAGTTTAATGCCTTCAGCAATCTAATTTTTCTGGATTAATCACCATCCTATGACACTCTTATACACTTTGCAAATTCTCAGCCAGGTGAGCCCACAAATTTCCTTTATTAATCAACTCTATATTGAGTTTGTCCCTGTGTCAAAACCGCAGGCTTGACCCGCCAGCAAGGTTCCAACCTAGCGGGTTTGTGACCCGCAATCCGATTACCTGGTCACTCAAAGCCAGACTAGGAAGTCAACTCAAATTACCAAATCTATCAACTTGAGTAGATGATGATCCTTCATGGTGGATATCTCAATTTGGCGCTTGACTCATTATCAGGATCAAGCCACCCCCTCTTCCATCCAGCTGTGTGATCACCAATCATGTTCCTGCTATCCATTGATTCACAATAGCTCTATAATTACTATCTTGCAATAAAGATTATTATCTATCTTCTAAATATTTTCCCCGTGTAACTCTGCTAAAACAGCACAGTTACAACATTGGTAGCACAGGTAGGTTCTCCATCTTACCCTATCTTGAAAGATTCCACCTGTTGCCCGCACACACCACAGCCAACAAATCCTTGACAGAATTATGTCTGGCCTCCCACTCAAATGGACGCTGTATACTCCTGGTACCAAGATACCTGATGGCTTTGTTCTCTACCAAAACATGATGATCCTGCTACCTGCCTTCAACACCCTGTCTGCCCAAGGGTTCTTTCAGGCGCCCTCCTTGATACCACAACCAGCTGACAAAACCACCATGCCCACCTATGTTGCACAAAGACTTTGCAGCGCTACCTTGGAACCTTTATCTGGGGCCAACAACAACAACAGTGCTGCATGATCCAAACCACCCAGAGCAAGCTGGCTCAGATGGAATGCCCACAGCAATTTTGGATCACAGAGATTTTCATTTGTCTGACCCATGACGCTGGCACTTGATGCAACAAAATGGCACAAAGAGCACACCAACAAGAACTGGGACACCTTCAAACAGGACTTCTTGGCGAGATTTTTGCTTAAGGACACGGCACTTATGATCATACGCCAAGTAAGGAGCTAACCCAGACAGGAACTGTGAAGAAACTCACCCGCGCCTACAAGGAACTCCAACTTTGCGCACCCTCTGACATGGCCTTTGACACCCCAGCCACACACCTCATGTACTATGACGCTCTCAAGTTGCACATAATGAGACATGTGAACCCGGACCAAGTGACCAACCTACAAAGCCTGTACCGCATAGCGGAAAAAGAGGAACAAACATCCAACGCTCCACACAAGGCACAGTCAGGGAAACAAGAAAGACCCAAGGACTCCCATCCAAGCAGGTGCTTCTCTCAACCACCTCCTGGAGGCAACAGCAACAACAACAACAACCACAAACCCAAAGGATTGAATGGGAATGGGAACGGAAATAACAGCCAATCAAATTGTACCCATTTCTGTGTTACCATCATCCAAGGTAACCAAGATGAGGGAAAAGCCCAGGGAGAGTACTAAGCGAGCCAAGCTCTCCCCACGCAACTCCTGACTTGCCCAACAATGAATAATGACCTGAGGACGTGGACCAATGCCCAATGATCCAAGTGCCCTTGGAAGACCCGGTACTGTACACCACTGCCAGACATCCCAATAAATTGATGTCTTACCCTTTCCACTTTTGCAGTTACACAGGCTCAGCATTTTTGGACTCGGGCGCAGATCAAACCATAGTCAACAGCAGCTTTGTGGACAAATTCAAGCTGGCCACTAATCCTTTGCAGATTAAAAACGTGGTCCTGGCTGATGAACATCACATTGCTGTGACAAAAGAAACTGCTCCCTTTTCCGTCATGCTTGAGAACCTCCACTCCACCATCCAAGGTCCCGTCATTGACTTCCCTAAGTTTGACATTGTACTAGGACTAGACTGGTTACAGGAAAAAACCCATGTGGACTGGGCAACCTCAGTGTTGACCATCAAGCATGAAGGTGTCAACCACCAAATCTACCCAGACTCTGTGGACCAACTCCTATGAGACCACATCTTTGTACACATCACAGAGACCTTAGACGGGAAGGAGAACCTGAAAGCAATTGACTGGGACCCCTGCCAGTACTAAATCATACACTTCAAGGATCACCAGGACACCTCCACACCGCAAGATTGTGACATTATGGCCTGGCACC
The DNA here is from genome assembly GCA_014839935.2 of Entomophthora muscae. Lineage (NCBI taxonomy): Eukaryota > Fungi > Entomophthoromycota > Entomophthoromycetes > Entomophthorales > Entomophthoraceae > Entomophthora > Entomophthora muscae. The sequence goes on from QTSX02004348.1 coordinate 116,233, forward strand.
CAGAAATCTTCAAGTAGGTGTTACCTAGGCTATTCCCTGAGAAACACATCCAACACTCAATCCAACTCAAGGGGGCTGTACCCAAGGCACGCCATATTTACAGACTGACCCCAAACAGGGACAACACCCTGTGCGCCTATCTCAAGGAGGCACTGGAAAAAGGACTTATCCGCCCCTCACAGTCTCCATTTGGGGCTGCCGTATTCTTTGTGGCTAAAAAGTATGGTACCTTACGCCTGGTCACAGACTATTGCGCCTTAAACAAAGTCACCATTAAGAATTGTTACCCATTATCACTAATTGACAATCTATTTGACGCCTTGGGAGGAGCCTCTGTCTTCTCCAGAATTGATCTAACTGCAGGCTACAACCAGATTTACATCAAGGAGGAAGACATCCCCAAGGCAGCCTTCTGCACTAAGTACGGTTCCTACAAATGTGTGGTACTCAACTTTGGCATGACAATGCCCCGCCCACCTTTGTAACCTTCATGAACAAAGTGTTTGCGCCACACATAGGCAAACACACACTAGTGTACCTGGACAATTTTATTGTCTACAGCCCCTCGGTGGAACAGCACCACAAAGACCTGGAGGAATTCTTCGTGACCCTCGCACAACACAAACTGTTGGCCAAGCCCTCCAAATGTCAGTTCTTCTGAGGTCAACTACCCTTCTTGGGACACATAGTCTCAAAAGACGGCATCAAACCTAACAGCCAGAAGATACAAGCCATCTGCAAAATGCCACCTCCCAAGGACAAATCAGAACTCCACACTTTCTTGGGAATGTTAGTCTATGTACAACGCTTCATACCCAACTGCAGTGTCTTGACTGCCCCCTTGTCCGCCATAACAGGCGCCAAGTCCAAGTTTGTATGGACCCCCAATGGGACCTCTGCTTCAGACGTCTCAAGGAAAAGCTCACAGCAGCACCCATCTTACAATACCCCAAACAAGACAGGGATTACCAGATGGAAACTGACGCTTCAGATGCATCCATTGGGGGAGTACTACACATCAAGAATAGTGATGGTGATTTCCTGCCCATAGCCTACAAGTTGCGCAAATTGACAGATGGCAAGTGTCAATACCTAATCCACAACAAAGAACTGTTGGCCATTGTACACTGTCTAGTCAAATGGCGCTGTTACCTGGAACGACAGGAAAAATTCACAGCACTAACCGATCATAAGTTGCTCATCTATTTCAAGACACAAGCAAACCTGTCATGTCACCAAGCGCGGTGGATGGAAATCTTAGAAAGATTTAACATGTTCATCCAATATAAGCCCAGGGCCAAACTCGCCATGGCAGACGCCCTGTCTTGCCTGTATGTCCGCGCTTCTAGGGGAGAGAATGGGCTCAACCCAGACTGGCCTCTCCTAGTGCTCTGTACAAAAGATAAAGGGTTCCCCGCAGGCACAACTGACATCACCAAAGAAACAGTCATCAAGAATGAACACCTCTTTGCTGATGTATACAGGACTCTTCACAGAAAGATGTCGGATGGCACAACCATCCCCTACATCCTCACACATCAACAATTCAATACCATTCTTTGCTACCACAGAGATCTTGGACATACCAAGAGCCAAAATCTATATGAATTCCTAAAACATAAAGCCTGGTGGCTAACCTTATACCGCAATGTCCAGGAAGTGCTAGAACAGTGCGAGGTCTACGAAAAGTTTGCCAAAAGCGAAACCCCGCCTAAGTCTGTACTCCCCATTCAAACCCAACTACCTTTCAAGGTATGCGCTCTTGAAATTGTGGGCCCCATTCCAGGAAAACACAAAGACAAAAAATACATCATCACAGCCATCAAGTTTACAACAAGGTGGCCAGTAGCCCAAGCGGTGAAAACGCACACCGGTAACAACATCTGACAATTCATTGGCAAGGAAATAATCAGCAGGTTTGGAAAGCCAGAACTCCTAATAACCAATGGGGGCAAAGAATTGACCTCCAAAGACACCAATGTGTACCTCACCAAGAATGGGGTCAAACACACTGTCATAACACCATACCATCCACAGTCCAATGGGCGCGTAGAGCAGCTTAATGGTAGCCTCGTGCAAGCCCTAGTCAAACTCACTTCCAGGAGACCTGAAGACTGGTATAAGCAGCTACCAACTGCGTTACTTGTGTGTCAAACCCAAGTGAACAGATCCACCAGAAAAAGCCCATTTGAACTGGTATACAGCACACAGTCAAATATCATTCAAGCATTGACAGGACCTAAACTGGAAATTCCAAGTCAAGTCCCCCATGCTCAGATCCTCAAGTAATAGAGGCCAACAGCAAACAAGCAGCCAAAGAAAAGGAACACTTACAAAAGACCTTTGTTCCTATCCGCCAGAGACATGGAGTTGGGGACAAAGTCTAGGTCATGAATGTTGACAAAAGCAAACTACAACCCAAAAAAGCAGGGCCAGCAATATTCTAAAGGTAAATGACAATAACACTTACCTCGTGAAAGGACTCAGGAAACAGAAGCAAGACAAGACCTTACACCACAACCGCCTACGGCCCTGTAAAGCGAGACAGAAACAACAAGAAACCGCCCTGCCAGCCACCAATCAACAACTGGTTCAATATGGCGCCCAGGCTCCCGACAACCTTCCTGACAATCTGCCTCTAGAAGAGGCCGACCTTCAGCAGGGGGGTGTTGAAACTGCAGGCTTGACCCTCCAGTAAGGTTTCAACCAAGCAGGTTTGTGACCTGCAATCCAATTACCCGGTCACTCAAAGCCAGACTAGGAAGTCAACTCAAATTACCAAATCTATCAACTTGAACAGATGATGATCCTTCATGGTTGATATCTCAATTTGGCGCTTGACTCATTATCAGGATCAAGCCACCCCCTTTTCCATCCAGCCATGTGATCACCAATCATGTTCCTGCTATCCATAGATTCACAATAGCTATATAGTCACTATCTCACAATAAAGATTATTATCTATCTTCTAAATATTTTTCCCTGTGTAACTCTGCTAAAACAGCACAGTTACGACACCTGCTTGGTCATTGCTAGCCGTAAAAAACACAGGTGGCTGACCTGGGGGTCTGCAGGTTCCACAGAACTATCAGAGAAAGGTTCCAAGTTTGATTCCCCTAGTTAGAGTTTGTTGTTTCTTTTGGGTAAATATAATTAGTGGAAATAAGTGTTAAATTCATGATATACAATAAATAAAATATCTATACATATAAGTGGGTCTGTCCATCTGTCTGTCTGTAATGTTGCTTTGAGTGGGCTCAAGCCGTAAGGGATTTGACTAAATTAAGTTTTTAAATTTAATGTTAAAAAGTTGATGATCAAGCCAAAATCTTGATTCAGCTCATGCTTACATGTAATCCCTTACATGTGTCTTTTAAAGTAAAAAGGTTAAATTCAGTAGAGTGTGGTCTAAATTATGTTGAACTGAGAATATAAGCCACTCAAACTACTATAAAATTTTATTTAATTACTTGATTTTTTAAAATGTATGGCTAGCCCCATTAAACCATATAAAATTGGCTTAACTCCAAATATTACCTGACTCCAGGAGGTGTGGATTAAAATTGGAAGAGAAGCTACATATTGCTTTGTATAATTTAATATGATAGGATGGTTAAACAATTTGCTGATGATTGAATTGATGACAAAAATAAAGCCTGGTCAATTTAAAGTGATATGATTCAAATTTCAAATATTAAAATAATATTTAAATAAGTTATTTTAAAAAGAGATAGTTGGCCTTAAGATTTTGAAATTATTAATGTTTCATTGAAACAATAGAATATTCCACTTGGATGCATCAGCTGATCCAAGTGGCTGTATATTGTTCAGAGTAAACCTTGCTTGACACAGCTTCATCCCAAAAGAACATCAGTGGAGTAAACTAACTATGATAAAATTTTATGTTTTCATATGATGATTTTCATGAAATTTAGAGGACGTTGCGGTGAACGCATTCGAACAACCATTATTCGAAATCCGTAAATCCCCAATCTACCCTTTAAATAGATGAACAGTGCAAATAAATCTTTATCTCTTGGTTGATTAATTATTACCAATTTCACATATTTGTTGTTCACCACAACAACGTAGATAAATTTTTTAGATGATTCCTATCAAAATGGTACCAAACATGATAGCTCTAGCTGCTCTAGATGCTGAGATATATAGTTAAGTGCTGGAATCGGGTTCGCGTCATAATCAAAGGCTCGGACTCGATTTGCTATTATCTAAATTTACTTTTAATACACACTACAAAAACTAAAATCAATGCATCTCAGTGAATACTAAGCCGATTTTGATGTCCAATAGCTTATTTAAAAGCTGCAGATCAGCTCTACATTTTTACAGACATTAAAAATCAATTACTAAATTTCAAAATAATCAGTTTAGCCTTACTAAACTTAATAGCGATACTATACTTATTTAGGTTTAGTTTTTATTTATACTTGGAGTATACAATTTTAATTTTAAATTTAAATAAATATAATTGAAATTAATTTTTAATAAAGCAATTAAATAATATTTTAATTAAACATGCAATAATTAATACAAGCCTAAAAAGACAATAAAATAAATTTAATTGATTTATTAAATTCAACTTTAATTCTGTCCTTGGACGGGGCAACCACCTAGTATAGTATATTAATTGCAGTATTCTATAATAAACAATACCTTATTCTTATTATTCCTGTCTTTTCTATTGGACTGTTGTCTTCCCCAATTCAAATACTGAATCCTTATTGGTTCAGTTGTAACAGCACTCACAAGATGGGGGTCCCGGCAGTCATGAAGCTGACCTTCTTGAAGAACAAGCATGCAAAGAAGATTAGTGCTGTGTATAATAAACTCTGTGAGTCTACAGAAGCTATTGCTGGATAAAGGCTTCATCTTTTTTGTTTACCTCGTGTATCACTTCTACTTTAAAATGGGTGCCAGTGTGGAGGACCTAGACATGGTTCTTCTTGGGATCAACAAGGCCCAGCTCTCAAGGGATGGGAAGAAGGTCCCCCTGGGTACAACTCAGTTGACAATATAATCCAAGACACCCTGGTCCTGGCGGAGATCTATGGGTTTGCAGCCCCACCAAAGAAGCTGCTCCTGCATTCTCACCTAACAATACTCCCGTTTACCAGCCGCCAAAAATATTTTAATCAAGGTGTATCCACTATCTACAGTATGGCAGTGGAGGTTGTGCGCCACCTCCATTGCCAGGTGGGCACATACAGAAAAATCTATTATAGATGCTCTCATAAATCCTCTCTTCCAATAAATTTTATTACATTATATATTATTTTATTATAATAAAATTTTTGAATTCTTATTTTAGAAAACAAATTTTTCAAAATAAATCCTGGAGATGGTTTTCATAAAAGCATAAATATATTTACTTTAATAAAATGTAATTATAACTTGTATATTTTACATTTAATTTTTTTAATCCCATTTTTATATTTATTTGATAAGAGTGATATAAATATATTCACGTAATCAAGTATCAAGTGTTTAGGATAGCCTCAGATGCCATAATAAAAAATTAATATAAAATAAATAAATTAATAACCTTCATTGATGGTCCCATTAAATGTGATTGTGGGCTTAGAAGCTTCTAAATAAAAACTAATAATTAACAAATCCTAAATAGTAAATTAGAGAATATAAAAAAGTTGGACAAGCTAAGCCTTTAATTGATTGGCTGTTTGGCAAGGCACACAGGGATGAACAAATCAGTGTGACCAAATTTTATGGCCACAGTTTCAGTTGGGAGAGTATGGACACCAACCTGCAGCAAATCAAATAGGCCCTTGGTCCCAGTTGGGTCCCTTGCTTTACAACTTGCTTGAGCCACCCAAAAACTTCTTTGATGGGATTTAGGAAGTGTTGTAACTGTGCTGTTTTAGCAGAGTTACACAGGGAAAAATATTTAGAAACTAGATAATAACCTTTATTGGGTTATAATGATTATATAGTTCATGTGAATCAAGGATAGTTGGAACAAGATTGGTGATCACACGGCTGGATGGAAGAGGGGGTGGCTTTATTCTGCTAATGAGTCAGCGCCAAATTGAGGTATCCAACGTGAAGGATCATCATCTGTTCATATTGTTGGTTTTGGTAATTTGAGTTGAATTCCTGGTCTGGCTTCAGGTGACCAGGTAATTGGATTGTGGGTCACAAACCCGCTTGGTTGGAACCTTGCTGGCGGGTCAAGCCTGCGGTTTCAACACACACCCCCTGCTGAAGATTGGCCTCCTCTGGAGGCAGGTTGTCAGGAGCCCGGGCGCCATACTGAACCAGTTGATGTTCAGTGGCGGGCAGGGCAGTTTCACGTTTTTTCTGTCTTGCTTTGCAGGGTTGTAGGCGTTTGTGATGTAAGGTCTTGTCTTGCTTCTGTTTCCCAAGTCCTTTCACAAGGTAAGTGTTATTGTCATTTACCTTTAGAATATTGCTGGTCATACTTTTTTGGGTTGTAGTTTGCTTTTGTCAACATTCATGACCTAGACTTTGTCCCCAACTCCATGTCTCTGGCGGATAGGAACAAAGGTCTTTTGTAAGTGTTCCTTTTCTTTGGCTGCTTGTTTGCTGTTGGCCTCTATTACTTGAGGATCTGAGCAAGGGGGACTTGACTTGGAATTTCCTGTTTGGGTCCTGTCAGTGCTTGAATGATATTTGGCTGTATGCCGTATACTAGTTCAAACAGGCTTTTCCTGGTGGATCTGTTCACTTGGGTTTGGCACACAAGTAATGCAGTTGGTAGCTGCTTATACCAGTCTTCAGGTCTCCTGGAAGTGAGTTTGGCTAGGGCTTGCACGAGGCTACCATTAAGCCGCTCTACACGTCCATTGGCCTGTGGATGGTATGGTGTTGTGATGATATGTTTGATCCCATTCTTGGTGAGGTACACATTGGTGTCTTTGGAGGTCAATTCTTTGCCCCCATTGGTTATTAGGAGTTCTGGCTTTCCAAACCTGCTGATTATTTCCTTGCCAATGAATTGTCAGATGTTGTTACCGGTGTGCGTTTTCCCCGCTTGGGCTACTGGCCACCTTGTTGCAAAATTGATGGCTGTGATGATGTATTTTTTGTCTTTGTGTTTTCCTGGAATGGGGCCCACAATGTCAAGAGCCCATACCTTGAAAGGTAGTTGGGTTTGAATGGGGAGTACAGACTTAGGCAGGGTTTCAAAATTTTGGCAAAATTTTTGCAGACCTCGCACTGTTCTAGCACTTCCTGGACATTGAGTATAAGGTTGGCCACCAGTCTTTATGTTTTAGGAATTCATATAGATTTTGGCTCTTGGTATGTCCAAGATCTCTGTGGTAGCAAAGAATGGTATTGACTTGTTGATGTGTGGGGATGTAGGGGATGGTTGTGCCATCCGACATCTTTCTGTGAAGAGTCCCGTATACATCAGCAAAGAGGTGTTCATTCTTGATGACCGTTTCTTTGGTGATATCAGTTGTGCCTGCAGGGAACCCTTTGTCTTTTGTACAGAGCACTAGGAGAGGCCAGTCTGGGTTGAGCCCATTCTCTCCCCTAGAAGTGCAGACATACAGGCGGGACAGGGCATCTGCCATGGCGAGTTTGGCCCTGGGCTTATATTGGATGAACATGTTAAACCTTTCTAAGATTTCCATCCACTGCTCTTGGTGACGTGACAGGTTTGCTTGTGTCTTGAAATAGATGAGCAATTATGGTTGGTTAGTGCTGTGAATTCTTCCTGCCTTTCCAGGTAACAGCGCCATTTGACTAGGCAGTGTACAATGGTCAACAATTCTTTGTCGTGGATTGGGTATTGACACTTGCCATCTGTCAATTTGCGCGACTTGTAGGCTATGGGCAGGAAATCACCATCACTATTCTTGATGTGTAGTACTCCCCCAATGGATGCATCTGAAGCGTCAGTTTTCATCTGGTATTCCGCGTCTTGTTTGGGGTATTGTAAGATGGGTGCTGCCATGACTTTTCTTTGAGACATCTGAAGCAGAGGTCACATTGGGGGGTCCATACAAACTTAGCCTTGGCGCCTGTTATGGCGGACAAGGGGTAGTCAGGACGCCGCAGTCAGGTATGAAACGTTGTACATAGGCCACCATTCCCAAGAAAGTGTGGAGTTCTGATTTGTCTTTGGGAGGTGGCATTTTGCAGATGGCTTGTATCTTCTGGCTGTTGGGTTTGATGCCGTCTTTTGAGACTATGTGTCCCAAGAAGGGTAGTTGACCTCAGAAGAACTGACATTTGGAGGGCTTGGCCAACAGTTTGTGTTGTGCCAGGGTCGCAAAGACTTCCTCCAGGTCTTTGTGATGCTGTTCCACCAAGGGGCTGTAGACAATGATGTTGTCCAGGTACACGAGGGCGTGTCTGCCTATGTGTGGCGCAAACACTTTGTTCATGAAGGTCAAAAAGGTGGAAGGGGCATTTGTCATGCCAAAGTTGAGTACCACACATTTGTAGGAACCGTACTTAGTGCAGAAGGCTGCCTTGGGGATGTCTTCCTCCTTGATGCAAATCTGGTTGTAGCCTGCAGTTAGATCAATTCTGGAGAAGACAGAGGCTCCTCCCAAGGCGTCAAAGAGATTTTCAATCAGTGATAATGGGTAACAATTCTTAATGGTGACTTTGTTTAAGGCGCAGTAGTCTGTGACCGGATGTAAGGTACTGTCCTTTTTAGCCACAAAGAATACGGCAGCCCAAAAGGGAGACTGTGAGGGGCGGATAAGTCCTTTTTCCAATGCCTCCTTGAGATAGGCGCACAGGGCGTTTTCCTTGTTTGGGGTCAGCCTGTAAATTGGGTGTGCCTTGGGTACAGCCCCCTTGCGTTGGATAGAGTGTTGAATGTGTTTCTCAGGGGGTAGCCCAGGTAATGCCTCCTTGAAGATTTCTGGGTACTGGGCCACAATGTCACAATCTTGCGGTGTGGAGGTGTCCTGGTGATCCTTGAAGTGTATGATTTAGTACTGGCAGGGGTCCCAGTCAATTGCTTTCAGGTTCTCCTTCCCGTCTAAGGTCTCTGTGATGTGTACAAAGATGTGGTCTCATAGGAGTTGGTCCACAGAGTCTGGGTAGATTTGGTGGTTGACACCTTCATGCTTGATGGTCAACACTGAGGTTGCCCAGTCCACATGGGTTTTTTCCTGTAACCAGTCTAGTCCTAGTACAATGTCAAACTTAGGGAAGTCAATGACGGGACCTTGGATGGTGGAGTGGAGGTTCTCAAGCATGACAGAAAAGGGAGCAGTTTCTTTTGTCACAGCAATGTGATGTTCATCAGTCAGGACCACGTTTTTAATCTGCAAAGGATTAGTGGCCAGCTTGAATTTATCCACAAAGCTGCTGTTGACTAAGGTTTGATCTGCGCCCAAGTCCAAGAGTGCTGAGCCTGTGTAATTGCAAAAATCAGAAAGGGTAAGATATCAATATATTGGGATGTCTGGCAATGGTGTATAGTACCAGGTCTTCTGAGGGTACTTGGATCATTGGGCATTGGTCCACGTCCTCAGGTTGGTATTCATTGTTGGGCAAGTCAGGAGTTGCGTGGGAAGAGCTTGGCTTGCTTAGTGCTCTCCCCGGGCTTTTCCCTCATCTTGGTTGCCTTGGGTGGCGGTGACACGGAAATGGGTACAATTTGATTGGCCGTTATTCCCAATCCCATTTCCATTCAAGTTCGTGGGCTTGTGGTTACTGTTGTTACTGTTGCCTCCAGGAAGTGGTTGAGAGGAGCGCCTGCTTGAATGTGAGTCCTTGGGTCTTTATTGTTTCCCAGTCTGTGCCTTGTGTAGAGCGCTGGACGTTTGTTCCGCTTCACAGTACAGGCTTTGCAGGTTGGTAACCTGGTCCAGGTTCACATGTCTCATTACGTGCAACTTGAGAGCGTTGTAGTACATGAGGTGTGTGGCTGGGGTGTCAAAGGCCATGTCAGATGGTGCGCAAAGTTGGAGTTCCTTGTAGGTGCAGGTAAGTTCCTTCACGGTGCCTGTCTGGGTTAGGTTCTTTACTTGGCGTATGATCATGAGTGCTGTATCCTTAAGCACAAATCTTGCCAAAAAGTCCTGTTTAAAGGTGTCCTAGTTCTTGTCAGTGTGCTCTTTGTGCCACTTGTTGCACCAGGTGCCAGCATCATGGATCAGACAAATGAAAATCTCTGCAATCATAAATTGCTGTGGGCATTCCATCCGAGCCAGCTTGCTTTGAACGGACTGGATCCATGTGGCAGCATTGATGTCGTTGGCCCCTGCAAAGGGCTCCAAGGCGGTGCTGCAAAGTCTTTGTGCAACATATGCGGGCATGGTGGTTTCATCTGCTGGTTGTGGAACCAAGGAGGGCGCCTCAAAGAACCCTTGGGCAGACAGGGCGTTGAAGGCGGGTAGCGGAATAACCATGTTTTGGTAGAGGACAAAACCATCAGGTATCTTGGTACCAGGAGCATACGGCGTCCAGCCGGGCGGGAGGCCAGACATAATTCTGTTGAGGATTTGTTGGCTGCGGTGTGTGCGGGCAACAGGCAGAATCTTTCAAGATAAGGTAGGATGGAGAACCTACCTGTGCTACCAATGTTGTAACTGTGCTGTTTTAGCAGAGTTACACGGGGAAAATATTTAGAGGATAGATAATAATCTTTATTGCAAGATAGTAATTATAAGCTATTGTGAATCAATGGATAGCAGGAACATGATTGGTGATCACACAGCTGGATGGCAGAAGGGGATGGCTTGATCCTGCTAATGAGTTAAGCGCCAAATTGAGGTATCCACCATGAAGGATCATTGTCTGTTCATGTTGATGGATTTGTTAATCCAAATCAAATTCCTAGTCTGGCTTCAAGTGACCAGTTAATTGAATTGTGGGTCAAGAACCCGCTTGGTTGGAACTTTGCTGGCGGGTTGAGCCTGCGGTTTTGACAGAAGGGTGAATAAGCGGGGAGGAAGAGAAGGCACAAATTTGCCGCGGCCAATTTCTGGGGGCCCACTGCAATGCTGGTGTCAATCATTGGGAATTCTTTGAGTTTATCTGCCACCTTGTGGAGACCAACATTATCCAGCACAATTACATTGGTGAAGCCCAGGCTTTTGCGCCTCAGGTGCTCCTGGACAAATTAGAGGAATGCTAGAAAGTTACAGCTGTTGTGGGAGCCTAGTATCATTTGATAAAGCTTGCTCCCCTTTGGACCAAGGAGAGCCACCATGGAATAGGCTGTGGCACGGACTGCAGAACGCCAAGCTACCCTGTCATTTGATCCTTTAAGGACATACCCATACACATTATGCATAGACAAGGCAAATGCTGATTTATCAATATAGATGAATTTCACTTTCCCTTTGTTTTTGAGTGCAGTGTACTCTGCTGCGTATTTTTTCCAGGTCTCAATGTTGGTTGAGCTATTTCTGTTGTAGGAAAATACCCAGAGCTTTTTCCAGGAAAGATGCATTCCCTTCACCTGTCAGGATTGACAATTCTTCCTCTCTGGAAACCTGGGCCCGGGAACAGGAATTGAACCCCAACCCTGGACCCCCCCAGGCTGCCGGGCCTGTGGACCGCAGGACCGCCCACCCGCACTTTTCTGGGATTGAGCCCCCACAAGCTGATACCAAGAATTTTGGCCCATGTAGTGAAACAAGCCAAACCAAGGAAATTATTGCACCAAATGGAAGACTAATCACAGCGCCTTTTGAAGGTACTGATTTGGCAACTATTAGCTTCATGAACTTGAAGTCTACATCAGCGACCAATTGGGAGCTGACCCAGGAAAGAGGCAAAGGCCTGTGGCCCAGTCCCATGACCACGACACTAAAGCAAGATAATCAGGTAGCCAAATTGAGATTCTTGACCAATGAAAGAACTCCTGGGCCAAGTGCCATTTTGCCGCCTTTGGTCCCAAGCACCCAGATCTCCTGGGCCTGCTTTTCCCAATGCCCTGATGAACCCCCCATGGGAAATGTTAAGTTTGGAGGTGGGGTACTATATAGACCAAAGGACCCCGCGCTCCAAACTTATTGCCCTATTTTAATAAAGGTTATGTTATTTTGGCTCACACAGTTATTGCCTTATTTTGTATTTTCTATCTACCAATTCAGTTCAAAATCTCCTGGACCTCCTGCCCCACTGCCCGCAGTTTTCTGTCCTCCTGGTGTACCCTTTGGACCCGTCTATTTACCAACTACCCTCTGAAATCTGAATACAAGGACTACACCCTGGAAAAGATACTCAAACTCAATCCTTTGGCCCACATACAATCTGCAATTAGATACAACCAACAAGGCCCATGGATATTTTCAACACCCAAGTTATTCAGGGGGAAATTCAACTATCTCCCTGCTTACAACCTACCCATGGAACCACCCGTGACCCCAAAACCTATGCCCGCTTCCTCACCCAACCTCCCAACCAACCATTCTGGCAAGCTGTTTGGGATTGTGTACATCACCCTCACAGGGGTGATTGATACTATAATCTAGGTTGTCAGCCTGTGGTCCTGGGTGGGAAAGTCTGCCTCTTACCTTTTAAAGTTAGCTCTCCTCTTGTGGTGGACATTGCCCGCAAAAAACCCGGCCCAAGTTATCCCTGAAAACAACAGTCCAGCTGCCCAAGATTGGATCCCTGACATCACCATATGGTAGTAAAAAAGAAATTTAGGCATCAACCCCAAAAGTAGTTTTGACCATGGCCTGTATATTTTCCAGTTCAAGATGGCAATCTTGGGTTATCCACTGGCAGATTGCCCATTTGTGCTCCTTGGTGAGCATGGTGGACACACACAGGTATTTCTCCTTGGCAAGGACATGGCCAGTATTGATGAACTTGTTGAAGGTCTTTGAGGCATACTTGCAACCCCCCAATAAGAGCCGCAGACGCCTTGTAGTCACCAGATTCCCACATGAGCCGTAGAATAATGATGTGCTTGATATCAGGGGTATGCTTCTGGGCAGGCTTAGTGGGCTCAGATGAACTGAAATCCTGATTGGTGAAAGGCTTTCAATGTATGGGTACCTTGTTGTAGAAGGCTGCAACTTTTTTAACACCAGCTGTCCCTCATCAGTTCTATAGAACTCAGGCACCTTTTCCTCTATCTGGTTGCCATCATTGACGTAAGGCTCATAGCTAGTGTCAAGTACAGGCTTAAATTTCTTCAGCATGGCTGACAGAACCAAATCCTGGAAGTACACAGTGTTAAACACATAGGAGATAAGTTCAATCTTTTTGTTCCTGAATGTTTTGGTTGTGGTAACCTTAGTGGGCTTCTGGGTCAGCTTGAAGACCCAAGGGTTGATGCTCTGCACCCTAGCAGCTTGTTTTCCTTGAACCAGCTGTGTCAGTACAACGTCACTATTGAACTCTCCTCTTCTATCTCCTTCCTGAATAGGCACTTGGGTTGCACTACCTTTTTCTTTGACCTTCAGGGCAACCACAACTGCAGCGCACAACAGGTGCATTTTTACTCTGTTGTTGTGTCTGCTCAATTTTAAAATTTAATAAAATGCAAAATAAAACTTAATTAAGTTATAACTGGTTTATAATTTTTGCTTTTTATCTGAATATGCTTATTTAATTAGAGTTTTCCCCACCCAATATCCCAATTGTAGATTTTTTATTTCTTATTTAGTTGTTTTTGGTTTTACAGCGCCTATTTTAGAATACCCAAAATAATTTCCACCCATTTTCCCAGATTTTATGCCAAATTAAGCACCCAACACAATATTTTTAAAATTTATGGTTCAGATCTTATGTCTTATTTTATATACCTTGGGACTGTAAATTCAGAACCCAAAGGTAAAAATGCAGAATTGTCAAATTCTTTTGCATGAACTCACCAACTTAGTGGAGTGATTTTTATCACATAACAACTTACTTTTTTATATAAAAAAGAAATAAAAATATTCCAGTAAGTTGGTGATTTCACGCAAAAGAATTTGACAATCCCGCATTTTTACCTTTATGTTCTGAATCTACAATATCATTATTAATTACAATCCATTGCACACAAAAATTGAGTGATTTTTGTTTAAATAGTGAGTTACTATTGTGTTTTAGTTTTAGTTTGAGTTTTGACACACCGTGCTTGGGTGTATTTTGTCACTAATTTACATATTAAACATATGTACACTGAAAGTCAACTCACACAATTTTGTTTGTGAAACAATGTATTTTGGATAGTATTTTGAATTGTCTTGCTTAATGTATGAGCAATTCTTTGCTGTGTTGACTCATTTTGCCCATTAACGCCAAAAACCCTGTTAACAGAGTGTATATTTTAACCTGATAGTCAGAATTTGCTTAAATCTGAAATCATTTTGTTTAAATCTGAGGTATTTTTGGTTGTCACTATTTCTTTTAAAAATAATGTATCCATATTCAGATAAAAAGCAAAACTTAAAACCAGGGAGTAACTTAATTGAAATTTATTTAGTATTTTATTAAATTTTAAATGGAAGGAACACAATACCAGAGTACCAATACACCCGTTGTGCGCCGTGGTTGTGGTTGCCCCCGCGGGTCAAAGAATAGAGTTAGTGCAACCCAGGTGCCTACTCAAGGAGGAGACGGGAGAGGAGAGTTCCATAGTGACGCTGCACTGACACAGCTGGTTCAAGGAGCACAAGCTGCTAGGGTGCGGAGCATTAACCCTTGGGTCCCCAAGCTGAACCAGAAGCCCAACAAGGTCAACACTACCAAAACAGTTAGAAATAAGGAGGTAGAACTTACTTCATATATGTTTGATGCTGTGTACCACCAAGAGTTGGTTCCGTCAGCCATGATGGAAAAGGTTAACTCTGTGCTCAACACCACTTATGAGCCTTACGTCAGTGATGGCAACCAAGAAAACAGCAATGAGCCCAAGTTTTACAGAACCACAGAGGGAAAATTGGTGTTAAAGAAGGTCGTGGCCTTCTACAACAAGGTTCTCATACCTTATGTGCCAGTCCCTGAGCAGGATCCCAGTTCAATCAAACTCATTATTGCATTATTGAATGTATCAGCCAAACATAGTCTGTTTATGTTAAGGTCAATAGAACAATTGCTCAATTGCTCAATTGCCCACTTGTTTTGCGCATTTGCTATTCTATGCCTGTAACTTGTTGAATTGCACCTAAAAAACGCTATTTGAATCAAGGGTTTATTGAGCATAGAGCTTGGTCTTTACTTATGTGGCTAATAATGGAATTGAAGCATTTAAGAGCCACTTTCCTCCATTTGGTAAGGCACGTGAAACTGGTTGTTTTCTTGCCCAGGCACTTTCCAACGCCATTTCTCCACTGCCTTCATATGGCAAGTCCTTCTTTTGGTGCCTCTTTCCTTTGGAAATAGTTCCCCCACCCCCACTATAAAACCCTCCTCCATATCAAATAAAGAACTGGTTTTGTCTTATTATCTTCTTTTATTCTTCTATCTTTATCCAGGCTGTTACTATATCAAAACTGGTATAATATTAAGATAAAGAAGCAGTAGACTAGCTATTTGTAGAAATCAGCACCCAGGCTGCATATTTTACAATATTGGCGCCTCATGGCTTCTAAAAATTACAGCTTCCTCTCTTCCTATCCCCATGGCCCTGTTTTTGTGGAGAGAGAGATGTCCTTGCCTATACCTGTGGTTCCTTCTGCCCAACCCACCCCAGGATCAACCTTCACTACTTCTGGCTCTCTATCTGGTAGACTTCATGACTATTCCTATGGTTAACCAGGATTAAGCCAGTGGTTGCCTAACTGCCAACAACTTTTGGAAGTTGCCAGCTCCCAGTCAAGCATGATCTCCTGGATGAACTCCATTGAAGAAGCTGTTACCTCCTTGATACCAATTCAGTCTGACCCCATGGCTGAAGCAACTGGCATGGACTGCGTCTTCTTTTCTTGGAGCCTGCCTTGGTGAAGGAAGTATGCTGTCAATATTCTCCTCCTTCTTCTTCTGGTTGTTTTCTTGATAGAGTATCCTTTAATTATGGCACCCTCCAAACTTGTAGCTGCTCTGCCCCCCAAACCTTGCTTAAAAGATATCAGAGGCTGTTTACTTCCACTCTGGAATGGCTCTATGGAGATAAGATAGAACATGTCATTTCTTCCTTGGTACCCACCCAGATGAATCAGCATGATGCCCTGAAGCTCTATAGTCATCAACAAAAAACTCCTAAGCCAGAAGACATCCAGAGCAGCTGAACCATGGAATTATCTGCTCTTCAGGAAACTATAAAGGCTCATATTGTAACTGTACTGTTTTAGCAGAGTTATAAGGGGAAATATTTAGAAACTAGATAATAATCTTTAATGAGAGATAGTGATTATATAGTCATTGTGAATCAAGAATAGAAGGAACATAATTGTGTTGATCACATGGTTAGATGGTGAAGGGGGTGGCTTGATCCTGGTAGTGAGTCAAGCGCCAAAACAAGATATCCACCATAAGGGATCATCATTTGTTCATGTTGTTGGATTTGGCAACTTGAGTTGACTTCCTAGTCTGGCTTTGAGTGGCCGGATAATCGGATTGCGGGTCACAAACCCGCTTGCTTGGAACCTTGCTGGCGGTTTGAGACTGCTGTTTTGACCCCCTCCCCTGACTGAAGGTTGGCCTCCTCTGGGGATAGGTTGTCAGTGAGGTTTTCAGGAGCCTAGGCACCATACTGGACTAACTGTTTTCATGTGGTGGGCAGGGCGGTTTTGCATTGTTTTTGTCTTGCTTTGCAGGGTCTCAGGCAATCATGGTGTAGGGTTTTGTCTTGTTTGCACTTCCCAAGTCCTTGCACAAGGCAATTGTTATTTTTGTTTACCTTTATAATGATTGATGGGCCTACTTTCTTGGGTTATAGTTTGCTTTTATCAATGTTCATGACCCAAACTTTGTCCCCAAATTCTTGTCTATCTTGGATAGGGACAAAAGTTTTTTGCAGATGTTTATTTTCCTTTTCTGTTTGCTCACTGTTGGCCTCTATAACTTGAGGGTCTGAACATGGGGGGACTTTACTTGGAATTTCCTGTTTGGGTCCTGTTAATGCTTGAATGATATTTGGCTGTGTGCTGTATACCAACTCAAAAGGGCTTTTTCCGGTGGATCTGTGTACTTGGGTTTGGCACACAAGTAGTGTAGTTGATAGCTGCTTATACCAGTCTTCAGGTCTCCTGGCGGTGAGTTTGGCAAAGGCTTGCACAAGGCTTCCATTAAGCCGCTCTACACGTCCATTGGCCTGCTGGTGGTATGGTGTTGTCACATTATGTGTGACCCCATTTTTAGCAAGTTATATGCTGGTGTTATTGGAGGTTAATTCTTTCCCTCCATTGGTTATCAGGAGTTCTGGCTTTCCAAACTTGCTGATTATCTCTTCTTATGAATTGTCATACGTCATTGCCAGTGTGCACCTTTACTTCTTGGGCTACTGGCCATCTTGTAGCAAAGTCTATGGCGGTGATGATGTATTTCTTATTGTTGTGTTTTCCTGGCATGGGGCCAACAACATTGAGGGCCCATACTTTGAAGGGTAGTTGTGTGCAGATAGGAAGTACTGGTTTTGGAGGGGCTTTGCTTTTGGCAAATTTCTTGCATACTTCACATTAGACTAGGACTTCCTGAACTTCACAATACAGGGTTAACCACCAGGCCTTGTGTTTAAGGAATTTGTACAGGTTTTGACTCTTGGTGTGTCCGAGGTCTTGGTGATATCGTAGGATGGTGTCTACTTGCTGGTGCGTGGGGATATAAGGGATGGTAGTACCATTGGACATTTTTCTGTGCAAGGTCCTGTACACATCAGCAGATGGGTGTTTGTTTTTTATGACTATTTCTTTTGTTATGTTGGTTGTACCAGGAGGGAAACCCTTGTCTTTTGTCTGTAGTACCTGAGGGGCCAATCTGGGTCAAGCCCATTTTCTCCTCTTGTGGCACGGACATACAGGTGCAAGAGGGCGTTCACCATGGCAAGTTCTAGACCAGGTTTGTACTATATGAGAATATTGAATCTCTCCAAGAGCTCCATCCAGCGGACTTGGCAGTGAGATAGATTTGCTTGAGTTTTGAAGTATATGAGCAACTTGTGGTCTGTCAATGCTGTGAATTATTCCTGCCGCTCTAGATAACAACGCCATTTGACTAGGCAGTGTACAATGGCCAGCAGTTCCTTGTTGTGGATAGGGTATTGACACTTGCTATCTGTCAACTTTTGGAAATCATAAGCTACGGGCAGGAAATCATCATCATTATTTTTGATTTGTAGTACTCCCCCCAATGGATGTGTCTGAGGCGTTGGTTTCCATTTGATATTCCCCATCATGTTTGGGGTATTGCAGGATAGGATCTGTTGTGAGCTTTTAATTGAGGCATCTAAAACAGAGGTCACATTGGGGGGTCCACACAAACTTGGATTTGGAGCCTGTTATGGCGGATAAGGGGGCAGTCAAAACGCCACAGTCAGGTATGAAGTGGCATACTCAGGCCACCATCCCCAAGAAGGTGTGGAGTTCTAACTTATCCTTGGGTGGCAGCATCTTGCAAATGGCCTGTATCTTTTGACTATTGGGTTTGATGCCGTCCTTTGAGACTATGTGTCCCAGGAAGGGTAATTGCTTGCGGAAGATCTGGCACTTGGAGGGCTTGGCCAACAGTTTGTGTTGTGCCAGGGTAGCAAAGACTGCCTCTAGGTCTTTGTGGTGCTGTTCCACCAAGGGGCTGTAGACAATGATGTTGTCTAGGTAGACTAGGGCATGCTTGCCTATATGTGGAGCAAACACTTTGTTCATGAAGGTCAAAAAGGTGGAAGGGGCATTTGTCATGCCAAAGTTGAGCACCACACATTTTTATGAGCCGTATTTAGTGTGGAAGGCTGTTTTGGGGATGTCTTCCTTCTTAATAAAAATCTGGTTGTAGTATACAGTCAGATCAATCTTGGAGAAGACTGAGGCGCCGCCCAAAGCATCAAAGAGGTTGTCAATCAGTGGTAGTGGATAACAATTCTTGATGGTAACTTTGTTTAAGGCTCAGTAGTCTGTGACCAGACGTAAGGTACCGTCCTTCTTGGCCACAAAGAATATGGCGGCCCCAAAAGGAGACTGTGAGGGGCAGATAAGTCCTTTCTCCAACACTTCCTTGAGGTAGGCACATAGGAGTTGTTTTTGTTTGGGGTCAGCCTGTAGATAGACGTGCTTTGAGTATAGCCCTTGAGCTGGATGGAGTGTTGAATGTGTTTCTCTGGGGGTAACCCGGGTAGAGCTTCCTTGAAGATTTCTGGATGACGGGCCAGAATTTTGCAATCCTGAGGTGTAGAGGTATCCTGGTGGTCCTTGAAGTGTATGATCTTGTACTGGAAAAAGTCCCAGTTAATTGCCTTCAGGTTTTCCTTTTTGTCCAGGGTCTCTGTGATGCGCACAAAGACGTGGTTGCATAGGAGCTGGTCCACTGAGTCAGGGTAGATCTGGTGGTTAACACCTTCACACTTAATGATCAACACTAAGGTAGCCCAGTCTATGTGAGGATTTTTTTGTAACAAATCCAATCCCAGTACAATGTCAAACTTTGAAAAGTCAATGATGGGGACTTGGATGGTGGAGTGTAGATTCTCAAGCATGTCAGAGAAGGGGGCAGTTTCCCTTGTCACAGCAAGGTGATGTTCATCAGCTAAAGCCATGTTTTTAATCCACAAATGATTAGTGGCTAGCTTAAACTTGTCTACAACGCTGCTGTTGACTAGGGTTTGATCCGCGTCTGAGTCCAGGAGTGCTGAGTCTGTGTAACTACAAAAACAGAAAGAATAGGACATCAGTTTATTGGGATGTCTGGCAATGGTGTACAGTACCGGGTCCTCCAAGGGTACTTGGATCATTGGGCATTGGTCCAAGTCCTTGGGTTGGTACTCATCATTGGGCAAGTCAGGAGTTGTGTGGGGAGAGCTTAGCTTGCTTAATACTCTCCCCAGGCTTTTCCCTTGTCTTGATTGCCTTGTGTGGCTGTGATACATAAATGAGTACAATTTGACTGGCCATTGTTCCCACTCCCATGTTCATTTGAACTTGTGGGTTTATGGTTGGTGTTATTCCCGTTTCTTCCAGGGGATGGTTGAGTGGAGCGCCTGCATGTGTGAGAATCCTTGGGTCTCTCTTGTTTTCCAGTTTTTGCCTTATGGAGGGCGCTGGATGTTTGTTCTGCTTTCTCTGCCTTACAATATAGGCTTTGCAGGTTGGTTACCTGGTCCAGGTTCATGTGCCTCATTAAATATGACTTAAGGGCGTCATAGTATATGAGGTGTGTGGCTGGGGTGTCAAAGGCCATGTCAGAGGGTGCGCAAAGTTGGAGTTCCTTGTAGGCGCGGGTGAGTTCCTTCACAGTTCCTGTCTGGGTTAGGTTCTTTACTTGGCGTATGATCATAAGTGCCGTGTCCTTAAGCACAAACCTTGCAGAGAAGTCTTGTTTGAAGGTATCCCAGTTGTTCTTGGCGTGTTCTTTGTACCACTTGTCACACCAGGTGCCAGCTTTGTGGGTCAGTCAGATGGAGATTTCTGCAATCCAAAATTGCTGCAGGCATTCCATCTGGGCCAGCTTGCTCTGGGTGGTTTGGATCATGCAGCACTGTTGTTGTCGTTGGCCCCAGAGAAAGGTTCCAAGGTAGCGCTTTGTAGTCTTTGGGCTACTTAGGTGGGCATGGTGTTTTTGTTGGTTGGTTGCAGAATGGTGGCGGCTGTCTGGAAGAACCCTTACGCAGACATGACATTGAAGGTGGGTAGTGGAATCACCGTGTTCTGGTACAGGACAAAGCCATCAGATATCTTGGTACCAGGGGTGTACAGGATCCAGTCCAGAAGAAGGACAGACATAATTCTGTCAAGGATTTGTTGGCTGCAGCAAGTACAAGCAACAGGCGGAATTTCACAAGATAAGGTAGGATGGAGAACCTACCTGTGCTACCAATGTTGTAACTGTGCTGTTTTAGCAGAGTTACAAGGGGAAAAATATTTAACGTCCAAGTAAGGACCAGGGTCCGGAGTTGGGGACCATAGAATCTACCAAACCTGTCAAAGTAATGTAGAGTACTCCAAACAGTTGGGTAGAGGTGGTCTTGGCTGCGGCGGTAGGTTCCAGCGGGCGGTCTGGTTGTGGGGTTAAGGGAGGAGTCATAGGAGCAAAGTAGACAGGCAGATAATTGTACTTGTCTTTGAACAATCTTGGCAGCCTTTTGTACCACTTTCCTTTGCGTCCTATGTATTTGGCTTCTCTAGTCCTGGCCAAGGGGTCAGCAATGAGGATAGTCTCCAAGCCGTACTCTGAATAGACCGGGTTGGGGGTATTCAGTAAAATGCACAGGTCCAAAGGGGGCTCCCGGGGGACAGTATAATGCCTGGGGCAATTTGGCAGGTTAGTCTTGGGGGAGGGCGGCGGCCTGGCGGTCTACTTGACTGGGATTAAGATGGAAGATCACTAAGACTAGATAGGATAAGATTTGTTCAAACCAAAGGTTCATAAAACTTTATTATCAAAAATGATGATGTGGTCTTCATCATACCGCCAGGGTTTTTATACCATTGGATTTTGCTCCTTCAATTTTCGCAGGGTCAGGTTTGTGGACAAGGTACTGGTGGGACATGGGTCTTGGCTTGGGGTCTCAAGGGCGGCAGATCCAGGTTGTGCCTGTTCTGTAAAATTGGAAAGGTGATGCTTTGTTTTGCCGCCACTGTTCACTATGTCACCTGAGTAATCCAATTGTACTACCTCTTCTGGGCGGCATGCTGGCAGGTTGTTGGCAGAGTTGAGAATAGGGTTTGGTTTAACCTCCTTAAGGCAAGCTGCAACCGCTGCATAGGTTTGGGTCTTTGGTGGCTCCAGGTTAGCATCAATCTGATGATCATTTGGGGAATTGTCCTTGGGAGACTGGCGGGTCTCGGAGTAACTCTTTAACTTGAGTACGCAATTTAGCAAGTTGGCGGTCCCCCGTCCACTTTGTGTGACTCAAGTTGTTTTTGAAGGGTCCTTCATAGTAGGACAGCAGAACACAGAGTGATTTACTGATTTGAGCCCGTCTTTTAACGGATTGGCGGGTCCTGGACTGGTCTGGAGGGTTGGATCCGCCTTCTGGGAACCAGGGTTTAACTCTTGGGTTTTCAATACAAGTATTGAAATGTCATTCATGACACCTCCCTCCTCTCCCCTATTCCTCTCCCTCCTGACAAGCCTGTGCCTGACCCTGGCACTTGTTGTTCCTTTACAACAGAGCCTTCTGATGCCCCTCTGCTGGTTGACTTTGCCTCTCAATCAAAAATGTTGGATTCTTGCACTGTGAGAATGCAAGAAGATCTTGCCTACTGGGTCCCCACTGCCAAGCTCTTCTCGGCCATGGACTTGATACCTGGCTACTGGCAGATTGATCTCCCTCCAGCTGACCCATAGAAGCATGTCATTCTTTCCAAACAAAGGCTGTTCCAACCTACCAAGATGCCTCAGGGTCTCTCTAATGCCACAGCCACCCTCAAACTGACTATGGACGCTGTAATGGGAGACCTCAAATCCTCATGTGCCCTGGTCTATCTGGATGACATTAACATCTTCTCTTGCACCTATAACAAACACCTGGAACCCCTGAAAGAAGTTTTCAAATGTTTTCTGGCTGCTACACTTAAGCTGAAGCCAAGGAAATGCAACTTCTTCAATGAGCACTTGGAGTTCCTTGGGTTCATCATCAGTTGTGATGGCCCTCGTCCTGTACCTCTCAAAGTAGAGGCTGTTAAGAAGATACAGGTGCCTGTAAGCAAGAGGGAAATCCAGGTCTTACTAGGGTTGGTTGGCTATTATTGCCGCTTTATCCCCAACTTTGCTTCCCTTGGAAATACACTGTTCCAACTCCTTTAAGCTGATGTGGACTTCTTCTGGGGCCTGGCTTGCAAGACAGCAAGTGCTGCTCTCAAGGGAATACTGACTGCAGACCCAGTACTAGCTTGCCCTGACTTTGCCAAGCTGTTTGTGGCTCAAACATACACTAGCCTGACTTCTATTGGGGGTGTTCTCTCCCAATTGGACTCTGAAGAACTCAAACATCCTGTTGGATACTTCTTGCGCACGCTCAATGTTCATAAGAACTACACTGTCACTAAGCAGGAGTGTCTGGCTGAAATATAGTCCTACCAGCAGTTCAGAATGTATCTCCATGGTGTACAATTCACAGTGGTAACAGACCAATTCTCCCTGCAATGGCTGAAAACCCTCAAGGATCCTAAGGGCATCTGGCGCCCTAGGCCAGTAAGCTCCAGGCCTACAACTACTGTAAATTCAGAAACTGAACATAAAAATGCGGGATTGTCAAATCCTTGGTCCAAATTTTGAATCACTTTTGCAGGCAACTTAGCTGAGTGAAAATTAAAATATTTAATAAAATCAATCATTTAATTTGACTTTTTTGAATTATTTAAATTGGCAAATTTTGAATCCATTGAGCAGATAACTCAACTAACAAAAGACAAAACTCAGCAAACAAATGCAGTATACATGAATCAGAAATGCGGGATTCTTATGTACAATTTGAGATTTCCTGTATGTCAAACAAATCATAGACATCATGTAAAAATTAAAAAAATCTGAAATTGCGGGGTTGTCAAATCCAAGAACCAAATTTCAAATCAAAAATGAGGTGGGTTTGAAATAAATAAAATTATGAGGGTCTCAAAAAGGATGCTAAAGGATCTAGAGGGGTTTTGTGCTTATTCTTTTAGGAATCATAGGCATTCTCAAAAATCACCCTATTCCATTTTAGGGTGGCTAAAATTTAGATTCTTGAATACAATAGATTTTAAAAAACGCTAATAATAAAATAGAATTATATATTACAATCTATCTTATCACATTGCCTTTCCCTTGATGCATTGATAGTTAATTTGCTGTTTATAATGTGCTTGCTTTTAATTGGATAGCATCACCTCCAGTTGCCTTGGAATAGGAAATCAAGTTGCCTCCCTGAGACCAGCTGTGGTCGTGTAGGCAACTTGATTTCTTATTGCCAAGGCAACTGGAGGTGAAACTATCCCATTAAATGCAAGAAAATTATCAACAGCAAATGAACTATCAACACATCAAGGAAAAGACAATGTGATAAGATAGATTGCAATATATAATTCTATTTTATTATTAGCATTTTTTAAAATCTACTGTAATCAAGTATCCTTGATAGCAGTACATAAATACATAGTGTAGCAAACTGATGGTTTATCTTTTCCCCTCCTTCCTTCCTTGAAATAAATTTTGTTGGCCCCTTGGCTACGCTGGGGGTCAAAAAACTTTTAAAAAATTTCTGCATCATCAGGAGAGTAGCTCATAAATCATTATATGGTTTTATGGTTGCTATATTTATGATTTAGAGTACATACTATTGAATCATTTTCCAGTTTAGAAAATTTTAAATTTCACTTAATTTCATGTCTAAACATGGTTGTTGAGATTTTATTTTCCATTTGATTTTATCCAGATTGGAACTTCTTGATTTGGGTTGATTTGTCCTAGTTTCTTACTTTACATTCAATTTGGATTCCAGTTCCTGCAATTAATATCTTAGTTTACTAGTGGCATTCAAAAGTGATTTGAAATTTGGTTCTTGGATTTGACAATCCTGCAATTTCAATAAACATAGTAACCTTAATGAAAATAGTTAATGGATTTGAACGCTTCAAATCTGATTCCAATTAATTTATTTTGTCCATAGGAAATATGCAGTTCAACTTGAACTTTGCAAAGTTTCTATGAGTTCCTGCATTTTAAAAAATCCAAAATAAAAATACAAAGAATTCAATTTAATTAAAAAAGACTATCCCGCAAAAGTGATTTGAAATTTGGACCAAGGATTTGGCAATCCTGCATTTTTACGTTCAGGTTCTGAATTTACAGTACAAAATCATTCATTGAGCTGGATCTGTCCACCAGAATGCTGGCTGGCTCTCCTGTATCCTACTGTTGCCTTAGTATCCTCCATGGCTGACATTTGCTATGACAAGCTTATGAAGGATCCTTCTTTTTGATGGAGGAGCCAGTAGAGATACAGAAGGCTCTCAATAAGTTAGCTGTTGATACCAAGGTCTCCAAGGGACACCTCCTGAAGCTTTATGGAGACTCTTGGCTACTGTACATATGCCCATCTCTACACATAGACTCAGTGGTGGTTGCTTACAAGACTATTGGTCATGGTGGTATACAGAAAATGTTAGCCCTGCTACAACAGCACTGCTTCTGGGAAGGAATGTACACTGATTTAGTAGATACACTAGCCACATGTCATGCCTGCAACATTGAGAGACCTAAGGTGGTCAAGTTCCAACACAGACTTGTACGCCCTGGGTTTGCTTTCCACACAGTAGCAATTGACGTGGTGGGTCCCTTGCCAGTTACTAACAGCTGCAACAAGTTCATTGTTGTAAATGTTGACCATCTGAATAAATGGCTAGAGGCCAAGGCAATTCCAAACCAATCTGCACTGGTGACATCTATGTTCATCCTGTAGAACATCATATACAAGCATGGTTGCCCCCAGATTCTGCTGACAGGCAATGGTACCAAATTCACTAGTCACATCATCCCCCACCTCAACCAACTGATGGGAATCTGTGAGGTGCTATCCACCCCTTATTACCCACAGACAAATGACATGGTAGAGCTTACTAATGGAAGCATGTTCCAGATACTCCAGAAGCTCAGTCATAAACATGAGACATTGGGATACCTTCTTGCCAATAGCCACTTTTGCATACAGCATTGGATACCAACACCCTACTGGCAAACCACCCTTTAAGTTAGTATATGGACGACCACCAGAACTCCCACCCTTTTTAAACTCTCTGGTGAATCCCAGCCTTGTTGCATCTCCAGAAGCCTATCTCTATGAGCTCGTCCAGAACCTTGGTTGCCTAAAATCAGAAGCATATACTGGGAACTTAAATTATAAGCTCCAAGGCATTGCACAAGCTTCCTATAAACAATCTGCCATGTTCACATACACCATAGAAGACTAGGCATACTTCTTCAGCAACAGAGGCTATGGAAGAGAATCCAAACTGGCCTTCTTATGACAAGGCCCAGCCCAGATCATTCAGAAGACTGACCCCAAAATCCTGCATCCTAAAAGAGCCTTTTTCTGGGCAATTAATTACTAGAGTACACACTCAATACATTTGTGCTGCTCCTAGTGATCAAGAGTAAGCCCCAATGAGGACAACAGCCCAAAAAACAAAAAGCCTATTTAAAATATTCCATGGGTTGTTGTCCTGCTTGTGATAGCTAGAAGATATAAGTTATAAGTTATAAGGGACAAGGAATAAGGAACAAGCAACTATTAAAGACTCACAAGACTCTGACTATACTTCCCCAACTGTTTCATCACTTGAACTGCATCTAGGAAACACAACTGATTGCTATTCTTTGGGTTTTCTTTGAATATCTTCCTTTCATGCCTGCCTACCAAGAGTGCCACACAATTTAACCTGTTTGTCTGATCCAGTGGGGGGAAATGTTGCATTATTTAATGGATTAGCCAAAAAATAGTCTGTTTATGTTAAGGACAGTAGAACAATTGCTCAATTGCCCACTTGTTTTGCGCATTTGCTATTCTATACCTGTAAACTCATTTAATTGCGCCTAAAAGGCGCTATTTGAATCAATGGTTTATTGAGCATAGAGCTTGGTCTTTACTTCTGTGGCTAATAATAGAATTGAAGCATTTAAGAGCCACTTTCCTCCATTTGGCAAGGCGTGTGAAACTGGTTGTTTTCTTGCCCAGGCACTTTCCAACGCCATTTTTCCACTGCCTTCATATGGCAAGTCCTTCTTTTGGTGCCTCTTTCCTTTGAAAATAGTTCCCTTGCCCCCTATATAACTTTCTAAAATATCAAATAAAGAATCAGTTTTGTCTCATTTTCTTCTTATATTCTTCTGTCTTTACCCAGGCTGTCACTATACCACAACAGATATATTATTAAGATAAAGAAGTATTAGACTAACTATTTGTAGAAATCAGCACCCAGGTTGCATATTTTACAATACCCATCAAGGCCGCCTGGAGGCTCATTCCCAACATCAAGCACATCATTCTTCTCAGACTTTTGCGGGACTCTGGTAATTATAAGACAGCCACAGCCCTTGTTGAGTGGTTCTCAAACACACCAGCAAGGTATTAACAAGTACATTGATACTGGCCAAGTTCTTGCTATGGAGAAATCCTTGCACATTTCTACCATGCTCACCAAGGAGCATAAATGGGCAATCCATCAGTGAATACCCCCAAGACTGTCATCTTGAACTAGAAAATATACAGTCAATGATTGAGTTCATTTTTTTTGATTGAGGATTAAATTTCCTTTTACTACCATGTGGTCAAGGGTCTTTGGTTCTCATGGAAAAAACTTGGGGTATCTCCATATCACCAAAACAGCCCTTCAAACATTGATGTCTGGAAAAAATACACTGAGGCGTACACTGCCCTCAAAACCAAGGGGACAGTCAAATTATATTACATTAAAAATCAGCATTTGCCTTGTCTATGAAAAATGCATATGGCTATGTCCCCAAAGGCTCCCATGACAGGGTAGCTTGTTGTTGCAACTGAACCAATGAGGATTAAGTATTTGAGTTGGGGAAGACAACAGTCCAATAGAAAGGACAAGAATTAATAGAATAAGGTGTTGTTTATTGTAGAATATTGTGATTAATATGCCATATGGGGAAAGCCACAAGGCTACAAGGGGGTGGCATAGCGGTGTGTTTCATGTAAGATTTGAAGCCAAGGAATAACTTGTGCGGGGATCAGCAGGTTGAATTGGGAGTGCTCCTAATTAGGAGGAAGTGCCCGCCATTCAACATTGCCATCAGATTGGTTCATGTTGTTAGATACCTCAAGGGGTGACTCATCAAGCGCCCCCTGTGAATTGTAAGATACATTTGCGGACAAGTATGGAAACTTAGTTGCAACGTTATTGTGCTGCTGTCTGCACCACAGCCTATTCAATGGTGGCTCTCCTTGGTCCAAAGGGGTTTGAGATGTACTAAATGATCTTGTGATCCCATAACAATAGGACTGTATTGACATTCCCCCAATTGGTCCAGGAGCACCTGAGGCTCACAAGCCCAGGCTTCCCTAATGTCATTGTGCTGGATAATGTTGGTCTCCATAAGGTGGAGGATATTCTTGAGGAATTTCCAACAATTGACATCAGCATTGCAGTTGGCCCCCAATAATTGGCAACATTAAAGCTTGTACCTCATATTTCTCCCTGCCTAATCCCATTCCTAAACCCTATCAAGGAGGTCTTTGGGTGGCTCAAGTAAGTTTTCAAGCAGGGGATGCCAACTTAGACCAAGGACCTCTTTGATTTGCTTCAGGCCAGGATTCACACCCTTCCAGAAGAGAATGTGGCCAAGTTTTATGGTGTCACAACATCTTTGTTTACTCCCTCTTGGAGAATTGACACCCCAAGGAGTGCACCAAATGAGTCACAAAATGGCTCATCAACTAATAATTAAGTTGATGTCACCACCCTCATTTGACCATCTATTACAGGGATCACCCAATCCAGCTCCTAAGCAAAACACAACTTGAGTAAGCCTCGTGACTTAAGAGGAACATTACTCAGATAAGCCCCATGACCACCATTTTTTTAATACTAACTTGGCTTTATTAAGGAAAGAAAGTGGGGAAATGGGGGATATCGTGAGACTTGCCCGAAAATTATCGGCAAGCCGATTTAAAATGCCAAGTTATTGAGGTCCTGGGATGACCTGGGATGAGTCCGCCAAGTAGGGTTGACTCGTTTTAGGATGGGGTCGTATTCAATATAGTCGCTATTTGCAATTGTATACAATCTTGTTTGATATTTACCCGGGATAAGGTGGCCAAATTTGTTCACTCTTTCAAGAGTTTTAGCCACTGCTTGTTTCCAGGAAAGGATCATCTCATGTACTCTAATCTTCTTCTCATTAAGGATCCAATCACGTCTTGCAGAATGGATTTGGTTCAGTGCCAGTTGGTAGTATATATATCGCAGGTTTGGAGGGGCACCTTTCATTGTTCTGTTAAAAAATAGGTCTTTCCCTGGGCTCCAATTCCCTGATCTTGTTCCATAGAGTTCATATTGTATTTTTGACCAGAAAGACGCGCTTGTCTTGCAAAGGAAGTACCAATGATCAATTCCCGCTTTTAGTTTGGGACATATCTTGCACTCTTTGTACGGATAGTTTTCTCCGCTGTGGGTACCTGATTTGTAAGCTCAATTCATGATCCTCCAGGTGACAGCTCTTAGCTTGATAGGGATCATCTTGCAGTTCATGCCGAGAATTATTTCTTTTGGAGTTTGTTGGACATCTTGGCCTTCTAGTATCCAGTCACTTATCAAGTGTGGGTATTTCGGGTTTGGTTTCCGTTTTGTCACCTTGTCGTAGTTTAAGGTGTACACCTTATTCCCATTGTATGTTACCGGGTTGATTGCATTTGCGATCTTGCTTGCTAGTTTAGCCTTCTCTTCGTTTGTATCACATGCCTACCAGAGTCGGTCCCGTATAAATTCGCAAGCCAGTGGGCTAGGATATCCAGAGTTGTCTTTATGTATCTTCCATCCTCCAATGCGAAGCGCTCTTAGACTTTGTCTCCAGAAGTTTGGTGTATTTTTTGGGCTTTTCATTCTAGGATGTGCAGCAAGATATTCTCTTAGGGAGTTTGTATGGAGATGGGGTGGGTGATGGAGGGCATCTGTCCAGTTAAGTGCTCGTCCTAGTGCTGGTGATCTTTTTGTTGCTTCCATGCATCTCACAAAGGATTTCCCCCACAGTCGTCTGGCGTTTGCCGCGGCAGGGAGCAATCCTAGGCCACCTTCTTTTGCCATTCTTGCTACTTCTTCTAATCGGATTGGTGCAGCCTTTGGAGTCCCCCAGAGGAACGTTCTTATCAGTGTTTCCATATTTTGTTCAAAGCGTTTGGAGAATGGGACAATATGAGCCACATACCATATCTTTGAAAATACGAAGATATTCAATGCTTGGGCTTTGGATGCTACGTCAAGTTTTTTATATTTCCATTTACCGATTCTATCCACGAGGTCTGATAGAAGTGATTTTTCCATCACTTCTGCTGCTATGTCTTTTGATGTGAATAGTATTTCCAGATGTCGGAAGGGGATATTCTCCCCAAGGATTGGCATGTTGTCTGGCGGGGGGAAGTCAGGGTTACCTATTCTAATGGTAACTGTTTTCTCCACGTTAATCTTGGCGTTGGAACCACGTTGGTATAGATTGATCAGTCTATTGAACCATCTTATATCGTTTAGGCCCGAGATTCCACATACTGTATCATCTGCAAATGCATTTGATTTCAGCGGCCTTTGACCCGGGTGGAGAATTCCATTGAGTTTCACCTGCCATGCTGTGAGGAAAATATTGGATGCAAAGTTAAATAGGAGAGGTGACATTAGGTCTCCTTGTCTTTAGGAACCGATATAGGGTTTTTATCCATCGACAAAACTGTTTTGGGATACCAACTTGCGCTAATGCTGCTTGGAGAAATGTCCATGCTATTCGGTCGTAAGCTTTCTCTATGTCCAAGAAGAGAAGATAACCATCGGATACTCCTGTGCGGCCCTGAATAATATTTTGGACTGCTTCTATATTATTCCATATGGATCTACCTTGTACAAACCCGTGTTGGCATGGGTTGAGAATTCGAGGGGCAATAACCATGAGTCTATTTGAGAGTATTCTTGTCAGGATCTTATAATCTGTATTTGAAAGGCTGATTGGGCGCCAATTTTTAAGTTGTTGTGGGGAGCCTTTCTTTTTGAATAGAAGGCAGATCTTCACCAAGTTTCCTTCTGGGAACTGGTTGTCTTTTTCTAAGCACCAGTTGAATAAGGAAGTGAGTTCCGGTATCAGTCTGGCTTGTAAGGCTCTTAGAGCTTCTACCGGGATGTTGTCAGGACCTGGTGATTTTCCCTTCGGTGCTTCTTTAAGGCCCGCTTTGATTTCCTTGTCAATGATTTGTGCCGCTAAGTCTTCTTTCTCGTCCTCAGAGCATTTTGTCAACGCGGGTTCCGCTATTGCCATCAAGGTTTCCATTGCTGGGGTGTCATTCGTTTGAGGGGAATAGAGCAATGTGTAGAATCTTTCCACTTCTCTCTTTATTCCTTCTTCCTCACGAATTGTAGAACCTTCATGAGTGATAATTTCATTCATAGCGGTTCTGGTGCGGGTAAATTTGAGATGTTCTAGTGCTTTCTTGGAAGATGTGCCCGTGAGGCATTGAAATCTGTATGTAGCATTAGTACGTGTCCTGGCGTCATCTTTTCTTTGAAGCTGTCGGATTCTTTTATGTGCCTTTTTATATTGTATGAACCATTCTTTATCTTCTATAGTGTTTTTAATTTTTAATGCTTCAATTACTTTTTCGGCTTCGTTCTGTTCTTTTTTATATTGTGCCATTTTGTCCTTTTCATATTTTTTACTGGATCTTTTTATTTCATTTTTTATTCTAACCCATCTTTGACCTGGGTCTATTTCCGGGTTTAGGTCCATGCTCTTTATCAGCTTACCGATATCTTTAGATGTATTGAGAACCCATTCAGGGTCCCGAAGTGTGGTAGGACGGATAGACCATTCCCTCTTTGTATGTTGTTTTTTCTTTACCGTTACCTCAACCAGCATATGGTCGCTGATGGGTGAGATTCTTGTGATGGATTTGGATGTGATATCATGCATTGGTCCAGTCACTAGAATGTAGTCCAGTCTTGATCCGTTCTTTAGTTCTCCGTCTGGTCCGTACTCCCATCTGGTTAACGTAGCTGGGCATTCTGCCTCGTCATCCAATGTGAAACTGAGGCCCTTATTTGCCATAAATGATAGCATTCTTCCACAGCGGGCGTGTTGTTTATATCTAATAGGATAGGTATCCCTAATTGGGTCCGTCCATGTGTTAAAGTCTCCTGCTACCATCGCATGAGGGGGTAGTGTGATTTCGTCCAGTATGTCCCATTGTTCCATGCTGGATGAGTTAGGGGATAAGTAGACTGCTATCAGTCTTAGGTATGTGTCGTTTCTTTTATCGGTTGCGTCCACCACTAGGATCCTTTCGTCTGCTAGGACCTCCAGTAGTTTTATCTCTATATGTGGGTTGAAAGTTACCACCGCTATATGTTTACTCCAGAATGATTTAAGGCCAATCTGGATAGCATACAGGTGTTTTTCGGGGTTGAAGTCTATGGGGAGTTGTGATTAGTGAGTTGGGTTTCAGTTATAACAATTAGGTCAAGATTAGTTTTTTTTTAAAGTGTGGAGTTTTTCGGCTCGGGTTTGCCACTTACCCAGGCCTCTTGCGTTAATTGTTCCTACCCGCGTTATTCTTGGCTGCCCGACCCACGGGTATGAGGTTTTTCTGATGTGGGGGGCCGATTGCGCAGGGTTTGGGTTCCATTTGCTACCCCTGACTCCAGAGGTTGCTGATTGTTGTTTGAAAGAGGCCATCTCTTCTGGTGTGAAGTCTTGAGATGTGTCGTCTTTGGTTCTTGGGGGTGAAGTAGAGTTGCCGGCTCCTTTTGTGGGGATGGGAATGGGGTTTCCCTTACCTCGAGTCGGTTGTGGCTTTGGGACTTTCAGGGTTGGGTGAAATTCCTTAGCCTGGGATGGTTTCTGTTTACCCTTCTGCTTGGTTGAGTTATTTTTTGGTTTCTGGGTTTTTTTGTTTGGCTTCCGTTGCTTCTCTCCACTCATCCTGTCGGGGGGTGTTCTTGAACCTTTGGGGAGGGTGCGTCTCCCATTGGTTCATCCTCTGGCGTCAGTGGGTCAGTGAAGTCATCGACCACATGTTTTTTGTTTGGGCGTCGTTCTTGCGAGTGTCTTCCTCATGACGCTGGAGGAGTTGTCCTCTCAGTGCTTGCATTGCAAAAAGGTCTCTTGCCGATTGTGGAAACCACCATACTGGCTTAGGCCAAAGAAACGTTTTATTACCCACTCTGGATACTCCACCTTCTGGATCGTATTCATATTGACGGGGGTGTATTCCTCTCTTATGTGCGCATTGGGCAAAGTTATGCCCTGCACCATAGCAGAAGTTGCATATTTGACTCTCATTTTCTGGTTCAACACATATGACTTGTTGTGTGGTACCTGGAAGGCAAATAAACCGAGGCAATTTTATACCTTCTTTTTTATGGACGGTGTAATTTCGACCAGTGCATGAATGACTGTTGGGCGAAGGCATCTTTTACCTTTTCCTCTCTCGTCTCTCACTTCGAGAACCTTACCGTAGTAAGATAGACCTGTGGCTATTGCCTCCATGCTCGTGGTTTGTCTGTGGGGACTTCAGAGAACGTCACCCACTTGGCCGTTTGATTTGCGTCTCTGGTGAGTTCAGTTTTGAGCGGGATGTTTTCGTGTATGAATTCCATATTTTTTGCCTCGTTTTGTAATTCGGTGTTTGAAAAGCCTACATCTACATACCCTTGTTCTGGAGACCATCGATGTTCAAAGTCTTGTTCCGGGAACCGGGCTGCAAGAGTCTCTTTGATAACCTCAATACACTCGGTCACGGATCCTCGTGTTATGTTGTTCAAATATATGCGAAGGGCATTCTTGAGTAAGGATTGTGGGAGAAATCTGTAGGGGTTATGTTGGGAGATGTGATCTCTGATTGCCTCAGTGAACGGGATAAATCCCTGTTCATTGAGGGGGCAATCTAGTCCCTTTTTTACTCTCTCACTGTATTCATCCATGTAAGGATTTCGTCTGGGGACTTACTAAAGTGTATGTATTTGCATAATTCTTTGTATGTAAATTTATTGCTATGGGCCCAATTTTCTACTGTAAATGTGTTCCAATTAAAGTCAATAAAAAACTAGCCTCTTTGGCTGAGGCTCCCATGTCCGCCCAGCGTGTCGCTTCGATGGGTTCAATACCTGCTTTGTAAAATTCACCGGCTACGTCCGGTACGGGGAGGGCCGATTTCCAAGTTGGTATCATTTCCGCGCCAATACCGGCTCGAAGCCATTTACCTGCTTCTGTTGGGTATAGTTTTCCTTTGAGGACAGATGCTTCTTTTGCATTGATCTTTTCTTCGATCCATGGTGTGGCTATATCGGGTTCAAACCCTTCTGCAATCCAGTCAGCTGCTTCTGTAATTGTAGTGGTGATTCTCCACATTTCCCATTGTACCAGGGTAATTTTTCTGTCTCCCAGTTTTTCGTGGATTTGGGTTGTGATTCCCATGTCTTTCCATTCCTGTGGCTTCGACAATTGATAGGCCGTGACCCAGCCAATATTTCATGTCAGTAACGCTCCAGCCGCGAGTCTTCCATTCCGAGGCTGTTTCTGGGGTCCAGTCGGTAAACGGTCCCCATAGTGCTGCCACTGTGGGGTGCCATCGGGCCTCCAGCATTTACGTGCCAATGCTGGGGTCGTCATGCAGAATGACCAAGCTCTGGCATCTTTAGCTGTAAAGGCTTGTTCCATCCATGGTTCTGCTTCTTTGGGGTTGAAGCCCATCTCCGCCCATTGTTTGGCTTTCTTGGGGGGTATATCCATTCTAGCCCATCCAATTGCTTGTTCTTTGTTTTGGAACGTGTCGAAATACTCAGATATTTTTTCAGCCTGCATAGGGATACTGCGTATCTCTTTGGCCATATGTGCTGGCACATACGCCTGGAAGTATTCTACGGCTTCAAATATGTTGAAGTTGTGTTTTCTCCATTCTAATGTTACTTCTAAAGGAATCTTACTCTGTAGTGCGTACTTGATTTCCTCATAGGGCATCTTAGTCTTGCGCCAGGCTTCGATGAGTGGAGCCTTTCGAATATTATGGGCGTGGAAGAGTTGTGCCCATTCAAGCGTTATTCCCTCCTTTATCTATTTAATAGCAATACCTACCGATAGTCCTATCTTTTTCCATTCCATAGCTATGTGTGGAGAAAATTCTGCTGCGTGCCATCTGATGACTTGTTCGACTTGGAAACCCAGGCTTGCCCATATGGCAATATCATCAAGGTTCACGTTGTGGCTTTCTAAAAACTCCATATCTGCTATAGAGTATTTTGAATGGGGGTTCCGCTTTGCCTGTTTAACGTTTGTACGTGTTCTAGATCGTGGGCGTCTTGAGGATTCACTGGCGTCCCTTGTGGGGCTTGCCGATCCTGTTGCTCTGGATCTTGCATTTTGTTGGTCTCTTTTTTTGTTGAGTGGAGTTTCTGATCTATGGTCCTCCTCTATGATTGGCTGGCTGCTTTCATCGGATTGGTTGTCATGGTTGGATAGTTTCGACGCCTCCTTCCATGGGTGTGGGTTAGTTTTTGGTTCGATTACCTGGTTAGCGTCTATTCCTTGGTCTGTTTCCATGGGTATTCCCTGTTGTGGGGCCTCATCCGTATTCGCTAGGTCTTCGCCTGTTTGCGGATGGGGTTCTCCAGTGTCCATTTGTATTTTTGGGTCTAAATCGGACATACTTTACCTCTTGTCTATGTTGTAATTTGTGCTGTTAACTAAAAAAACTCTGATTCGAAAGTGTTGCTAACGAGAGAGAGCCTTGATAAGCCCCATGACCACCATGACATACATGGACGGCATGTGGCTTCTCATGATACTATATATTATCCTATATTCATATCCAATAAAGTATCATTCTCTTCTTAATATTCCCCTTATCTTGTTTATTATACTTCCCAGAATTATATACACACCAGTGGTAGAACAAGTAGGTTATCCCTACCTACCCAACTCAAAGAAAAAATTCCTCCTAATAAAAGGACCCAAGCAATGGTACTCCCTAACGGTTAGAGAGACTAAAAAGAAGGACAAGACATCCCTGCAGGCCTCGTCATCAACAACAACGTCCTGTTACCCATTGAACAATACAACACTTTCAAAGCCCAAAGACTGTTACCTGTAGCCCCAGCCGCAACAGAACCACAGCAACCTGAAATACCTAACATTGTATTACAACACCTACATTCAGCAGAAATTGAGGCTTTTGCAGGGCTACGTCAGGAAAATGCCTCCCTCTGGATCAACAGTACACAAAGCAAATTTGAGCAAGTGCACTACCCCAAAGACTCTGGGTCAGTAAAATTGCCCTCCACGTCACAGGAACTGCATCACGTTTTGTAAGTAAATGGTTAGCCCAGCATCTTGACCAGAAGGAAAACTGGGAGGTATTCAAAACTGCCTTCCTTGAAAAGTTCTCCATGAAGGACTCCAACATTGTAATCATGACCAAACTTAGTCTGTTTAAAATGACAGGAACAATCAAGGAATACATTGCTGTATACAAGGATCTACATGACTGTGCTCCCAACAACATCAACTTTGATGAACCTGGGCCACACCTGGACTTCTATAATGGCCTCCCCACGCACATTAGGCAACAGTTTGATATGGCCCGCTGCAAGAACCTTGAAGATGTATTCTAGGAAGGAAAGCGCACAGCTCAAAAGTCTGACAACCTACATGCAACAAACAAGTGCAAGGAGAGCCCTACAGCCAAGAAGGATCCCCAACCAAACAAGCAAAGTAATTGAGCCAACAACACCCATCCTCAAACCAGTAACCGCACAGCGCAGGCTAACCAAGCAAGTACTGAAGATACCAACAAGGAGGGAAAAGCTCAGGGGAGTGCTTAGGCGAGCTGCCCTCCCCACTTTACAAGACTTGTACAGGGACTAGTATGTGGATTCAATCACCATGATCCAAGTACCCTCCAGCAACCCTCTGCTTTTTGCCTCCCAAACTGGAAATAAACTCCTCACTTATCCTTTCTGTTTTTGCATATATTGGGCACTGCACTATTTGACACAGGAGCAGACAAATCTCTCATGGACAAGAAATTTTCCCACCTTGTGAAACTACCTACCACCCAAAGCAGTATCAGGAGAGTCATCATGGTGGATAACAGAAGCACATCAGTCACTCAAGAGACAAAACCTTTCCGCGCCCAAATTGGAGATGTGCAAACCACGCTCAGTGGCCCCATCATACCAATCACCAAGTATGATGTTATACTTGGCCTGGACTGGATGAGAAAGACCAAACCTCACATTGACTGGGATAGTGCTACCCTCACCATACAACAGGGAGAAGTGCATCACCATGTTTATCCAACTCACCTTGATACACTTATGAGGGACCATGTATTTGTGAAAGTCATGGAAGCAGAAGAGGAAACCAACCTTAGCAAAATCAATTGGAGTACCTGCACATATGAGGTTATCCATTTTAAAAACACAGAGACTCGACGTGAAAAGGACCACATCCAAGACCAGCTAGTCAGCAAATTCCCCTCTGGTTTCCAAGAAGCACTACCAGGATTAACACCTGACTGTGGAATATAGCAAAAAATTGATCTCAAAGGAAGCATACCTAAGGCACAACCTATATAGTACCACACACCACAAGAAGACAGCACCCTAAAAGATTGCCTTGACAAAGCGCTCAAAAAGGGACTCATATGACCATCAAAGTCACCTTTTGGTGCTGCTGTCTTCTTTGTGGCAAAGAAAGATGGAGGACTCTGCCTGGTCACCAACTACAGAGCGCTCAACAAGGTCACAATTAAGAGCAGGTATCCCCTGCCCCTGATTGACAACCTTTTTTGCGCCCTGGGGGTCCCAAATCTTTACAAAGATTGATTTGACAGCAGGCTACCATCAAATTTGCGTAGAGCCTGAAGACATTCCAAAGACCACAATTAGAACTAAATACAAATCCTTTGAATGTGTTGCTCTCAATTTTGGTATGCTAATGTCACCAGCACCTTTGTGACCTTCATGAACAAGGTCTTCAAAGAACACATCAGAAAACGGGCAATTATCTACCTGGACAACATCATCATCTATAGCCCAAACTTGATACAACACTGGGAAGACATCTGCCTGGTCCTCTGCACCCTTGAAGAAAACCAAATAATTGCAAAACCATCAAAGTGAGAATTCTTTTTGGCTGAACTCCCATTCCTCGGTCACATTATCAGCAAGGACAGAATCAAACTAGATCCAGACAAGTTACACATCATAACTGAAATGCCATCCCCAAGAAATAAGAGCAAACTCCACACATTCTTTGGGATGGTAGCCTACTTAAGACAGTTCATCTCTGATTGGGGTGCCCTAACAGCCCCTGTGTCTGCCATTACGGGTAAAATAACCAAGTTTGTCTGGACGCCACACTAAAACCAGCACTTCTGCCAACTAAAAGAGCATATGGTCACCGCCCCTATCCTCTAATACCAAATTTCAAAGGGACCTACCAGTTAGAAGCTGAAGCATCTGACTATATCATAGGAGAAGTACTCCATATCCAAACATCAGAAAGGGATTTCTCCCCTTGTAAAATGAGTCAAGGAAACTATATGACGGCAAAAAAAGATATCCCATACACAATAAAATATGTAGCCATCATAAATTGCCTCATGAAATGACAATGCTATCTGGAAGGGGCCCTTACATTCAAAGTATTCACCAACCACAAGCCGCTGATATTCTTCAAAATGCAACAACACTTGTCAAGGAGACAAGCCAAATGGATGAGTCTCATACAGAGATACCCGATGCAAATCAAATACAAGCCAGGCAAGGAAATGATTACTGCAGATACCCTGTCAAGTCTATATAGCAAACATGTCCTCTGCGCTGATGGCAACCCTGACTGGCCCATGCTCATCATGGGGAATCTCCCAGAATGGTTCCCACCTGGTACCCCAATGTACATCCAATAGAAGGTCCTTAAGAAAAAACATCTGTTCAAAAATGTATATGTCACTCTGCACCAAATACTTCCAAATGGTTACATAATACCTTATTTCCCGTCAACGCAAAAGATTAACACAATCCTCCAATATCACATAGACCTGGGACACACCTGTAGCAGAAACTTGCAAGAATATCTCAAGACACGCTACTGGTGGCCCAACATGCTAGATGATATTAGAGAGTACTGGAACAATTAAAGGCTGTGAAAAGTACACCCAAACCAAGACACCACCCAAGTCAGTAGTACCTGTGTCCATCACACAACCCTTCAAGGTATGGTTTTTGGATATTGTGGGACCAATGCCTGGCAAAAACAAGGGCAAGAATTACATCAAAACAGCTACCAACTATGCAACTAGATGGTCTGTAGCACAAGCTACTAAAGAGCACAAGGGCAACAATGTGAGACAATTCATTGGGAAATAAATCATAGCCAAGTTTGGAAAACCTGACCTCCTGATCACAGATGGAGGTACCAAACATAAGGCCATTGACACAATACATATCTTGTCAAAGATGGGATAAAACACATCACAACCAGACCATATCACCCTCAAGAAAATGGACAAGTAGAGCAACTAAACAGGTTGCTTGTAGAAGCCCTCATTAAGTTATCTGCTAACAATCTAAAGGCCTGGGTTAACATGCTGCCAACAGCACTTGTGGTCTGTGAAAATGAGTCAACTGTAACATGGGTAAAAGCCCTTACAAACTTGTCTATTGACAAAAGCCTGCCCTTGTTAGTATGCCCACAGGACCACAGTTACCTCTGCCCAAAAAGGTACCAGGCAACAGAAACTTCAGTGTACAACACACTAGAAAAGACCAAGAGGAAATGGAACACAAAAGAGTCAAGAGGGAAGCAATCCCCCAACAGCTGGAAAAATTCCAAGTCAGTGACAAAATCTGGGTTTTCAACCATTACCAACATAAGTTAGATCCAGGTCTATGTGTACCAGGCATTGTCATGGAAGTAAATCCCAACAACACCTACCTCATCAAAAGAATTGGGGCCCAAACTTAACTAAAACGTATGCACCATGACCAACTCCACCTATGTAAAGCAAGAACAGCCCAGCACAACTCCAGACTCCTTGTTCCCAATGCCAAACTGGATCAATATCAAGCTCATATCCCTGACACTCTTAAGAAAATTCCCAAGGCTCCATCTTCTAGCACCCCAGGGGGAGATGTTGCAACATCTTTTATTACTCTTTTCTTGGGGAATTGACACCCCAAGTAGTGTGTTGGAAATTGCGCCATTAATGCTTTTTCAATATGGCCTTCAAATAATGATAGCTGCAAAGATTTGACTGGTTTTGCTTTTGAGTTTGGGAATTCCTTGTTTTCTGTAAACAGATTTAGGCCAATATCCACCTATTCCGGAATACCATACCTTCCTTTGTCTGATCCTGGTATGACCTCACTCAACATGACCCCCCGGCCACTCTGTCTCTCTAATGAGTGATCACCGTCCCTTGTCTACTATTTAAGTAGAATCAAATCTCCTAATATAGACAAGTTTATCCACATTTGTGTTGGCTTTAATAATCTTCAAGCTTTTTCCTGTCCTTTATGCCAAAAGGACTTTATCATCTTGTATTCCAGGAAATTAAGGTATTGTTGCAACTGAACCAATGAGGATTCAGTATTTGGAATTTGGGAAGACAACATACCAATAGAAAGGACAGAATAATAAGAATAAGATGTTGTTTATTGTAGAATGTTGTGATTAATATACAATATGGGGAAGCCACAAGGGGGTGGCATAGCGGGAAGCTCCATGTAAGATTTAAAGCCAAGGAATAACTTGTGCTGGGATCAGCAAGTCAAATTGGTAGCGCTCCTAATTAGGATGAAGTACCCGCCATTTGATATTGCCATCAGATTGGTCCATGTTGTTAGATACGTCAAGGGGCAACTCATCAAGCGCCCCCTGTGTATAGTAAGATACATTAGCATGCAAGTCTGGAAACTAAGTTGCAACACCCCCTTGCCCTCTGCTTGTTGTCAGACACTAAGACTGGAGTCTGCGGAAGGTCTGGGAAGGTCCGCACAAACAGCCTTTGTCTGGGGATGGCGCGGCAGGAGCGCAAGCAATTGTGGTGAAGCTTCTTGGTATTCCCTTGGGCATCTTTGAGTTGATAGGTATGATTGTTGTAGACAGCAGCTATCTTGAAGGGCCCTAGGTGGTTGAGCTACAACTTGGCAGAATTGGGGTTGAGGGTATAGACGGGGTCACCTACAGCGTACCTGGCTTTGAGGTGCTTTGTCCCCCCTTCAATTTTCTTGTGTTTGATTTCCCAGTCTTTGGCATGCCATTGATCTAGGGATGGGATTGTTACTAGGGAAGGCTTTTTGGGAACTCTGGACCGTAGTTTTCCCTGTTCAACTCCTGTCAGACTTTCAGGTGTCCCAAAGGCCAGGGTGCTGGGACTGAACCCCGTGCCCCTGTTGATTCTTGCTGGTAGTATAAGTAGAGCGGTAGGCAGGTGTTCAGTCTATGCGGTGTTGGGGTGCTCTTGTGAGATCTTGGCAATCAGTTGAACCAGCAAGCCATTTAACTGCTCTATGTGCCCATTGGCTTGCGGATGGTAGGGGGTTGTAACTATACATTGGAGTGCTTTCTTGGCGCAGTATGCCTTTATGAAATGCCCAACAAGTTTGGGGCCGCCATCTGTGATGAGACGTTTGGGTCGCCCAAAGCAGGCCACAATTTCCTTACCAATGAAGGGGGCAATGGTAGTGGCTGTTGTTAGTTGTTGCATAGGCCACTGGCCAGCAAGTGAAGTAGTTGATGGCAGTGATAATGTACTTCTCCCCCAGTATGTCTTTGGGGAGTGGCCCCAAAATGTCAAGAGCCCACTGCCCAAAGGGTTCTACGGCCTTGATAGGCAGGACATACTTGGGGGTGCAGGTTTGGACAAATTCTTTTTGCACAGCACACACATTTTGAGGAGATCCAAGATGTCTTGACACATGTGCAGCTGCCAAACCTTTTGTATCATGATCTCAAAGAAGACGCCCTCTGATGTGACCCAGGGTTTGGTGGTAGTACAATATTGTGTCACCTTGTTGATCAATGGGAATATAAGGCGTCTTCTCATCTGTCTCTGCCTGGCAACAGACGTTGCCCGCATTAGTGATGAAATGACTTTCATTTTCCTTTAACTTGAAGATGGTTGCCAAATTAAGGCCTTTGTATTGGGTCGCCTCAGGGCAGAGATAAAGCATTGGCAAATCTGGGTACAAGCCATTGTCCCTGATGATGGACTCTACATAGAGTCTTAAGAGGGTGTCTGCCGTGACAAGCTCCTTCCCAGGCTTGTAATCAATGTGCAGCTGGTAAGGGGATAGATGCTTGACCCAGCCTGCTTGGTGGTGTGTCAAGTGGGAATGTGTGTTGAAGTAATGGAGCAACTTGTGGTCCATCAGGACATGGGTTGGAAAAATGGCCCCTTCCGGGTGACAACACCACTTCTTGACGCAGTGCAAGAATGCTGCCAACTCTTTATCATGAATAGGATAGTGTTGTTCCAAGTTGGTAAGTTTCTTGGATTCATATGCCACGGGGAGGAAGACACCATTGTCAGTTTCTACCCTTAGCATGCCCCCTATGGCCCTGTCAGAGGCATCAGTCTCAAGTTTGTACTGACGGTCTCAATTGGGAAACTGCAGTACTGGTGCTGTTGAGAGTCTTTGCTTCAACATCTCAAAGGCTCAATCTCTGACGGGAATCCAATGGAAGCGCTGTTTGGTATTGAGGAGCTCAGTGAGAGGTGCAATTAGTTTCCCGTAATTGGGAATGAACTTGTGCATGTAGGCAACCATGCCTAAGAATGTACGTAACTGGCCCACATCAGTGGGGGGCAGCATAATGGTGATTACCTTGATTTTGGCAGGGTTGGGCTTTATCCCTTGGGCAGAGATGGTGTGCCCAAGGAATAGCCACTCTGACTTGAGGAACTTGCATTTAGAGGGTTTAGCTTTTAGCTGGTTTTTCTGAAGGGTGTCAAGGACAGCACGGAGGTGTTGGAGGTGCATGGTTTGATCTTGGCTGAAGACAATAATGTTGTCAAGGTACATGTTGTGTTTGGCTCCAGGGGACGACATCCTGGAGGACACAGCGGGAAATCTTTATTACAAAAGATTTGAGGTTCAAAGCTAGCCTTAGGTTAGCCTTTAGGGTAAAATTAAGGGCACATACCTTAATTTCCTAGAAAACAAGATGTAAAAGTCCTTTT
Source organism: Entomophthora muscae (assembly GCA_014839935.2). Taxonomy (NCBI): domain Eukaryota; kingdom Fungi; phylum Entomophthoromycota; class Entomophthoromycetes; order Entomophthorales; family Entomophthoraceae; genus Entomophthora; species Entomophthora muscae. Next base: position 159,176 of record QTSX02004348.1, read on the forward strand.
GGCAGAAAGGACAGGAAAAGCTTGAAGATTATAAAAGCCAACGCAAATGTGGATAAACTTGTCTTTGTTAGGAGTAATGATTCTACTTTAAATAGTTGACAAGAAGCAGGGATCACTCAATAGGAAGACAGAGTGGCTGAGGGGGTCACGCTGGGATGAGGTCATACCAGGATCAACCACAGACAGGTACAATAATCTGGAATGGGTGGATATTGAACCAGACCCATTTGCAGAAGGCAAGGAATTTCCAAACTCAAAGGCAAAATCAGTCAAATCTTTGCAACTCTCAATATTTGAAGGGCAAATCAAAATGGCATTAATAGTGTGATTTACGACATCTCCCCCCTCAAGATTGGACAGAGGGAGTTGATACTTGCAAAAGAGTTTGGAGTGGACGTGGGCAAAGGGACGGCCAGACAATAGTAGCTTCACAGTGTACTTGAAGCCCTTCTTGAAGGTAACCTCACAGGGCCCAATCCAGAGGGAATCCAGCTTGTGGGCTCTACCACCTGTACATTTTGGGTAGTAGAGAACTAGATTGCCTACCTGGTATTTGGGGAGAGGGGCTCTAGAAGCATTAGACGGAGAGAGCTCCAAAGCCTTAACCTTATAAGCAGTGGAGTAGGTGGTTGCCTGGATGTCAATGATACAGTTGGTTAGATCTTTCACGTGGGTCTCAGGATTTGAAGATGTATCATACTCAATCAGAGGAGGTCCCAAGATTGAGGGGGTAGTGGCCTCACGTCCATAAAGCATGGCAAAAGGGATTGTCCAGTCACCTGGTGTCTACTAAGGCGGTAGGCAAAGAGGGCAGCAGGGAGGAACATGTCCCAATTGGCAGCGTCAGAGAGCGTGAGTTTTCTCATGATGGATACTAGGGTGGAGTTTGCTTGTTTGACAGTTCCATTGATGGAGGGATTATATGGTGCAGAAAACAACTGATGAGTCCCTATAGCTTTGACAATAGAGGTGATGAGGTGAGCATTATAGTTGGTACCATTTTCTGAGAGCAGGACTTGAGGGCAGCCATGTCAATAGAAGATGTCTTTCAGCAAGAAAGCAGCCATGGTCCTAGCCGTTATATCTTTTGTTGCTCTGGCTTTAACCCATTTGCTAAAGTGATCTATAGCAACCAAAATAAACCAACATCCCAACCTAGAACGGGGGAAGGGCCCAAAAGCATCAATACTCACCGTATGGAAGGCATGTTTTGGAGGGATGAGTTGGAACTGGTGTTGGGAAGGACGAGGACGTTGGAGTTGACAAGAATGTCAGGAGGCAAGGACATCAGGGATCAAGAGGCGCATGTTTTCCCATTAGAAGTTTTTGCACAACCAGTCATGAGTCTTGGCTATACCTCCATGGCCAGTATCAATGTGAGCTTGGAGGATGATGGCTATCCTCATGCTAGGGCAAACTTAGGGTTGATAGGCATTGTTAACCTTCTTGAAGAGTTGTATATCACAAATTATGGTGTCCTTTGATAGGGTCTGTAAAGCTAGGCAGGTATCTTTGGGCTCAGTGGTCCAAGAGTCAGGATACCCTATTAGCTCATATAGTCAATCAGCATCAGCGGGGTGGATGGCCAGGATTGGCATCCTTGACAGGCCATCAGCATTCTGATGTTGGGCCCCAGGACGGTGTACCACAGTGAAATCATACCCTTGCAGACGTAGAGCCCAACATGCTAGCCGACCTTCAGGTTCCTTTAGCTGTTGTAACCACTTAAGGGAGGAGTGATTGGTGACTACCATGAAATGGGTTCCATAGATGTAATGCTGAAACTGCTTCACTGCATGCAGCACAGCCAAACATTCCTTCTTGGTAACACTGTAGTTCTTTTTGTGCTTATTAAGGACCCTTGATGAGTAGGCTACAGGTCAATCTACACCTTCATTGTCAAGTTGGGCAAGGATAGCACTCACAGCTACTCCACTAGCGTTGGTATACAAGATGAACTCTTTATCATAATCAGGATAGACTAAGATAGGAGCCTCCTTGAGCTTGGCCTTTGGCGCTTCAAATGCTTGTTGTTGGCTGTCAGTCCATTCAAAGGAGACGTTGCAAAGCAGTTGGACGAGGGGTTTGCTCAGTTCAGCAAAGTCAGGTATGAAACTGTTGGTAGTAGCTAATCATATCAAGGAATACTTGAACCTCACAAAGGTTTGTGGGAGTTAGCATCTTGTCAATGGCTCCCACCTTATTATTCATGGGATGGATTCCAGTTTGAGTGACTTCATGACCCAGGAACTCAAGACGTTCCTTGAAGAAGGAGCATTTGGAGGGTTCAAGTTTCAGGCCAGCTTCACAGATATTGAAAAAGACAGCCTTGAGATGCTCCAAGTGGTCAGTAAAGGTAGCGCTGAATATGGTGATATCATCAAGATACACAAGGACACAAGAGAGTTTTAGGTCTTGTAAGATGGAGTCCATAGCTTGCTGAAATGTAGCAGGGGCATTGCATAATCCCTGGGGCATACAAGTGGGTTCAAAGAGGCCCTCTGATGTGATGAGCGCAGCCTTTTCTTGATCTTCAGGTGATAAGTTAACCTGCCAGTACCCCAAAGCCAGATCCATGGCAGAGAAAAACTTGGAGCCACCCAGCTGTCTGAGAGCATTGTTCATTCTGGGCAAGGGGTATGAATCTTTCTTAGTGAGAGAGTTCAGGCGGCAATAATCCATTACAATGCGGTGTCCCCCATCTTTCTTCTTGAAGATCAGTAACTGGGAAGCCCAAGGGCTTTGGGAAGGAGCCAGTAACCCAGCATCCAGTAGTTGTTTGAGCTCTTTAGAAACCTGAGCATCCTCTACCCTACTACAGCGGTATGGTTTGGCATAAAAAGGAGGCACATCCCCAGTATCAATCTGATGGATGAATCCCTTAGCTAGGCCATAGTCAGTAGGTCCAGAGGCAAAGATGTCACTGAACTGATTGAGTAGGTCCAACACGTCTTTTTGTTGAACAGGAGACAGTTGGGGGAAATCAGCAGCAGTGAACAAGGAGAGAACTTGCAGATCATCTTCAGGTAGGTTGAAATCACTGAAATTTCCTAAGGGGTAGAGGGAGGATACTTGTTCTGCTCCAAGTACACGACCATGACTTACAACCTGGCCTCTGGTTACTTGCATGGGCAGGGCCGTCAGATTAGCAAGTGGTAATTGTACAGTCTCTTTGTGGGTTCAATCTAGAATCATGGGACACAGGTGGGGTTTTTTACAGCTTAGGGATTCAGGTGAGTAGAGTTCCAAAAACAACCTTTCAGGTAGTTTTAAGAAATCTTAGAATCAACACCACCTGGGAGCCCAGAGGAATAGTGATAGCTGCTGGGGCAAGAAGAGGTACCCCTTCTTCCGCAGGGCAGGAAGGAGGAGAGGTGCACATGTTGGAGAAGTGAGTCCTATACTTGAGAGAGAAGATACCTGTAGGGTACTCAAGCACACAAGTTTTAAGACGTTTGCCTGGAAGGCGCAGAGGTTCCTCAAAAATCAAAGGAACTTCATATCCCAAGAGCAAAAGATATCCATCTTGTAAGTTTACAATTCTGTTATATTCTCAGAGGAACTGAGTGCCAACCAAGAGGTCATAGCTTTTGTTCTCTAGGACCACAGCAGGGGAAGCAATAAGGAGTTTCCCAAACCTCATGGGTAGAGCAGAGTAGGCACCAATGGCTCAAGTTTGGGCCGTGTCAGCTGTGCCATACAACTGCGTGTAGTTGAGGTCAGGGGCCAACTTAAGTTTCTTCATTAGTTTGGAAGATACCACGTTGACAGGGGAACCTGTGTCCAAGATGGCCTTGATATTGATCTTTTGGATTGATACCTCCACGCAGGTTGTATCTTTCCCAAAGGGAGGCAAGACTGCCAACACATCTTGCGCAACCTCTAGCTCCTTTTCCCATTTGGCCAGCATACACTGTAACACAGGGATTCCCTTATACACAGTCTGTAGTGGAAGAGAGACGGTTACATTGTGGAAAAGAGCTTAGGCTAACTTGGCTGCTTCCTCAGAGGAGTCAACCAAGAAGGGAGGTCAATGGGCTTGGGCTAGGTAAGGGCAAGCCACCACGGACTTAGCTTCACTGGGAGGTACCTGGGAAGTGGTGATAGTCTTCCCAGAGCGAAGCTTGTAGGATACGGGGATAGTTTCCGGAACAGCCAGGATGGAGTAGCCATAACTATCAGAGTCTTCACTATCAGAATTTTCAGGCTCTGAATCACCGGAGAGGTTGTGAAACAGATGAATAATAGTTGGGCCAGAGGAAAATGGAGCTTCCTCATCAGAAGGAGGATCAGGGGGAGATGGGTGAGATTGGTCAGCAGAAAGCGTCTCCGTCTCTAAGCTGACCTTTCTTTTCCCGCCTGTTCCTTGGGGTCACAACCTTACACTCAAGGATTAGTGCAAGTGCGCAAGTGGTGTCCAATCTGGCCACAGTTATGACAGCCCTGTCTCTTAGCCTGTCCACTAGTACCCAGAGTCATAATGTGCGGCGTACAAGAGGTAATCCCAGCATTATTGGCCTTGTTCTCACGCACCACCATACCTCCATGTGTCAAATGCATGTCTTGTAAGAGCTTCTTAATACTCTTCATGGAAGTGAGTGAAGACTTGTGTGCCTTAAAGTGTAGGAATAGAAGCTGGTTCACTTTCGAAGCATTTGAACAAGCCATATAGGCTTCCCGGGGAGTTAACTGCCGGCTAGTAATTAACTGTTGGCCTTCAATGTAGAAACAATCTGCAAACTCAGCCAGGGTCTCCTTGGGTTTGAAAGCAATATGCATAAATGCATCTTTCTTGACTTCTAAACTGAGGTCTCCTCCAAACTCTTCAATAAGGAGGCGCTTCATGTCCTCCCAAGTGACAATGGAGGAGAGTTTGGGGACCACACTTTTTTGGCATGTGGGATGAAGGCAGGTAAGGATGTGTTCCTTCTTGAGTTTGTCAGTAGCCCTACACATTGAAGTTTTGTAAATGGTCAGAAAAGCAGCAATAATAGAGGTCTTGGGATCAAATATCTGTTTGAAGGTTGGTTTGTAATTTTGGTTGATGGACAAGGACAATGAGTGACTGTTTTCACCAGGGTTGAGGACGTTAATATGATGGTTGCTTTCAAACTTGGACTCAGCAGCAGGTTGTCTAGCCCAGAGGAGTCAAAGGCTTTCCTCTAGCGTGTCCAAGGTAGAGCTGTTCTGACCACTAATATCCCTAGCAGTGGCAGAAGCAGTCCCAAATATGTCAATCTTGATTTGTTGTACTGCCAAGGTGCCAGCAATCCCAATGACACGAGTAGCCAGGGAGGTGGCCTGAGTGACCAAGGGGGAAACTTGTCCATTTAGAGTCTCTGTAAAGCAGGAGAGGTTTTGGAACTCTCTTTCTAACGTGTATTGCCTATCAGCTACATCATTTGTTACTTTGGCAAGTTGATCTAGAGCACGCTCACAGTAGACCCGGGGTTGACCTTCTAAGCCAGGGCAACAACCATGATTGTCATGAGCGGGAGTATTAACAACTTCACCTTCTTCTTCATCTTCAGATTCAGATGACAAACCTTCAGAATTGGAGAGGAGCTGTCTTAAGTACTCAATTTCACCTCGTAGAGTAGCCACCTGATCAGTGAGGGAGGCAATACAAGGGTCAGGCATAGGTTCAACTGGAGGGGGAAGCTGTACAGAAGCTTGGCATCTAGTAGTAGCCTTGAGCTTGGTGATGGCCTCCTATACTTTGGTTTCAAAATCAGAAGGGGTCTTGACAGGAGGAGCAGGAGGAGTCACCTCAATAGAGGCCACCCAGTTGTCCACATAAGTTTGCACTTGGTATAGGGTGTCGCCTAGTGCAGCCTTATCCAGACCATATTGATGCTGCAGGTGACGGCCCCAAGTATCAACATGAGCTCCTATCAATTTGAGTTGTGAGTTGACATGTTTACCTGAATTGATTGAGTTCACTAACCAGAGTCTCAAAATCCTGCCAATGGTTAAGCAGAAAAGCCTTGATTTGCTCACACCAGGCTGCCTGATGTTCATCCAATTTGCATAGTTGATCCTTTATGTATCCAGGGAGCAAGGAACAAAGGGAATTCAGGGAGGGTGTTAAATGCTTCTGTGACGCCAACGAGCCACGCTGGCTATCAGAAATACAAGCAAAAAGACTATGTAACCATTCTTGGTAGGCCATATTTTGAGCGTGGTTATTCAAGACGGCGGAGGCTACCACATCTAGCAGTTGATTCTGGGATCCCAAGGCAAGTTGGTGGTGGACTAGGTCAGGTTGGATGAACTGGTTAACCAACACGCCAATAGTATCCATGGATTCCATCAATGCAGGGGGAGACCAATGTAAATTCACTGCCACCTCTGGCTTTGGATCGCGCAATTTTCCCTTGTTGTACCAAGAAAAGTTCTAAAACGCCCGCCAAACCCCTTCATTCCTTAAATGATTTAGCTCACACGGTAGATGAGAGGTTTGTGCTGGCCTACCCTGCAGAACCTTTGCCTTTGGTTGCTCCCTCCTGGGAAGAAACACTGGTTAATTTAGACTACTTATTAGCTTGGTATTGCCCACTTCTAAAAACCATTAGAGCTGGCCAATCAGAGGTTGCCACCTTGACACTAAGCAACCCAAGTGAATTCCAAATGACTAGTGCCTCTTCCAGCCAATCAGATCTGACCGCAGAAATTGGAATGAAACCCTCCAGTCTCCCTGCCCCTGCCTAGCAAAGTTTTGCCTCCAGCCAATTGGATTTAGTTCCACTGTCATGTGACCCATCTTATTTGCAGCCCATCCCTTTTATGCAAGCAAGGGGACTTCTAGTCCCCTGCTTGTCTATTTTCCAATAATATTAAATTTTGGAGCCATCTGCACTTTATTTTTAAATTTGTTGTTGTTTGGAACCCAGTTTTGAGTTCCTACAGCCTAAAGATTGTGGTGTTAGTTTCTGTTCCAAGCTTACCTTCTGCCAGCTGGTTTCAAACCCGGCTTCTCTTCTGGGTCCCTATACTAGTGTTGATTCATCTAGTAGTTGTCTTTCCTGTTCTTGCTTTCAAAAACAGAGTTCAAAACTCAAATTTTCAATTGATTTTCTTTATAATTCCTATTATTATTTTGAATTTTCTATTAAAATCATTGATTTCAAACCCGCTCTTGCTTGCTGTTCTTGCCAAGCCTCTCACAACCATTGTAAAGCTCTCTGGACCCGTTCTATTACAGTTTGGCTCTATTTTTCTAAGTATACCCTACCAGCCCCTGTTCTGCCTGATTTTTGTCAGAAAAACATACTGTCCTACTCCAAATTTTGTGAGAAATATTCCTATGATACTCCCAGCTCTTAAATTTGTGGTATTTTCCTTGGCTCTGTTCTTGTTACTACTGTGTCCACCTCCCCTGATTTGTGGGGAAAAATCTCTTTGTCAGCCTGTCTGGAGGGTAGAGACCCTGCTAGTATCTGGGACCTCCCCAGCGGTCTTCTCTTTTCTGGAGAGGCTGTGGTCAAGAGCCTGACGTGTGATGATTTTGACTTGGACACTGTGGATCATACCTCACCCGTTTCTGAAGAAGAAGTGCCTCCCATGCCTCCCCTCCCCAATGTGGTCCAGAGACATACAGTACCCCCGGGTCCTCCAAGGTGTCCTCTCCCGCTCCTACCTGCACCCCTTGGTTGCTCACCAGCCTGATACTAATGGGTTTGAACGCCTACTTCCCTCAGTTGTCCCCGGTGTCCTCCCTGTGGTTCCCTCTCCAAGTGGCCATCCCAGTTCTGCACTGGATGGCATCCTGATGGTTTGTTTCACCGGGATGGGAGCCAAACTTAGTTGTTTAGCCCCCTCTCTCACAACCAAAGTCCAAAAGGAAGGAGTACAGGTCTTTGGAGGCGTACCCGGGACAGAGGCCAGTGATAGAGTGCATGGCTACTGTGCCAGAATAAAGAAGGGAGCGGGCGCCAGCACAGGCTTGCTCATAGTTGAGAGAGAAAGCAGGAAGAGGGGCCCACAAGGGCCTGGGAGACAAAACCAACACCATAGGATTTGCGGGAGCATTGATAATGTCTTCTTCTAGAGGAGGACTAGAAACTTTAGGTTGATCTGGTACTTCAGAAACAAAGGGAGAGGGACCAGAGAATGCACGTGGGAACAGGGTAACTGAGGGGCTTGCAGCCCCTGTAGTGAGCACCATTTTGTCGTGTTTGGCTCCAGGGGACAACATCCTGGAGGACACAGCGGGAAATCTTTATTACAAAAGATTTGAGGTTTGAAGCTAGCCTTGGGTTAGCCTTCAGGGCAAAATTAAGGGCATGTACCTTAATTTCCTGAAAAACAAGATGTAAAAGTCCTTTTGGCAGAAAGGACAGGAAAAGCTTGAAGATTATAAAAGCCAACACAAATGTGGATAAACTTGTCTTTGTTAGGAGTAATGATTCTACTTTAAATAGTTGACAAGAAGCAGGGATCACTCAATAGGAAGACAGAGTGGCTGAGGGGGTCACACTGGGATGAGGTCATACCAGGATCAACCACAGACAGGTACAATAATCTGGAATGGGTGGATATTGAACCAGACCCATTTGCAGAAGGCAAGGAATTTCCAAACTCAAAGGCAAATTGTCAAATCTTTGCAACTATCAATATTTGAAGGGCAAATTGAAAAATCATTAATAGCGCAATTTACAACAGTACACAACCACACATTTCCCAATCAGTTCCTCAAATGCTTTGTTCATCAACATGGAAAGATGGAAGGAGCGTTGGTCATTCTGAAATTCATGACCTGACACTCAAACAACCTGTAGTGCGTGCGGAAGGCAGTTTTGCCTAATCTCCTGGTACAATGCAGATCTGGTTGTACCCTGCAGTGAGATCAATCTTGCTAAAGACCTTCACACCTGCAAGTTTATCAAACAGGTTGTCAATCAGCAACAGGGGTACTTATTCTTAACGGTCACCTCATTTAAGGCGCAGTAGTCTGTGACCAGGCAAAGGGACCTGTCCTTCTTGGCTATGAAGAAGACAGCCACCCCATATGGAGAGAGCAAGGGGCAAATGGAGCCCTTATCAAGCGCGTCCACAAGGTGCTGGAAGAGGGTTTCATCTTCCTTTGGTGTGAGATGGTATAATGGTCGTGCTTTGGGTAAGGACCCTTGAAGTTGTACAGCATGCTGGATCTCCCAGGGAGGAGGTAGTTGTTCAAGTGTCTCACTGAATACATCCTTGTACTCCTCAAGGAGTGCCGCAAGTGCTAGTGGTAGTGAAGTGGTCAAGGGAGGGACCACAGATAATTCAGCCGGATAAATTTGACTGAACATTAGTTGAAGTCTAGTTTCCCCCCTTGAAGTTGTATGAGCCTGTCTCTGTTATCCTAACAAACACAGTATTGTGGAGTAACTTGCTCATTTCCACAGGGTATATATGAAAGCCCACCCCATTTCTATTAAGGGTGATAACAGATGTATCCCAGTTGATGTAGGGACAGTTTTGCCAAAGCCAGTTGAGGCCAGCAGTTACGTCGTGGCTAAGCCCTGCTATTATTGGCCCAGAGAGCTTAACCTGGATGTTACCCATCCTCACAGAGAAAGGTACTTTCTTATGGGTAATTGAAACTCTACGGGAGTAAGCTACTTGTACTGCCTTGAACCTGCTAGGCACTTGGTCCAGTTGTTGGGAGTCGGAAAATGCCTGGTCCACCTAAGCATAATTGGCCCTGGTATCTATCAGTAATTTGTGGGTGTTCCCACAGAAACAGAAGAGATAGGATAAGTGGATTACTTTATTTGAGGAGTGGCTTGTTTGTAGTACAGGGTTGTCACTGTGAACTTGGAAGATGTCCAGAGTTTTGACTTCATGGATGTTGTAGTTGCAGGGGTTCTTTTTGAGCAAGGATTGAGAGGATGGGTCAGGTGGGGATGCAAGGCCTCTTGTTGCTACAACCCCCAGGCTTTTACCTGATCCTTGATCTGCGCTAGCTGGAGCTCCCCCTTGCGGGGGTGTTTAGTCCCATTATCCTGCTGACGGGGCTGGCGGCGGCCCACTTGATTGTGGTCATTGCCAGGTGTTGTACAAGGTTGGGATGGAGCGTCACTGGTACAGCAAAAGCCCATTGAAGCCTGGTTGTTAGCCTCCACAATGGCCTTGTAGCAGTCATCAATGGAGGTGCAGCAACCTACAGGAACCCACTTGCAGATATGGGGTCTTAACCCATTGATGATGAGGGTGAGTAGCATTGCATTTCTGTCAGTCACAGCTTTGGGGGCAGCAGCAAGAGCTTGTTGCCAGTAAGAAAGGTACTCAGGAACAGACCCAGTTTGTTTGATTTCTAGAAGAGGAGTTCCCAAAACAATGGGGAGAAGGTTTTGCTATAGCAGGACTTTGCAGCGTCTTGGAATGCTACCCAGATAACGTCAAGTTCCTGAATGGCCCAGTTGGTGAACCACACAGCAGCAGGTCCCGTGAGGCGGCCAAACACAGTGGCAACCCACATGGGCTCAGGGACCTGATAGATACAGAGGCGGGTTTTAGTAGATTGGAGCCAACTGACAATGTTGGCCCCCTCGACGCCCCCCGCAAAGGATTCTAGCTGAAGGTTGAGCATGCGTTGGGACAGGTCTGACTGGGGCAGGGTGACACTGACGTCACACTGCCTGAGGCAGAGCCTTTGTACAAGCTTGTAAGGACTAGCTGGTCTTGATAGATGACATATCTGTCAGGGATGTCCCCCTTGGGGATTGGCAGGAAAGTTTCTTGTTGGGGAGTAGCCATATGGCCTGTACTCTGTCCTTTCTTAGGGGGAATTTTGTTTTAGGTAGGTTGTGAACCTACTGCTGCTACCACTGTTGCAACTGAACCAATGAGGGTTCAGTATTTGATTTGGGGAAGACAATAATCCAATATAAAGGACAGAAATAATAAGAATAATGTGTGGTTTATTGTAGAATATTGTGATTCATATACCATATGGGGAAAGCCACACGGGGGTGGCATAGTGGGAAGTTCCATGTAAGGTTTGAAGCCAAGAAATAACTTGTACTGGGATCAGCGAGTTGAATTGGTAGCACTCCTAATTAGGATGAAGTAATCACCATTTGATATTGACATCAGATTGGTCCATGTTGTTAGATACGTCAAGGGGCAACTCATTGAGCGCCCCCTGTGTATTGTAAGATATGTTAGCAGGCAAGTCTGGAAACTTGGTTACAACAGTATGTGCCCTTAATTTTGCCCTGAAGGCTAACCCAAGGCTAGCTTTGAACCTCAAATCTTTTGTTATAAAGATTTCCTGCTGTGTCCTCCTGGATGTTATCCCCAGGAGCCAAACACAACAAAATGGTGCTCACTACAGGGGCTGCAAGCCCCTCAGTTACCCTGTTCCCACGTGTATTCTCTGGTCCTTCTCCCTTTGTATCTGAAGTACCCAAACAACCTAAAGTTTCTAGTCCTCATCCAGAAGAAGACATCACCAATGCCTTTCAACTCCTGTGGTACTGGTGCTGTCCCCTGGGCCCGTGTGACCCCCCCTTCCAGCTTTCTCTCTCAATTAAAAGCTTGCTTGTGCTGCCACCTGATCCCTGCTCCACTCTGGCATTGTGGCAATGCACACTTTCCCTGGTCTCTGTCCCGGGTATGCTTCTGAAAACCTGTATTCCTTCCTCTTGGACTTTGGTCTCCCCCCTGCACTAATGGAGTCCATGGATACAATTGGCGTGTTGGTCAACCAGTTCATCCAACCCGCCTTGGTTCACCATCAACTTGCATTAGAATCCCAGAACCAACTTATAAATGCTGTAGCCACTGCTGTCTCAAACAACCATGCTCAAAATATGGCATATCAAGAATGGTCCCACAGTCTCTTTGTGTGTATTTCCAATAACCGGTGCAACTCGCTGGCCTCTCAGAAGTACTTGACTGCCTCACTAAATTCCCTTCATTCCTTGCTCCCTGGATACATCAAGGATCAACTATGCAAATTGGATGAGCATCAAGCAGCATGGCGTGGACAAATTAAGGACTTTCTTCTAAAGCATTGTCAGGATTTTGAGACTCTGGTTAGCAAACTTAACCAATTCCGAGAACATATTAATTCTGAACTTGAATTAGTTGGAGCTCATGATGATTCTTGAAGCCACCATCCACAGCATCAATATGGTCTGGATAAGGCTGCACTAGGCAACACTCTATATCAAGTACAAAATATGGAGATGATAGAGTAGCATCTATTGAGGTGACTCCTCCTGCTCCTTCTGTCAAGGTCCCATCTGACTTTGAAGCCAAGGTTTGGGAAGCAATAGCCAAGCTCAAGGCTACCACTCAGCGTCAATCTTCTGTTCAGAACCCCCTCCTGTCAAACCTATGCCTGAACCTTGCATTGCTTTGTTCACTGATCAAGTAGCTACTTTGCAAGGCAAAATTGAGTATTTGAGGCAACACCTCTCTAATTATGAGGATTCTTCTTCTGAGTCTGAAGATAAAGAGGAAACTGAAGTTGTTAATACTCCCGCTCATAGCAATCATAGTTGCTGCCCTGGTTTGGAAGGCTAACCCCAGGTCAACTGCGCACATGCACTGGATCAGCTTACAGAAGTAACAAATGATGTAGCTGATAGGCAGGACGCATTGAAAAGAGAGGTATAAAACCTCTCCCTCTTTACTGAGACAATAAATGAACAGGTCATTCCCTTGATTGCTCAGACCACTTCCCTGATCACTCGCCTCTATGAGATTGCTGGCACCTTGGCAGTACAACAAATCAAGATTGACAAATTTGGGACTGCTGCTGCTAGGGATATTAGTGGTCAGAAAAGCTCTACCTTGGACACTCTAGAGGAGAGCCTTTGACTCCTCTGGGCTAGACAACCTACTGCTGAATCCAAGTTTGAGGGCAACCCTCATATTAATGTCCTCAACCCTGGTGAAAACAGTCAGTCCTCTTCCTTGTCCATCAACCCAAATTACAAACCAACCTTCAAACAGATATTTGATCCCAAGACCTCTATCATTGCTGCTTTTCTGACCATTTAAAAAACTTCAATGTGTAGGGCTACTGACAAACTCAAGAAGGAACACATCCTTACCTGCCTTCATCCCACATGCCAAAAAAGTGTGGTCCCCAAACTCTCCTCCATTGTCACTTGGGAGGACATGAAGCGCCTCCTTATTGAAGAGTTTGGAGGAGACCTCAGTTTATAAGTCAAGAAAGATGAATTTATGCATATTGCTTTCAAACCCAAGGAGACCCTGGCTGAGTTTGAAGATTGTTTCTACATTGAAGGCCAACAGTTAATTACTAGCCGGCAGTTAACTCCCCGGGAAGCCTATATGGCTTGTTCAAATGCTTTGAAAGTGAACCAGCTTCTATTCCTACACTTTAAGGCACACAAGTCTTCAATCACTTCCATGAAGAGTATTAAGACGCTCTTGCAAGACATGTTTTTGACCCATGGGGTATGGTGGTACGTGAGAACAAGGCTAATAATGCTGGGACCACCTCTTGTACGCCGCGCATTATGACTCTGGGTACTAGTGGACAGGCTAAGAGACAGGGCTGTCATAACTGTGGCCAGATTGGACACTACTTGCACACTTTCACTAATCCTTGAGTGTAAGGTTGTGACCCCAAGGAACAGGCGGGAAAAGAAAGGTCAGCTTAGAGACGGAGACGCTTTCTGCTGACCAATCTCACCCATCTCCCCCTGATCCTCCTTCTGATGAGGAAGCTCCATTTTCCTCTGGCCCAACTATTCTTCACATATTACACAATCTCTCCAGTGATTCAGACCCTGAAAATTCTGATAGTGAAGATTCTGATAGTTATGGCTATTCTTTTCTGGCTGTTCCTGAAACTCTCTCTGTCCCGTACAAGCTTTGCTCTTGGAAGACCATCACCATCTCTCAAGCACCTTCAAGTGAAGCCAAAGCCATGGTGGCTTGCGCTTATCTAGCTCAAGCTCATAGACCTCCTATCTTGGGTGATTCTTCTGAGGAAGCAGCCAAGCTAGCCAAAGCTCTCCTCCAAAATGTAACTGTATCTCTCCCACTTCAGACTATTTATAAGGAGATTCCTGCTTTAAGGTGCATGTTAGCTAAATGGGAGAAGGAGCTAGAGGCTGCGCAAGATGTGCTGGCAGTCTTGCCCCCCTTTGGGAAAGATACAACCTGCGTGGAAGTATCAATCCAAAAGGTTAAAATCAAAGCCATCTTGGAAACAGGTTCTCCAGTCAGTGTAGTATCTTTAAAACTAATGAAGAGACTTAAGCTGGCCCCTGACCTCAACTACACTCAGTTGTGTGGCATAGCTGGAATGGCACAAGCTCAGACCATTGGTGCCTACTCTGCTCTACTCATGAGGTTTGGGAAACTCCTCATTGCTTCCCTTGCTTTAGTCCTTGAGAACAAAAGCTATGATCTCTTGATTAGTACACAATTCCTTCAAGAGTATAACAGGATTGTAAACTTATGAGATGGATATCTTTTGCTCTTAGGATATGAGGTCCCTTTGATTTTTGAGGAACCTCCGCGCCTTCCAGGCAAACATCTTAAAACTTGTGTGCTTGAGTACCCTACGGGTATCTTCTCTCTAATGTATAGGACTCACTCCTCCAACATGTGCACCCCTCCTCCTTCCTGCCCTGCGGAAGAAGGGGTAACTCTTCTTGCCCCAGCAGCTATCACTATTTCTCCAGGCCCCCAGGTGGTGTTGATTCTAAAATTTCTTAAAACTACCTGAAAGGTTGTTCTTGGAACTCTACTCACCTGAATCCCTAAGCTGTAAAGAACCCCGCCTGTGTCCCATGATTCTAGATTGAACCCACAAAGAGACCATACAATTACTGCTTGCCAACCTGGCAGTCCTGCCCATGCAGGTGACCCAAGTCCAGGTTGTATGACATGGTTGTATACTTGGAGCAGAACAAGTGGTCTCCCTCTACCCCTTTGGAACTTTTAGTGATTTCAATCTACCTTAAGACAACCTCAAGTCCTCTCCTTATTCACCGCTGCCAACTTTCCCCAATTGTCTCCCATCCAAAAAAAAGACGTGTTGGACCTGCTCAACCAGTTTAGCAACATTTTCGCCTCTGGACCTACGGACTATGGCCTGGCTAAAGGGATCATCCATCAGATTAATACTGGTGATGCACCCCTTTTTGTGCCAAACCATACCGCCGTAGTAGGGTAGAGGATGCTCAGGTGTCTAAAGAGCTCAAACAACTACTAGATGCTGGGCTACTAGCTCCCTCTCAGAGCCCTTGGGCCTCCCCATTACTGATCCTCAAGAAGAAGGATGGAGGACATCACATTGTAATGGACTTTTGCTGCCTGAACTCTCTCACTAAGAAAGACGTGTACCCCTTGCCCAGAATTGATAATGCTCTCAGACAACTGGCTGATTCCAAGTTTTTCTCAGCCATGAATCTAGCCTATGGATACTGGTAAGTTGACTTATCTCCTGAAGATAGAGAAAAGGCTGCGCTTATCACCTCAGAAGGCCTTTTAGGACCCACTCATATGCCTCAAGGACTCTGCAATGCCCTTGCTACATTTCAACAGGCTATGGACTTCATCCTACAAGATCTAAAGCTCTCTTGTGTCCTGTGACCATACTACAGTCACATTGGGCTGTGGTTTCACAAAGAGGTTGAATTGTGATGAATTTCATAGGTTGAAATTCAAAACAATAGGATTGGCCTTGGAGAGACTTTCCAATGTAGTAATGATACCCAGGAATCAATTAAGCTGTACTAATTGAGGGCCGTAATGAATCATCTGAACAATTAAGATTATGAGACTAGGTGTCTCAAACTGTCTAATTAACCATGGAGGTTAATTGATACCCAGGAATTAATTAGGCTGTGCTAATTGAGGGCTGTAATGAATAATCTGAATGATTCAGATTATGAGGCTAGGTGTCTCAAACGTGATTGATTAACTGGGAAGGTTAATTAATTGATAGCCTGGAATATGATTGATGAGGATTTAATCATAGGGTCAAAATGGACCTGACTGTATCAAGTAAAGACTATGTGTCTTAAACTGATTGATTAACTGGGAAGGTTAATTAATATATGCTTGGAATATAATTAATGAAGATTTGATTATATTGTTTAATTGCCTTGACTGTGTCAAGAAGTTTGGTTAAGGTTAGCCAAAAGTAAACCCCTGAATTGTGGGTTAAAAGCGCCGCGTTGGCAAATTCATTGGGTTAAAAGCGCCGCCGCGCCACCTAATGGATTTGAAAAGCGCCAAGGCTGCTATCAAATTTTCTCAGGCGCTGAGGCGCCACCTGGGGAAATTGCTGGGCGCCGCAGTGGCGCCTGGTTCAAGTTTTGGAGCAGTTTAATGGGTTTTTAAGGCAAAAAACCATTAAATGCAAAAATAACTAAGTGTAGACAATGATGTCTATACATCCAGGATTAATCAGCTGGTTCCCAGTTAGAACAAGGATAGCTTGGATCAGGAATACATATATTCCACAGGGTTTTGGCACCGGAAGTCTGGAATGCTTCAAGCCAAAGCAATACATTTCCACAGAAAGAATCAGGCAATTCTGGAATGTATTAGGGCACATTCTTATAGGTTAAGAGTGTGATGATATTTTTGGTAAAGATCTGGATTGGATGACGCCTTTATGTCATAAACCATGTGATAGGAATCCAGGTGTGATTCTGGAACCGGAGGGGTTTTCAGCCAAATGTATCCTGATTGGTATATAATGGAAACATGATAATAATTAATAAAAAATGATGCTTATTGTGACAATGGTTGCTTTCCCCTCAATCTTTTTATGCTTTGTATTTTTGGCTTTTAACTGAAGAAAGACTACCATGGAATGAAAGAGATGATCTGCAGCTAAAACTATGGGAAGCAAAAAACGTGGAAGTGATCACCAGATGGCAACAAGTTTAACGCCAAGATTTCTTGCCTAGAATCTAAGCTCATCAAAGCTTATATAAAGGATTCCCCGTCAAACTGTAAAAGAGTCAGACCAGGATAATGAAGAAGCAAGCATGAATTTCTTGGATCCGTCACATGTCCTAGTGTACCTTGATGACATCACCATATTCAGTGCTATCTTTACCAACCATTTGTAACACCTCAAGGCTGTCTTCATCAAGATCCACAAAGCTGGCTTAAAACTCAAACCCTCCAAGTGCTCCTTCTTTAAAGAGCAACTTGAGTTTTTAGGTCATGAGGTCACTCAAACGGGAATCCACCCCATGAATAATAAGGTGGAAGCCATCAACAAGATGCTAACTCTCACAAATCTTCAAGAGGTCCAAGTATTCCTTGGTATGATGGGCTACTACCAACAGTTCATACCTGATTTTTCTGAACTGAGTGCACCCCTTGTCCAACTGCTTTGCAACATCCCTTTTGAGTGGACTGACAGCCAGCAACAAGCATTCAAAGCGTTGTAGACCAAGCTCAAAGAGGCTCCTATCTTGGTCTATCCTGATTATGATAAAGAGTTCATCTTGTATACTGACACTAGTGGAGTAGCTGTGGGTGCTATCCTTGCCCAACTTGACAATGAAGGTGTAGATTGACCTGTAGCCTACTCATCAAGGGTCCTTAATAAGCACAAAAAGAACTACAGTGTTACCAAGAAGGAATTTTTGGCTGTGCTTCATGCAGTGAAGCAGTTTCAGCATTACATCTATGGAACCCATTTCACGGTAGTCACCAATCACTCCTCCCTTAAGTGGTTACAACAGCTAAAGGAACCTGAAGGTCGGCTAGCATGTTGGGCTCTACGTCTGCAAGGGTATGATTTCACTGTGGTACACCGTCCTGGGGCCCAACATCAGAATGCTGATGGCCTGTCAAGGATGCCAATCCTGGCCATCCACCCCGCTGATGCTGATTGACTATATGAGCTAATAGGGTATCCTGACTCTTGGACCACTAAGCCCAAAGATACCTGCCTAGCTTTACAGACCCTATCAAAGGACACCATAATTTGTGATATAAATCTCTTCAAGAAGGTTAACAATGCCTATCAACCCTAAGTTTGCCCTAGCATGAGGATAGCCATCATCCTCCAAGCTCACATTGATACTGGCCATGGAGGTATAGCCAAGACTCATGACTGGTTGTGCAAAAACTTCTAATGGGAAAAGATGCGCCTCTTGATCCCTGATGTCCTTGCCTCCTGACATTCTTGTCAACTCCAACGTCCTCGTCCTTCCCAACACCAGTTCCAACTCATCCCTCCAAAACATGCCTTCCATACATTGAGTATTGATGCTTTTGGGCCCTTCCCCTGTTCTAGGTTGGGATGTTGGTTTATTTTGGTTGCTATAGATCACTTTAGCAAATGGGTTGAAGCTAGAGCTACAAAAGATATAACTTCCAAGACCACTGCTAATTTCTTGCTGCAAGATATCTTCTACCAACATGGCTGCCCTCAAAACCTGCTTTCTGACAATGGCACCAATTTTAATGCTTGCTTCATCACTTCTATTGTCAAAGCTATGGGTACCCACCAATCTTTCTCCGCGCCATATAACCCTTCAACTAATGGAACTGTTGAAGGAGCCAATTTCTTCCTGGTGTCTATAATGAGAAAACTCACACTCTCTGATGCTGCCAATTGGGATATGTTCCTCCCTGCTGCCCACTTTGCTTACTGACTCAGTAGACACCAAGTAACTGGTCAGTCCCCTTTTGCCATGCTATATGGACGTGAAGCTACCACCCCCTGAATCTTGGGACCCCCTTGATCAAAGTTTATGCGTCTGCAAATCCTGAGGCCCATGTTAAAGACATAACCAATTGTAATATTGACATCCAAGCAACAGCTTATTCCACTGCTTACAAGGTCAAGGCTCTGGAGCTCTCCCCGTCCAATGCTGCTAGAGCCCCCCCCCTGAGTATCAAATAGGCGACCTGGTTCTCTACTAACAGAATTGTACAGGTGGTAGAGCTCATAATCTGGATTCCCTCTGGGTTGAGCCCTTGAAGTCATCTTTAAAAAAGATGTCAAGTATACTGTGAAATTGCTGCCCTCTGGATGTCTTTTTGCCATCTTCACTCCAAATTTCTCCACAAATATCAACTCTCTGTGTTCAATCTTGAGGGGGGAGATGTCGGAAATTGCACCATTAATGCCATTTTAATATGGCCTTCAAATATTGCTATGTGTGAAGATTTGATTTGTTTTCAATTTTGAGAATTCCTCCCCTTCTGCAAATGAGTCTGGTTTAATATCCACCCATTCTGGAATGCCATACCTTCCTTTCTCTGATTCTGGTATGACCTCATCCCAACGTGACCCCCTGGCCACTCTGTCTCTCTAATGAGTGATTATTATCCCTTGTCTACTATTTAAGTAGAATCAAATCTCCTAATAAAGACAAGTTTATCCACATTTGTGTTGGCTTTAATAATCTTCAAGCTTTTTCCTGTCCTTTCTGCCAAAAGGACTTTCTTATCTTGTATTCTAGGAAATTAAGGTATGTGCCCTTAATTTTGCCCTAAAGGCTAACCCAAGGCTAGCTTCAAACCTCAAATCTTTTGTTATAAAAATTTCCTGCCATGTCCTACTGGATGTTGTCCCCAAGAGCTAAACACAACATAGTGCACCAAATGAGTCACAAAACAGCTCACCAACTAATCATTAAGTTGGTGGCACCACTATCATTTGACCATCTATCACAGGGATCACCCAATCCAGCTCTTAAGAGGATCACAACTTGAGTAATCCTCATGACTTAAGAGGAACATTACTCAGATACGCCTCATGACCACCATGACATACATGGATGGCATGTGGCTTCTCGTGATACTATATAATATTCTATATCATATCCAATAAAGTATCATTCTGTTCTTAAATCTTCCCCTTTATCTTGTTTTATATACTTCCCAGAAGTATATACTTGACAATGGTGTTATTGTCTGGGCCTTTGTGCTTATCCAAGGAGCCAGTCAACTAAAGGGTGTCTCTATTCCAAATGTTTTATTATATATTTAAATTATTTTTTAAATTTATATATTATTATTTTATATTTAGATGTCTTCAAGCCCGCAATCCCATAAAGCGCACCATTGACAGAGGTTCCTAATTTATTTATTTTAATTTAATTTATTCTAATTTATTCTGTTTTTAAAATCCCAAAAGGTTAATATCACATTATGATAATTATATAGATCTGTCACTTCTGCCAAATATATATAAAGAAAGATAAAAACAAAAGCGTTCAAGTTAGATGTTAATTTTATTACCAGATATTATTATATTTTTATGAGGACTTCTTTAGGATTTTTTTGTAAAAATAGTTTGCTAAAATAGGAGTTAAAAAATAATTATTATAAAAGGCTAAAAATTAAAATTGTAAAATTTTATCTGAGGAAAAGGGATTTTTTAGTGGCAACAATAATGGGTTTGGCAACATGTACCCACCCAGTAATAGAGGTGGCACACAAACTTCACTGCCACACCATGGAAAGTGTATACTCTGCTGTTAAAATATTTGCATCTGCTGGTAAAAGGAAGTTCTGTGAGGTGGGAGTTCAGGAGCAGCTTTTTGGGCAGGGCTGCAAACCTGTAAATTCCAGCCAGGACCAGGGCATCCTGGATTACATGGTCAACAAAGTTGTAGCCCAGGGGGGCCTTCTTCCCATCCAGGTAGAGCCTGGCCTTGTAATCCCTAAGAGGACCCCATCAAGATCCTCTACTGACGCGCTCATCCCAAAGTAAAAAAGATACCCCAGGTAAACCACCAGATGAAGCCTTTGTCCAGCAAAGGCTTCAGTAAACTTGCACAATTTATTAAACATTGCACTTATTTTTTTCTAATTTTTTGTTTTAGCAAAGGTGAGATCTATTGCCAGAGGGACCCCCATCTTGTCATCACTTCAGGCCAGCCCAAAGTCCGCCAGGAGAATCTTGGTCTTCTTTACAGCTGTTGTGTCTGCAACAGCCAATTTACCCACTGTGCGCCTAAAGTTCTCTATCAGTAAGAGATCATATGCTCCACTGGAAAGCAGAAAGAAGTAACTGCATGTGCCTGGCCCATCTCTGGTATATTCTTGGATAGGACTTCCCAAACAAGCTCAAAGGAGTTTACACATTAAACTCCACTGAGGGCCACCAGGACCATTCATATTGATTAAGCATCCTTGTATTCAGTAACTGTCTAATCAGATGCCCCCTTGTTGTGATTCAGCGCGGCTTACGCCTCCCTAGCCATTGTGAAGGAACTGTTTATTCTTTCCTTGAGCTTGCGCACAGCAGGAGGCAACAGGGCCAGCTGCCTAGCCACATGAGTAGTGTAGTTGGCATAGAAAATGTCAGGGTTAGAGGGTACCAGGACCTGACATATTACACTATTGATGATTTCTATAAAAACAGGTAAGAATTTAAGAATTTTTATTTATTTTTAGATTATCTTCTTCAGTTTCTTCCTTGCCAGCAGCTTTGGCAGGTTTTGCCATCTTTGGCGCAACCAGATGTGCAAACATCTCAGTATACTTCTTGCAGGCCATTTTTGTTGATTTGGGATGTTCATACATCTTAGGATCATTAACCCAGACAGACGGCACAGAGAGGGAAGACATCTTGAATTGTAAGCCCTTCACACCTGTCTTCTGGACGTTAAGAAGACACACAATGGACTTATCAGGGGTGTCAGGAATCTTAACCATGAGCGCCTTTGTGAATATCATATTGATTTTTTTGCCTGTTAAGACAGCCAACTTGACTTTTTCTTTGACCTTGTGGTCAATTTCCTTGATTTCAGCATTTTACTGAGTCAAGGTCTTTTAGTAGCTTTTCAAGTTCTCTCATTAATTTTTTACTAGCCTTTTCATATGTTTTTATAGCTTTCACCCCAATAAACTCTGTGTTATTATGATATTATTGCCTCTTTGTTTATCCCTGTATGGTTTCCCATTTAATACAATATCCCATCTTTTTACCCATTGTGTATATGTTTTACGCTTATCTCAAAATGTGTTGTTTGCTTTGTGTTGACATTGTTTCCTTAATTGCCCTATTTTTTTGCTCTTTACACAGCCCCTTGTAAAAATATTAACAACAATTTGGTGATCAGATAAATTTAACTATGTTTTGTAACTAGATACATGGCATAGTAAACATTTGATCTTATAGAAATAAGCTGAACATAAAGAATAAAACCAACTATTCAAAAAGAGAAAATAAACAATTGAAATTCAAGATAAAAATGATAGAAATAGAATTTTTTTGGCAGCAAGGAGTCTATTTGGGACAGGAAGAGGGATATCTATGAGGCAGAATAGCTCAGAAAGGAAGGCGTAGAGCTAGTGATGGCCTGGGGGGTCTGGGATTAGGTGGGTGGAGCTGGCAGGTGAGAGGTGATGCTGGCGGGGGTTGACCCAATTGGATTTATTGTGATGGCCAAAATATGCTACTTGTCATATTCTTTGTCTGTCATTGATTGGATTGGCTGGTAGACAGGTGTGACATAGGGTGGGAGGTGATTGTCTTTCCGTGATTGGTTGCCCATGTTCACATGAAAGACAATTTGGACAAACAAGTCAGCTACTATCTGTCAACCAAAATGAGATTCATGGTCCAGGACTCTGAGATAAAGGACATTGAATGTCTTGAAGCGGCGCTTCTGGACTATGTATCTATTATTGAAGAACACTACATTGACCAGATGAATATCTGCGTGGCCAACTGGGTAAACTGAGGCCTGGTGCCTACATCCTTGGATTGACTCAAGGGCGGTGGAGCTATCTTCCATCTGATGGCTCAATAAAACCTGATATGATGAATTTGATATATTATAATAGTTCAGCAATTCAACAAGAATATGGCTATATTCATAGCCATTAGTTTAATCAGTTTTGTCTGATAATAGACAAAACCCTTTGCCAAAACAGTTATGAACAGACCAACAAAAGCTCCCTTTTTGATTTTCTTTGATCATTCTTGGTGGCAGTTTTTTCTTTCTCACCAAACTTGTCAAAGGCAATCAATAACTTGTAGTAGGAGATGAACATGATACCATCTGACAAGCTTGTCAGACATTGGACCAGAGTGGAATCAATGGCATGATCCTATGGGGAATCCTTTCTGCCTTCCCATTGGTTCCTGTTGCAGTCGGTCAGTACCTGGACCAAAGCTACTTTCCCATGCAACCAGAGCTACACTATGCGCTCAGAAACCCATATAGTATGGTGTGCAAGCTGTTTATGGACCTGAGTCAGGGGAAGCTTAGGGTCCTGCTGCAGGAGATCAAGCATTATTGGGTACACCTTGGTAATCTGGGACTTGGGAGCCTTCTTGGACTTCTTGGTTGTCCCAACTAGGTTCCCCTGTCCATTAGATTGTTGAACTCCCACATTATGATTGCTTGGGTAAATTGCAATTGTCTAGCAATCTGTTCCCAGAACAGACCCAGCAGGTTCAGTGCCACAATTTCCTGGAGAATCTGAGCAGTAATTATTCTGCGTTTTGGGCGCTGGGCCGGGGGAGATGAAGTCTGATTGGCTGTAGAAGAGAAGGTTGGCTTGTGGTGGGAAGTTTTTCCAAATCAGGGTTGCCATCCTGATTGATTGGTTGACAGGTAGCTTGTGTAGGGGTGGGTACAGAAGCAGAGGCAGAGCTGGACACTAGGTGACTGTTGAATAAGTCAAAGCCATAGGGGTCAGGGGTCAGGTACAGGTCAGCTTCCTTGTTACCTGCCTCAAAGACTTGGGTGTAAACAGGTGCCTCCACGTTCTGAGCCTTGCCTCCATTGAAGCTGACTTGGCTGCTCCTGGCTTGGCTTCTGGCGCTGTCAAAGATATTGAGGTTAAAAACCATTGTAAAAAACATGGGATAAAATCACTTAAAATAGAAGTTTAAAATTTTATGATTTATTTTTATTGGTATTATGAGTCCAAATTTGGAAAGTTCTTGAAACCATTATACACAAATAAGAAGCCATTAAAATAAATAAAATGCCTTTGTTCCTAAATTGGATACCGTTGATTGGCTTTTAAACTGTTACTTTTCTTTTAGGCTGCTCATACTTCACATCTTGTGTGACTTCATTTTGTTTTTGTTTGTGAAATCTCACTTAATGATTGCTCAAATTTTGTTACATTTTAGTTCTTCTGTTAGTGCTTCATATGAACCCTGATTGGAATATAATAAATTTAAGAACAGCATCAATCCATTTCACTTGAAATACCAGTCCATTTTGTTTGTGATTTTAACTACGCTGCTTGATATTGGATATAATTTTGTATAATGTGTTAGTGAAATTTAGTTTATTGTTTGACATTTTGTCTGTTCACCAAAAATATTTTAATTGTTTGATTTCTGAATCTTGCCCAACTTGGGGTTTGCTTAAATCTGAAATTGTTTTGTATAAATCTGAAGTATTTTTGGTTGTTGCTATAGCTTTTAAAAATACTGTATTAAATCTCAAATAGATGGATAATAATATAAATATTTTATTATGTTGTTTTTATTGGTATAAAAGGGGCTGGGATAAACACCAGAAAAACATGGCAGAATTGAAGGCAATGATCAAATATCTGTATGCGGCAGTGGCCAAGATCAAGGAGGGCAATCAAAAGGTGAAGGACATGCTTAAGGGGGTGGTGTTAGAAGGTGAAATACTTAATAGGAAGGCCATGAAGAGCAAGTGTCAGGAATATTCCTGAAACTTATAGTTGTGTAACCAACTTGCAGAAACCTGCCGTCACCAAGAAGACATCTACTGCCACCGTGCAGGCCCCCACTGCCACCAAGCATATACATGCTGCCACCACGCAGAAGCCTACCACAACCAAGCTGTTGCCTGCTGTCACCAAGAAGATGTCTGCCTCCACTGTGTGGGCTCCCACTGTTACCAAGCAGATACACATTGCCACTGCGCAGGCGCCCACCACTCTTGCCAGCCCTACCTGCAAGCCATCCTCAAACCAGGTACCCATTAGCCAGCCTGCCACCTGCCAGCCTTTGCCCTCCCATGCCAGCAGGCCAGTTCCCATCCACTCTTTTGGGAAATAGTCAAATCAGGAAACCAGGAAAGGCAATTTCCCCAAAGCCAAACTTGGGAGGAACTGCTGCCCAATTTCAGAGCCTACCAAATGGGGTATGGACTGACAGGCTCTAAACAATGAAAATCATGCACCAAAATTAGTAAATGAATTTGGATGCATAAAGAAGGCCCAACTTGCACTTTGCCAATGTAAACTGAGATCCAGCCAAACTTTCTCAATTTAAAGCCACCCAAGCCAATTCAGAAAAGGGAATAGCAGATGCAACTAAGACTTTTGGTTCCCCAATGTCATGTCTTTCAATAATCATGCCTTGCAGGTCCACTAGTATAAATAAAGACAAAACCCTCAATGATGTTTTGTGCTATCATTGAGTGAATATCCTCCTCAATATTATCAAATTAATCAATCCTCTACCTAGACTAAGCAAGTAATCTTACTAGACCCATCAGCCCTTCCCAAGTCAGAAGATGAATTATATCATCTTTACAGCTGCATTGATAGCTTACATTGGGATAGGGGCAACCAGCCAGCCTATGCTCAGTTTGGACCTGAACCACAAGGAACTAAAGGGATATCATACCATGAGCCAACACAACTCAACTCAATGGATTCCAACCCGTGGACACCTCTGGCGGCATCTTGTCCAACTCCCAACTTGGCTAATTACGTGATCCCTGCAGTTGTGCTACTGTACCTTGCCGGCAGCCTTAGAAAATACAAAATCCTTGTCAAAGCCTTCTGTCAGGCAATAAACCTTTATCCAATTGTCTACGCCTTGAACAAATTCAATCTGCCTAACCTGCATCCTATGTTATTAAAGTTTTACCCTCTATAATTGGGTATTATAGCAAGTAACAAATACAACTGTGTCATGAATGCTGCCATTCACTGTGTTTTGATTTTACCTTTGTTAGGTTATTTTGAGGACAAATCCATCTCTTTTTCTTTTGCCCTTTTAAATGAGGCTGGTACTGAATTAGGAAATACAATTGTTTGGTTTCCTGATTCTGTGCAACTCACTTGCCCCACTCACGCGTGTTGCAAGTGATCCTACTGTCCATGTACTGTTTTGTGGTAAATCTACACAGTATATATTTTATTCCATTTCTACCAATAAAGGTTAAGTTCTTATTACATTTTTTTCTTTGTGTATTCAAGTACTTTGGTGCCTCTCTCTAGCCACAACTAGTAGAGATTCATCATTCAGGACCACAAGGTAATTGTATAGCCTTCCCTGCCATTCTAACCAAGACTTAGTACAAATCTAATCCTAAGGTTAGGAATTCCTGTTGTGACTCTGTGCTGCGCCTCAGATCACAACAAACTGAAAAACTTGCAACCAGGCTTATAAATGTACAAAATATGTTCTTGTCAATTTAAAGTTCAAGCCACAGGGGTTTGCAACCGCAGAGGCGTGGGCAAATGATCCAGATATGTTTGAGCAGCTAAAAGATAAATAAAAAACAAAACCAACAGAAGACCAGAAACCTGCAAGTGAGAAGACCCATAGAGAAGCACCTGTCAAAGGGGCAATAGGTAAAGATATAGAAGGTCAAAAATAAAATATTAAATAAATAAAAGGATTATACTAAATTTTTTATTTAGATGAGCACAAAATTTCACTATAACAATTCCTGAAACTACATGTGAATGAGACCTTTTACAGCAACCATGTCCCCCATATTATATGTCAGCTGGTTTTGACAAAATCTGTTCCATCTTAAATGTTAGAAAAATTAAATAAAAATTACCCCATCAACCCAACACAACTAGTAGAGTTCCAAAAAACCAGATGTCACTGAATGGCGGGTCCCAGCTTTGGCCATGGCCCCAAAGATTCATCTCAACCCGTATGTTCTGCACCCTAGAGTCTGCAAGCTATTTTTCCTCCTTGCCTAGGACTTTTTCAACACTAAGCCATATCACAACTTAACCAAAACAAAGAGAAGACAATAAGTTTGTTTCTGTTTCCCACCAGAGTACACAATATCACACATCCTAAAATCTTTTAAAGAAAAAAATAACTAATCTTACCAACAGTATGTCTGCCATCATTCCCCAGGTTATGGGCTTCCTTGGAGGATTTGTGGCCTCCTGGTGCTCCAACAAGACTGAAATTACGCTGAACATGAAAAAACCTTTGCAACTATGTCCCTAAAAAATAACATAAGTACCCTATATAATAAAATTTTGTGAGTTCTCAGCCCTGTTTGCAGGACAGAGACTTCACTTAATTGTTTACCTAGTGTTGCAATCAAGTTTCTCTCCTTGCCTGCTAATGTATCTTACAATACACAGTGGGCGCCCAAAGAGATGCCCCTTGATGTATCTAACAACATGGATCAATCTAAAGGCAATATCAAACAGCGGGCACATCCTCCTGATTAGGCGTGCTGCCAATTTGACCTGCTGATCCCCGCACAAATTATTCCTTGGCTTCAAACCTTACATGAAACATGCCACTATGCCACCCCATTTTGGCTTTGTGGTTTTCCCTATATAGTATATTAATCAAATATTTTAAATAATTAATACCTTATTCTATTCATCTCTGTCCTTTCTATTGGACTGTTGTCTTCCCCAATCAAATAATGAACTCTAATTGTTCATTTGCAACACTAGGTCTTGTTATAATGATAGGGATTAAAGCAGAGGTTTGTGACGCACTAGACATAATAACTAAGCTGGAAAAAATTCAAAATTTACTAGAAGGAAAATATTTGTCTGGGTCAGCTCAATATGACATGTTATTCAGGACACTGTTATTCTTGTTACCACCTATGAAATTTCAGCTTCACCAGAAAGGGTCCTCTTTACTAATTGTATCACAGTGCTTTTGTACTCAAGATGTTGTGGGCTATATAGTACAGGAGACATGCCAACATACGCTTTGGCAATAGAAATTTCTAGTTTATTTCAAAAACAAGTCCTCAAATTCTGCTGCTCACATCCCCAATAAAGCTCATTGAATCAAACTCAAAGTTTTACTCTATTATATATGTCTGCTTTTAAAAATAAAATATTTTCATCTTTTATATACAACAAATAAATAAATATTAAAAATGAATATTTTACTTTATTACTTTTCATTCATTCAGCTTTGCCTTGTTAATTTTTACTATACCTTATGGTATACAATTGGAATCATAGAAAAAATGTCAATAAAAATTGAACTAAATAAAAAACAAGAATTAATTTTTTTACACATATTACTTTTAATTCATTTGGCTTTTCTTTGTTAATTTTTATTATACCTGATAGTATAAAAGTGGAATCACATAAAGATCTCAATACAAATTAAACTAAATAAAAGCAAATATTAAAAAATAAAATACAGAATAAAACATTTGGAATAGCTAATATTTTAATTAATTTTCTGATTAAGGAGGCACACAGGGAGAAAAAATCAATATGGCCATAGAATTTGGCCACAATTTCAGCCAGGAGGGTATGGACACCAACCTGCAGCAAATTGAACAAATCATCTGGCCCAGGTGGCGCCCCTTTCTTGACTACTTGCTTGAGCCACCCAAAAACCTCCTCAATTGGGTTGAGGAATGAGGAATAAGAGGGTAGAAATAGCAGGCACAAATTAGATGTGGTCAATTGTTGGGAGCCAATTTCTACACCAGGCTCAATCACCTGGAATTCATTGAGAATATCCGCCACCTTGTGGAGCCCAACATTATCTAATACTATGATGTTGATGACACCTGAACTGGTTACTCAGAGGTGCTCCCAAACTAATCAGAGAAATTTCAGAAAGGTCCCACTATTATAGAAACCCTTGATCATCTGGTATAGTTCAATACTAAGGGAACCAAGAAGAGCTATCATTAAATAGGCAATAGAACACACAGTTGCATGCTGGGACATGCCGTTCTTTTTGCCTTTGGGGATGTAGCCATATTAATTGTACATAGAGGACGCAAAGAAGGACTTTCCAATGTAATAGAATTTGACAGTCCCCTTCTCCTTGAGAGTAGTGAGCGTCTTGGTGTATTTTTTACAGTATTTGATGTTTCCTAGGCTGTTCCAATTTTATGGAGAAACCCCAAGTTTTTTTCATGAGAATCTCAAACTCTTCATTGTGTGATAGCAAGTGAAAACCAAAGCATCTATCCCAAAAGTGGACTCAACCATTGAATGCATATTTTCCAGTTCAAGATGTCAGTTTCTATTGATCAACTATTGGATGGCCCACAGATGTTCCTTGACCAATAGGATTAGTTTGCATTTGGATTTCTCTAAAAGTAGGACAACACCCGTTTTCAGGCAAGTTTAGCGGAGCCTGTGTGCAGATTTTTCCAAAATACCAACAATAGCTATGGCCTTCTTGTAGTCCAGTGTCTCCTCCATGAGTCTGTTAAAGGTCTTGTGGGTGATATTTGGTTAACATGTTACTTATGCTTTTTTGAGGCAGGCACAGACTCTGCAAGATCAGCCACAACGCAGGGCATATACACTTGGCTGCAGAACACAGCAACCTTTTTCAACACCTTCTGCCCTTCTGCTGTTTGATAGTATTGTGGCTCCTTGTTATCATATTGGCCTTTGTTATTGCTCAAGTAAAGCTTTTATGTGGTGTCAATGACAGGCTTCACCTTCTCCACAATAGTATCTAGAACAACATCACAGCTGTATACAGGGTCATGCACCAAGGACACCCTCTCAGTGGTGGTGTCATTTATTGTTTTGGATGTGACAACCTTGTGATCAGGAGCGCCTTTTGGGGAAGCCTTAAATATGGAATTGAGAAAGAAGAGAAGAAGTATATTTTATTGGATAATACTTTAGACTTATATAGAATTGACTGTGGCAGGGATTTAGTTGGATTGAACCTAGGGGTTGGTCATATACAAGATGGGTTTGAGCCACTGGATACTTGGACAGTCATGTGATATTTCTTGGTTACCATTCTCAGTATGCCAAACGTTATATTGGAAGGGCATCAAATTGGGCAATGGCTGGATGTTAAGTAGGTTGGTGGTAGCCAGAATGCTTGTACATCCAGACCCTTGACACTTGGTAGCTTTTCTGGTAATCTTGGGGACCCTAACATTGATACACTGTGCCCTTGCACCTTGTTCTACTTAAACTGGTTGTGTCAGTGCAACCTCACTATTGTTCTATCCTCTTTAATCTCCTTTGTGAGTAGGAACTTGTGTTGCACTAACTCTGTTCTTTGACCTGCGGGGCAACTGCAACCACAGTGTACTTATTTGGCTCTGTTGTTTTAAGGCTTCCATTTTGGTATAAAAATAAAATAAAATGTAAACCAGTTTATCTATATAATTTATTTGTTTTAATTTTTATCTCTTCATATATAGTAGCATGAAAGCTTTTAATCACTACTGATTATTTTAAACTAGGTTTTTGACTTTTATATCAATTATTTTTGGAGTAAATGTGCACTGTTACTTGCATGCTTGTATAAATTTAATATTTTTATCAATTTCAATCCCAAAACAAACACTCAGAATATTTATTTCCTTTTTGTATTTTAGATTGTAATCTTAATTAGGACAAGCTGGTAACAGTATTATATATTCATTAATGTGTTTTTATATTTGATATTTATTTTGTCTGTTTCAGTTGCTATTAAGGCTTGTTGTTGGATCAATTTTGTAACTTTTGTGACTGAGTTTCATGTGTTCACCAAAAACATAGTGAACATAGTAGATTAATTCTGTGACTGAAACTCATGGGTTCTAGTGTTTGGTACATTTGTTGTTGAATCATTATACAATTGTCCCCAGTTTTAATAAGTTGTTGTGTGGCTAGACATTTTTGCCAAATAGCACACATTTTCAGTGAGTTATTTTCTATTTAGATCTAACAAGATGAAATTTGTTGTGTAACTGACCTGCACATTATAAACTGACTAATATAAAATTATCAACAGGTTTGAAATTTATTATATTATAAATGAAATTTGCTATACAAAATCAAACTAAGAACTTTAAAACATACAATTTTAGATATAGTCTTGTTTTTCATACTGTATTTTATTTTAATTTAATATGACTGTCTGTATATACTTCTGAGAAGTATAACAAACAAAATAAAGGGGAGAATTAAGAAGAGAACAATAATTTATCAAAAAGAATATTGAGGGTTATATAGTATCATGAGAAGCCATATGTTATCCATGTACATCATGATAATCATGAAGCTTGTCCAGGTAATGTTCTGCTTAGGGCTTGAAAGGTTTGATCCCCATATTAGATGGGCAACTTTTAAAAGTGCCACCAATTTAATGATTAGTTGGGGAATTGGCAACAGCGCCCATGTTGACAATAATAATGTTGACAGTGACCATGTTGACACTTTTAATGTTGACACTATAGTAAAGTGACAACTCAGTTTTACTTAATGTTGTTTCCTGGATGTTGACACTTTTTTAATTAACAAAACACTTTACCCTGAGCATTTTTAACATTTTTTTTAAAAATACTTTGTTATACTAAAATGACCCCAGAAAATTCAAAAATACAATAAAAAATTACCATAAGTAATAAGAATAAGGAGATATAAGTAACTATTTTTCAGTTTACTATGTAAATTACACTCTTTATTATAAAATTATTCTTTATCCCCATAAAAAAATTCCAATAAACCAAAAATAAAGATGTTTTATATATCATAATAACTACAAAACATAAAAAAATTCTAGTTTAATTTTTTATACTTTATATAAGCATAACTAAAAATATCTCATAGCTTAAAGATAAATTAACAATATAAGATATTTCTTACTAAACTACATTAAAACTGTATCTGAAACTTAACATTTATACATAAAAAAATTAGTACACTATAAATAAATTAAAAAATTGAAAGTTTAAAAGTAAAAAATATATAGGCAAAGCAAGGTTTATTAAGCTAATTAAAGCCACCAGCAAGAGCAGTGGCAACGTCCTCCTGGTAGTCCTGCTCCTTGGACTTTTGCTTATTGGGGGCTACCCGGTCGGCCAGGTCATGAAACTTGGAGACAGTCTGGGCCTGCTCCTCCTGCAGCTTCTAGAAGAACTTGTTATATTTGGGGTTGGATCCAAACTTCACCTTCTGGTGCTTGTGTCACCCTTCCAGGCTGGAGGTGGTCTTCATCTCCCCCTTGAGGCAGGCGCCCTGGCAGTTCCATGGCAGTGACTCTGCTCTTTCCTCTCTGGGAAGTTCTTCTTGCCCACCCATTGGCACTTGAAGTAATCCAAGTAACATTTGAAGATAGTGGAGTGCTTCTTGATGTAAGCGTCCTCCAGAAGGGCCTCAAATCCAAGCCCAGTATGCTCCGGGTGCACAAAAGCCTAGGCAGCAAGCTGAGTCAAGGTAAAGCGGCACTCTCCCTTACCATTGTTAAGATACTTCTCAAAAAGCTCCTTCTCACTCTTGAGATTCTTGATGAGGGCCTGCCTAAAATGGAAGAAGCAGCCCTGAACTTCTCAATTGAAGGTTGCCTTGAAGGCTCTAAACTGAGCTTGCTCAAAGTCCATTATGATAACCTTTGACCCAAGTGAGCATGCATGAGCTAGCTGCTCAGCGGCTAGGGTTGACTCATCCTTCTCAGCGGAGGAGGAAGTTGCCCTTGTGGCATGAGGGAGAGGGGGAGATGATTGGTGGGAAGGGAGCTCAAAGCATCCCGGACAATCTTGAAGGCTCTGGTGTAGACTTCAGTCTTGGCACCAGGAAGGAGAAAGAACACAAGAGGGATAGCCTGGTCATTAAACTGCCCATGCAGGAACCAAAGCTGCTTAAAGAGAGAGGGGCAAGTACCAAATGTGCCGTCACACAGCCAGGTGGTAGTAGTATTGAGCTGCTCCAGGTTTTGGGTTGTGGCGTAGGCTATAATCTTATCCTCCACTTCCTGCCCATTGTCATGGAGCAGGAACATCTCACCATCCTCAGTTTTTTTGAGGACATCTGTGAGGACCAGGTCTTCAATTTTAGTGGCGCTCTTGGCCAGAGGGTTCAAGGCTTGGTGCCTATCACCCAAAAACTTGCCCAACTGGGTATGGGTTGGCACCCTCTTCAAGTTGGTTGGGGAGAGATACTTGCAAGCAAGCACAGCCAGCTGGGTTGGGGAAAGGTCTTTGGAGGTGGGCATGACCTGGATGAGATACCACTTGAGGAGGTGGGCTATGGTGATATTTTGCATCACATAAGTGTGTTCACCCTTGATGGTTTGGACCAAGTCCCAGCACTCAGTGTTGAGCTGCACTGGGCAGGAGCGGTCCTTGCAGGTGTAGTACCGCTCTTGAAGCCCTGGTTGGCATTGTTATAAGAGAAAATATAACCATTGGCTACCATGGCTGGCCCACCCTTTACATTCATGATAGGAAAATAATTAGACAAGGAAGAGGGAACCTTAAACTTGCCATCAACATTGCAGATGTGGTGGGCTAACAGAGGGTCCCAGGGGCTAGCAGGAGCATGGCAGAAGCCAGGGAAGTAATCAGGGTGGGGCTTTGTATCATCCCAGATGAACTTGAAGGAGGGGAGTTTGGTGGAGGGGAAGCAGAAGAGGGCTTATCTTGGTGCTCCTTGTGTGTAGGGGACTTATCCTTTGGGGGGGACTTCTTGGCCTGGTGCTGCTTCTTGGTAGGCTCCTTGTCTGAAGCAGAGTTATAGAAACTGTGGTCTGTAAGAGAGCCATCAGATTCCTCTCCCCCAGTGGAGTGAGCAGGGCTGTTCTTAGGAGAGGACTCAGGGGAGGGCTTTGGTGAGGTCTTTGTGAATAGTTTTGGAGTGACCTTCTTTGATGAGACAGGCTTCTTTTTGGTGGGCTTGGTTGGCTTTGAAGAACGCTTGGTTCCTTTGGGTTGCTTAGAGGTGTTTTTTGTCCTAAAATAATTAGTAAAAGGGTTTAAAATAAAGCAATGTATGTAAAAGACAAAAAAATAACTTAAAAAGCATAAAATATAAAAAGTAAATCTTATATGGTTTTTATTGGCATTTAAAAGTTAAAAAATACTTGTATAGTTTTTAATTTATTATAGTTTTAAATTTAAAATTAAGAGAAATATTCAAAAGTATTATATTTAGATATATATTTTAATTTTAAAAATTAAAAGATATGGAAGAGAAAAGTCAAAAATACAACATATCAAAAAATGAGAAGTTTTTATTATATAAAACATAAAGTTTTATATGTGAGAACTGAAAAGTGTCAACATTATGAGTGACAATTAGTAAAA
This sequence comes from Entomophthora muscae, assembly GCA_014839935.2. Lineage (NCBI taxonomy): Eukaryota > Fungi > Entomophthoromycota > Entomophthoromycetes > Entomophthorales > Entomophthoraceae > Entomophthora > Entomophthora muscae. The sequence continues at coordinate 193,333 of QTSX02004348.1, forward strand.
AAAAGCTGAATTCTCACTGTCAATTACAAAAAATTGTAGAAATTATTTTTGACAACATTGTCACTGTCAACATTTTTTTAAAAGTTTACTATCTTTTTTCATAGTATGCTTAATTAAATTTACGCAGGCTAGCAAAAATTAGCTGTTTTCTGTGTATTTTTGTTCACATATAAAAATTATAAAAAAACATATAAAAATAGGTAAAAAAATTAATTAAAGTTCATTATTCTTTTATTAAAAATAATATTTGGGTAGTGGTAATATGATATTTTACCATTGTGTATATGTGAAGTTGTTAAGAAAGTAGTCTTCAGCATTGAAAAGGGTAAAGTGTCAACAACGTCAATTACAACATTCTTTATATGAGGTGAAATATTAATTTAGGCTTAATTGTGCCACTCTAATTTGCTTAAATCCATCCCAGCAGATGATCACAAGCAAATAGAAAACCTTTCTGAGTGTTGACATTATTTTTAATAATAAATTCTATAGTAACTTACATAGTAACTCATGCTTAAATTATTGGAATGCCGTTAGCCACCAATCCACTTAATATATTAAAGCCAGAATAAGTGCCACATATATTTATAAGATGAACATTTCAACAATCAAATGTATGTGAACTGTCTTTTAAAATATAATAGTTCAATAAAAAAATATTTTTTAAATGCACACTTTTTTTACTGTAGATGTTTCAGTTTTATTATTAAAAATAGGCTCAGCTTAAAAAGTGTCAACATTGACACTTTTACGTTGTGAAAACAAATAAAAAATAAACTAATTTTTATTAGTAAACGTAAAGGAAAAATCTGGTTAAATCAAGTTTTTATTAAGCTTAACATTAAATTGTGTCAAGATGGCCACAATTTTGTTGTGTTTTCTGGGTTTGCACCCCTGAACACTTTAAAAAAGAATTAAGCCAGCTCAACTAGCAAAAAACATAGAAGATTTAGAGTTTTGAGTTGACATGGCCACTGTCAACATTATTATTGTCAACATGGGCGCTGTTGCCAAGGAATCACTAGGTAATTACTTCTCCAAGAGAGATTAATTGAAGATGTTGCAACATCTCCCCCTGGGGTGCTAGAAGGAGGAGCCTTGGGGATTTTCTTGAGAATTTTGGGGATTCAGGCTTGGTATTGATCCAGTTTTGTGTTGGGTAGAGGTAGCTGTAAGTTGTGTTGTGTGGTCCTTGCCTTACATAGACAGAGTCCATCATGGTGTTTTAATTTTAACTTGGTACAAATGCCAATTTCTTTAATGAGGTAGGTATTATTAGGTTTGAACTCCATGACAATTCTTGGTTCTCTTAACGCTGGTTCCTAGTTGGAAAATCATGGTTGACAACCCAAATCTTATCTCTGACTTGAAATCATTCCTGTTGGATGAGAATTTTTTCTCTCTTGAATATTTATTTTATTTAGTTTCTTGGTCCTTCCTGGCGTGTTATACGTCATAATCATTGTTGATCAATGTTGGAAATTGTGCCGTTTGTGTAAATTCACTGCCACCTCTGGCTTTAGATCACACAATTTTCCCTTGTTGTACCAAGAAAAGTGCTAAAACGCCCGCCAAACCCCTTCATTCCTTAAATGATTTAGCTCACACGGTAGATGAGAGGTTTGTGCTGGCCTACCCTGCAGAACCTTTGCCTTTGGTTGCTCCCTCCTGGGAAGAAACACTGGTTAATTTAGACTACTTATTAGCTTGGTATTGCCCACTTCTAAAAACCATTAGAGCTGGCCAATCAGAGGTTGCCACCTTGACACTAAGCAACCCAAGTGAATTCCAAATGACCAGTGCCTCTTCCAGCCAATCAGATCTGACCGCGGAAATTGGAATGAAACCCTCCAGTCTCCCTGCCCCTGCCTAGCAAAGTTTTGCCTCCAGCCAATTGGATTTAGTTCCACTGTCATGTGACCCATCTTATTTGCAGCCCATCCCTTTTATGCAAGCAAGGGGACTTCTAGTCCCCTGCTTGTCTATTTTCCAATAATATTAAATTTTGGAGCCATCTGCACTTTATTTTTAAATTTGTTGTTGTTTGGAACCCAGTTTTGAGTTCCTACAGCCTAAAGATTGTGGTGTTAGTTTCTGTTCCAAGCTTGCCTTCTGCCATCCGGTTTCAAACCCGGCTTCTCTTCTGGGTCCCTATACTAGTGTTGATTCATCTAGTAGTTGTCTTTCCCGTTCTCACTTTCAAAAACAGAGTTTGAAACTCAAATTTTCAATTGATTTTCTTTATAATTTCTATTATTATTTTGAATTTTCTATTAAAATCATTGATTTCAAACCCGCTCTTGCTTACCGTTCTTGCCAAGTCTCTCACAACCATTGTAAAGCTCTCTGGACCCGTTCTATTACAGTTTGGCTCTATTTTGCTAAGTATACCCTACCAGCCCCTGTTCTGCCTGATTTTTGTCAGAAAAACATACTGTCCTACTCCAAATTTTGTGAGGAATATTCCTATGATACTCCCAGCTCTTAAATTTGTGGTATTTTCCTTGGCTCCATTCTTGTTGCTTCTGTGGTCCACCTCCCCTGATTTGTGGGGGAAAATCTCTTTGTCAGCCTGTCTGGAGGGTAGAGACCCTGCTAGTCTCTGGGACCTCCCCAGCGGTCTTCTCTTTTCTGAAGAGGCTGTGGTCAAGAGCCTGACGTGTGATGATTTGGACTTGGACACTGTGGATCATACCTCACCTGTTTCTGAAGAAGCAGTGCCTCCCATGCCTCCCCTTCCCCAGCATGGTCCAGAGACATAAAGTACCCCTGGGTCCTCCAAGGTGTCCTCTCTTGCTCCTACCTGCACCCCTTGGTTGCTCACCGCCTGATACTGATTGGTTTGAACGCCTACTTCCCTCAGTTGTCCCTGGTGTCCTCCCTGTGGTCCCCCCTCTGAGCGGCCATTCCAGTCCTGCACTGGATGGCATCCTGGTGGGTTTTTTCACTGGGATGGGAGCCAAACTTAGTTGTTTAGCCCCCCTCTCTCACAGTTTGTGCTATTTTGATATGGCCTTTAAAGATTGATACCAGAAAAGACTTGGTTGGATTTTCTTTCACCTTTGGAGTTTGTTTACCTCCCTTAAATGAGACAACATCAATTTCCACTCATTCTGGATTGCCCTACCTATAATTGACTGATCCTGGTACAAGTTAATTTCAGAATGACCTCATCAGCCACACTGCCTACCTAGTGAATGATCAGCGTGCCCAGTCTACTATTTAAGTAGAATCTTTTCTCCTAATAAATATATGTTTATCCACATTTGTGTTGGCTTTTATAATCTTCAAGCTTCTCTCTTCCTTTACACCAAAAGGAACTCTTATTTGTGTATTCCAGGATGTTAATGTATATGCCTTAATTTTGCCCTGAAGGCTAACCCAAGGCTAGCTTTGAACCTCAAACCTTTTATGATAAATGTTTCTGACTTTATCCTCTTAGATGCTATCACCAAGAGCCAAGCACAACAGCCAATACATTCTTAAGTAAGTATAATCAAGTTTCTAGCTTAGTACTGAAAATGGCAGGTTTATGTCTTTAGACAAGTTCATACAGGTGTTTGCCTGTATTTTAATTGAATTGCATTTGGAATACCATTAGCGCTGTTGGGAGCATGTCAGCCCAAAGTTTTGGGTTATTGTCAGACAATTTAATTAGCGCCTTTATGAGGAAACCATTTAATATTTCTACTCTCTCATTTGCTTCTGGGTGGTAAGGGCTGGCAACTGTATGATTTATTCCATTTTTAGCAAGTTAGATGTTGTTATTGATGGCATTGAGTTCTGTTCCTCCATCTGTAATTAGGAGTTCAGGTTTTCTAAACTTGGCTATGATAACTTTGCCAATAAATTGTCTCACATCATTTCCCTTGTTTTATTTTGTGTCTTGTGCCCAGGCCACCTAGTTGCATAGTTAATGACTGTGATAATGTACTTTTTGCCTGTGTTATATATGGAAATGGGTCCCACAATGTCCAGTGCCCACCCTTTGAATGGTTGGGTTATTGGCACTGACATTACTGGTGTTGAGGGTCTGGATGTACAAGCATTCTGGCTAATGCCAACCTACTTAACATCTAGACATTGCCTAATTTAGTGCCCTTTCAATATACCGTTTGACATAGCAAGAATGGTAACCAAGAAATATCACATGCCAATCCAAGTATCCAGTGGCTTGAACCCATCCTGCACATGGCCAAGCCCTAGGTTCAATCTGACTAAATCTCTGCCACAGCCCAATCTTTATAATTCTAAAATATTATCCAATAAAAGATCCTTCTCTTCTCTCCTAATTCCATATTTGAAGCTTCCCCAAAAGGCGCTCCTTATCACTAGTTTGGAGGGTGCCTTGGAGCATGTGTACTTTTCACATACTTTGCATTGTTGAGCGCCTCTTTGATGCTGTTTAGCATATTAGGCCACCAGTAATGTGTCTTAAGGTATTCATGTAAATTTCTACTATGTGTGTGACTCAGATCTCTTTGGTAGCAAAGGATTGTGTCAATATTTTGTGTTGACAGTGCTGAAAAATATTCAATTACTCCCTCTCAGGGAATTAATTACCTAGTGATTCTCTAACTAATCATTAAGTCTGTGGCACTCATATCATTCACACATCTATTACAGAGATCAAACATTTCAAGTCCTAAGAGAAACACTACTTGGACAAGCCCCATGACCGCCACAATGTACATGAACAACATGTGGCTTTTCATGATATTGTATAATACTCTAAATTCATATCAATAAACTATCATTCTCTTATTAATTTCCCCTTTTTTGTTTACTATACTTCTCAGAATTATATTTACAACACATTTAATGTTCCAAATGGGAATAACTTGAGAGATATATCATTGTGTCAAATTGACAACACTCTTAATTAGGAGATAGTGCCCACAATTCAACATTGTGTTAAGATTGATCCAAACTGTTATTCACATCATGAGGCAACTCTTTAAGCACCCCCTGTGTATTGTGAGATATATTAGAGGACAAGAGGATAATCTTGGCTGCAACACCCCCTTGCCCCCTGCTTGTTGTCAAAAACCAGTGTGGTTTTCCAGCTCCTCAGACATAAATACATGTCCTGGGTCAAAGCCAGGTGCCAGCTGAATGGTGTTGTCATTCTCTAAATGGGGCAACATCTTGGGCAGTAGCTTGTACTTAGACTGCATGGCTGAAAATTTCTCTAGTACTTTTCCTATGACCAGGAAAGTATCCCCTCCATAGAAATTTACATCAGCTGGGGTGAGATCTTCCTTAGGCTGATGCCAGTCTCTTAAAAGTCTTTTGAACTCTTCACCTATGAACTCTTTTCCTCTGGTAGTCATCTCCAAGTGTTACATCAATTATTCTCATTGCTCATCTAAGTCTTTCTTGTTTCAAACTGTAGTGAACCCCTTCACCAGTTAGTTGATCAATCCTGAGCTGTTGTTTGGTTACTTCTAGTATACCAGGAGTTCCTGATAATCTCTTGACTTGAAGACATTCCAGATAGTCAGAGTCTACTGACTAGCTTCTGGATTGGAAGTTACACTAACTCAGGCGTTAATTTTTCAACTGATTAGTTAACCAATAACTGGTATAAACCAACTACCCCAGCTTTACGCCCTATGTCACTGTAAGTTTTGTCCACAGTGGTGCAAGGTTATAAACTAAACTATGTAAAGCATTAGGAGTAAATATTCAGAAGGTATAAAAAGATAGGTACTGTCTGTAATATAATCTTACAGAATCCTGCTAAGAAGTTATACTGGGTTACAAAAGGAGTGATAGAGTTTAAGAACGCTAAACAAAGAAGAGAAAACAAGGTATTTAATAGTGAACAATTAGTATCTAAAGGAATGTAATATTGGGATAATCTCCATCAGCAAACTGGTACATGTAACTATTAAAAGATTCCTTAAGGGAAAATAATAGATACAATAAGCCTAAGGCTTTTTGTTTTATAACTTCCATCTATTTACTTAAGGAGAAAAGAAGAAAACTTAGAATGGATTAATAAAAATTGAAATTCCTAAAATTTAAGATCTAAAGTTAAAATTGATAAAGATTGAAGGTAATAAATCACTTAGAATTTTGGCTTAAAGCCTACTCTTCACAAGCTTTTTATTATATAGGCGTGTATTTTCAGTTGTAAAATGATAGGCATAAGAGAGCACAGCAAGAAAAGGAACAACTGGAGACATCTGCACAAGGAACCTGGAGGAGGAGGGGAAACAGAAGCCAGTATGGACCGCAGATCAGCAACATGAAAACTGGGGAAAGCAGCAACAACACAACCAGGAGTTTTGAAAGGTAAAATAAAAAAGAAATCTTCTAACTTTGAAATAGAAATATATAAGCTATAGGAATAGCTGGAAAAAATGATAATGGCAATTACAATGGCAATTCAAACACAAATCAGTGTAAAACAAAGTAAATTAAGTTAAAATACTTAAGTATTAACTTCTTACTTTAAATTTTCCATATTAAAATAAAGAAAGATTTAAGCAGTGCAAAAACAAATCAATATATAACTAAAGATCCTGCCCTTTGGGACAGGGCATGACAGTCACCCCCTTGTGTTACTGGGACTTTTATCACCTTCCCCTTGATTGCTATGCTGATCACCTGCTGTTCAGCTTTTGTTTCCCCCTTCCTTTCCCTTATACAATGACCAATTTATCTTGATTCATCAAGTAAGTTGTAGTATATAAGGCCAACTTTTTTCTTATAATAAAAATATGCATTTACACCCCCTCTTTTAAAGCTACATCACTAATTATTTATTTTTGGTGTATTATTATAGAGAACATAAAGGCTAGTCTTCTTCCCACTGACTATATTGACAACTAGTTTGACTAAACTAAAGTCACTAATTGAGGAGTTGCTTTTGAGCAATAGCTGCCACCATTGCTCTAAAACCTTTGTCTTTCCTACTGGTTCCTATAAATTGATACTATCAAGTACCTGTCTGGCTTCCAATTTTTACAGCTCCAACCTATATCAACTAACTTATAAGTCTTACCTATTATCACATTGCCAATTGTTTAGTTGGTCTACCAACCAACTACCTTCTACTTGTAGTTTAATAGCACCACACAAACCTATTGCAGCTCTGGCAGTAGACATCCTCTTTAACTGAGCTAGGATTGTAAATTTTATGGGATTTATCCATGATAAACTCTGCACAATTGTGGCTAATGAATAAGGGCTGAGAGTGGCATTTATTTTATTCATAAGGAAGTTCCCCTTAGAAACATTCTGTAATGTAGTCTTTTTTGTGAGGAATACAGTAGTTTTCACACCTGTTGAGATAAACACATATTAGTCAGTTTAGAACACATAGGTTCAGTCACAAAACAAATTTCAACTGGAACCAGTTGAAGGTCAATTTACTCAATAATGTTTCCATTTATCTAGGGTTGGAAAACAAAAACAGTCAATCACACAACAAAAATAAAGTCAAATATTAAATTCCAAAAATGAGATAAAAATGCATGAAAAAAATTCATAACACATGTAATACAGTCACTTGCTGAAGCATTCTGCATCAAGTTTGATAATGAGTGCTTGGAAAATATGATACAAACCAAGAACACATGAGGTTCAGTCACAAAATTGATGAACTCAAGTACAAAAGAACTCTTTTTTTAACTATTGATTATTTTTGGGACTCAAATTGGAAATAGTGGATTTAAGGAGTGAATCCACCAGAATCTATTCAGGAACTACATCATTATTTACAATGCATGTGTGTCAGAAAATCTTGATCCATTAGGATTGACAGATCCATATCCCTATCACTGAAGCTGTGGTTTGACTTTAGACGCAACACAGCCAAAGTGACACAGCTATTCTGGAATACAGAGAAACTATAATAAGATTGATATAGTTTCCAAGTCAGAAGACACCTGAGACATTTGGGTCTCAGGTCATGGGCCAATCCAGAAGCTTCTATAATTAGATGCTAAGGATTCTGGATTCAGAATAGGGACGCAGACCTGACCCAGAGATTGATTGGGGAATTACAACATCCTGTTTCACCGAGAAGTGAGACAGAAGACCGCCTGTGCAAATATTGCACATTACACCAAGCACAAGGGCAGGTCGGCCAAATTGGGTGTCAACTTAGTTTGCCATAACTAAGTCAAGGAATATCTAGGCTGAAGAGGATAAATCAGCATCCTAGAATATTACCTCATCCCAAACCTTATTTGGGTTTTGGGATCCAACTCTAGTGGATGTAACTAGTAGCTTGGGGGTGATAGTCTAACTAGTAAGAGTTGTCCACAGCTAGACGCCAGTTTGGCCGCTAGCTGTCAACTATAAAGGGGCCTTCCAAGATCACTTGAAAAGCAGAAAATTTAATACCCTTCAACATCACTACTAGTCCAAATAGTAGCGGTGTCAAAGTATAATAAGAGCTAATTATTAATACTTGTGAATTCCTGCCAAACCACCACAGACAGTGTTGCGTCTCCAAAGGACCACAGGACTTCCACCTCAATTGGATCAACCAACAACAGAACACAGCCCGTTGTCACACCAATAAAAGTACATCTGTCTTCATACAGATTCACATATCCCAACATACCTAATATGCACAATAAAAATAATATCTCTTCTTCTTCAAGATCTCAAAATCTTGACAGTGATGCTCACTACAAAAAATGAGCTTTCATTTGTGTCAAGTTACGGCGCTGCCTTGCCTCTGCTGACCCCTGGCTTTGTTGATAAGTACAGGGGGGATACATGGAGACCAACAATACTGAGCAAGACCAATCCTTCTGCTTAGAGCTGACTTCATATGAAGCACCCACGCTTCTGCTGGAAATAATCCAGCTCAACATTACAGGGACTGTCATTGTCATGAGCCAACAACAATATAACTTAGAGGAGGTACGCGCCATTTTGCAAGCATTACAACATGGTAGATGTAACCTCAATGATCCTCAGGGCAACGCCAATTTTAACTTGTTCCAGATTGATAATACTACCAACAACCTGAGTAACAATTTCCACAGATACCAGGATGTCACTTTCACCTAGCTGGGTTAGCTTCTTTAATTGGATCAGAGCAGGGTCCAGGAAGTGCTTGCATGTTTTGTGCACCCAGCAATCAAACATCTCCAACTACTGGTTGCCAGGAAGGAGCTGGAGTTGAACGAGCTCAACTGCTTTTGCTCCAAGCTACAGTTAGCCAACCATAATTTGGTCAGTTGACTGAACGTCAGCTTCACAACTGTACAGACTGTTGTGGCAGACCTATATGACTCCACCGCCTTTGCCCATGGTAGGGTAGACAAGATAGTCAACCAATTCAATAACCAGGTTGATCAGCTTGTGGGTGGTGTCCTGGATAATTGAGGCCTAAGTGCACAATGGGTTGCTGATTTAACAAACCATTGTGTAACACTGAGCTGCCATGTACAAACGCTGCCAAGCAGCCAAGATCAAGTAGATCTTGTTACCCAGCAGGAAGAATTGTGCCAGTCAATTAGAGACAACTGTAACAATCAGGATGCGTGTCACTCTGAGGTAGTCAACTATGTCAACAGGATTTCATAAATGGTCAACAGAATGAAGATCACCAGCTGTAGCCATCACACTGTTTGCAATGAACAGGAGGACCATCAATGCTTCCTGGATCACGCAGAATACGCCAAGGATCAGAAAAAGCTATGGGATGCAGTAAAAGATACACAAAGTTTAACATCTGAGCTGTATGCAGACAGCAGAGCTTTGCCGTAATCTTGCCACCGCTGAGTTCCAGACTGAGGAGCTGTCAAACTGCCAGGATCTATTAGCCAGTACGGTCTTGACAGCAGAGAGCAACTACAGCTCTCTACTAGAGAGGATACATAGAAACAAGGCCTCACATAAGGAATTCAAAGCTAACATGCTAGCCAGACTGGCTAGATTGGAAAGTTTAGCCTTCTTGGGAAGTAATACGTCTTCAGGCAGAAGAGTGTTGCCTGTACCACCATCAAGCCCAGAACAGCAGAAAAACTCTTCTTCTCCTGACTTCTTTGACCTCTCTCCTGATAGCATGAGCAATGAATCAGGTGACACCCGCAGAGTTCCTAGAGGAGTAGCAGCCTTGCCACCTCTCACTCCCTTGTCAGTGCCGTGTGCCAATAACACTCACGCCACTAGAAAGGAAGATACAGAATTGACTGTCCCTGATCACAAGTTTAAACCGCTCAACCTGCCAAAGTTTGATAAAAATGGAAACATTTGAACTTTCATCTGCCTCTTTGAAATGTCCATGAGAGGTGTGAATGATCACATGAAGGCAACCACCCTCATAAACACTCTGGATTCCATCTGTGTAGACGTCATCATGCCCCGCCTGCCACTAGATAGTTGGACTTATGAAGATGCACGCCAGGCTGTTATCAAGGAATTTGGTAGTGAGACCAGATTGCAAGCTCAAAAGGCGAAGTTTAGTAACATCTTGTTCAAAAAGTACAAGTCTGTTCAAGACTTTGCCAACTGCTTCTATCATGAAGCGCAGGTTTTTCTAGGCGCCGGGGTCCTTTCTGAGTTGGACTGAAGAATCACCATGGGCCGTGCACTGCAACCATACCAGGAATTAGCCAATGTAATGTTCCCTGTTTTGGATCAATCCAGCCCAACCCAACATATCACCAGTTATTTGAGCTGTCTTGGGGCCCAGTTTGGAGCTCCAAATAAAGGACAGAATAATTGCTTGTCTACCCCCATCAAAGAAAAACCTTGCAAACCCAAGCCTGACAATGCCGCTTCTGACTCCAATGGTAAATCAGGAAGTGACTACAAGCCCAAGGATCCGCCAGGCCCTTGCCACAAGTGTGGTAAGAGAGGACACTGGGCCAGCGTCTGCAAGGGGAAATAGTGTGAGTTCTTAGTAAATGTGGTGGTCAACCAAAAACAGAATGACCAGGGAAAAGCCAAGGCGGGCCAGTAGAGGAATATACTGAGTCCGCCACTTCCCCAATTCCAAAAGAACCAGACCGCCAGTCTCCAGAGGTAGCTGAGTCCAATACATCCCCTCCTGAGTCAACAGTCCAAGAGGCATCAATTTTTATCCGCCTTTGGCCACTCAGCTGTCCCACTTTGCCCCCAAACAGGAATTCAAAGAGGATCCTCTACACATGCTTGTGTCAGACAGCCTTTATGCTATTCCTGTCAGAGGCAGGGGACGCCCAAGGAAGGTCACGCCAAACGCTGTAGAGACAGTTCCCAAACTGTATGCAGCCCAAGTCCAGGAAACTTGCCTTGCTTCCAAACCCAGCATAGCCAGTGACCTACCTTCCTTGAAGGGAGTCCAATTTTCCCTTTTCATTGAGACCATTGAGGCCAACTTCCCTAAGATTGGTCAAAGTCTCAAACAGTACTTTGATACTCCGGTACCCTTGGGTGTACACGTATTAAACTTACACTCTGAACTCTACTCTGAATGTACATATGCAGATATCTCTGTTAATAAAGTCAAGATGCACCCCATAATAGATAGTGGCGCCCCTATTAATATTGTGTTCACCCGCCTTGTCAGGAAGCTAGGTATTGCTCCTGACATTGCGCACACCAGAGTATATGATACTGCTGGTAAATACACCATCACGTCTGAAGGAGCTTACAGCGCTCTGCCAATGCGCTTTGGTTCCATTGCCGTGTCCTCTGCTGCTGTGGACCTGCCCAGTAAAAATTACGGCGTGCTCATTGGTACTGCATTTCTACGTAAATACAGGGTCAAATTGAACATGAAGGACAATACTCTGACAATCCTTTGCCAGACCATCCCACTGTATTACACGCGGGACGCAAAACCACCAGCTAAGGTAAAAAACTAGCATTAATCTGGCATACAAGGACGGCTTGGTGGCAGTTCCCTACACCTGTACAAGGAACAAGGGAAAGTGGCTGCCAACCCAGATCAAGGAGCACAAAGGAATTCTGCTCCGCTCAAGATCAACTCTTACACTTGGATATGGCCAACAGCAGGTTGTCAACACGGGTTTAACCTTAGATATCCCCGCAGGATTATATGGTGAAGTTCATCAGCCCTGGGGACGTTCAAGATTTGAACCATGTATTGTCCCTTGGATAATCATTCCTGGCCATGGCAAAATTCACGTCCTACTGGCCAATCTTCAAGGGCATGACATCCACATCAAGAAGAACCAGATTGTAGGATTTGTTCATCTTCTACCAGTTGAAGAACTGGACAGCTTCAAGTGTATTGGAGACCTGTCAGAAATGGGACTTCCTGATCAAGTTGAAGCTGCTGCATATGTAATCACTCCATTGGCTGATTTATCTTCCCTCAATGACACTGAACGGGAACAAGCCAGCACACTTTTTGAAAAATATTGTTGCATATTTGCGGAAGACAACTTTGATCTTGGGTGCACCAATGAAGTCACTCATCACATCAACACAGGGGATAACAAGCCTGTCTGCCTTCAACCAATTTGTTGCTCAAAGGCCAGTGAAGAGACTGTGAGCAATGAAATCAAGCAACTTCTAGACAGAGGCATGTTGATCCCATCCAAGAGTCCCTGGGCATTGCCCATCCTGATAGTAAATAAGAAGGATGGGAGTAATCAAGTAGTAATAGACTACCGACGCCTGAACTTGATAATCAAGAAGGACTTGTACCTGCTGCCCAGGATTGACAACACACTGGATCAACTTGGAGGGGCCAAGTACTTCTCAGCCATGGACCTCATATCAGGGTACTGGAAAATTGAGCTTCCACCCCAGGAACAAGAGAAGTGCGCCATAATTACCTATCAGGGCCTTTTCTAGCCAACCCACATGCCACAAGGGTTGTGCAATGCGCCTGCAACCTTCCAGCGGGCCATGGACACCATACTGGGTGATCTCAAGCTCTCCTGCGTCCTAGTCTACTTGGACAATATCAATGTGTTCTCAAAAGCCTTCACTGAACACCTTGAGCATTTGGAGGCTGTCTTCAAGAGATTGGTGGACGCCAATTTGAAGATCAAACTCCAAAAATGTCAATTCTTCAAGGATCAGTTGGAGTACCTTGGATTTGTGGTGGATACAACAGTACTCTTCCCTCAGCCTGCTAAAGTGGAGGCAATCACCAAGATGAAGCAGCCAGAAAGCAAACGCGACATCCAAGTCTTCTTGGGGATAGTAGGCTACTACCATTGCTTTATCCCCAACTTTGCCTGTACTGGTGAACCTCTGTTTTATCTACTGAAGAATGGGGTCCCCTTCCTATGGACAACAGCCCGCCAAGACGCTTTCAACGCCCTCCGCACTAGCCTGTCCTCCAGTCCAGTATTGATGTATCCAGACTTCAGCAAACCTTTTTTTGTACATACAGATGCCTCCTTATTGGCCTTAGGAGTCATCCTTTCCCAGTTAGACAACACAGGAGCAGAACACCCAGTGGTCTATGCTAGCCGCTCCCTGAATGTACATGAGCGCAACTACACAGTCACAGAAAGGGAATGCCTTGCCGTAATATACACCTACAAGCAATTTAGAGTATACTTGCACGAGTTACACTTCTCTGTGGTCACTGATCACGCCAGCCTCAGTTGGCTGCAAAATCTTTGGGAGCCATAAGGATACCTTGCCCAATGGGCATTAAAACTCCAGGCTTTTGATTACACTATAGTCCACTGTCCTGGCGCCAATCACCAGAACGCGGACTGTTTGTCAAGACTTCCCATGGTTGCTATAGTAGCAACCCAGGCCAACCTGTTATACAAAAAGATGCTCACCAACAAGTTTGAGGACAAACCAGAAGAAGTACAGGCCATCCTCCGTGAGCTCCACAAAGACTGTAAGGGGGAGAACCAAAAGCTGTATAAGTAGCATGATGGTGCCAAATACATCTTTCCCAGATCTTAAGAGCGCCCGGATCTGATAATGACCGTCCACAAGGCAGTGGGTCATGGTGGCTTAAGAAAGACAGTCCACCAGCTTCAACAACATTACTACTTGGACTTGCTCCTCTTTGACGTGAAGGAAACTCTGACCTACTGTACAGAATGTCAGCACAAGAAACCCTTCACCAGTAAGCATCAATACAAAGCAGTAGAGGCCAAGTTTGCTTGGCATACTGTTAGTATAGACATGGTTGGACCTCTGCCAATGTGTGTTGGTTGGTTTTGCTACATTATTGTGACAATTGATCACCTCACAAAATGGGTGGAAGCCAGAGTGCTGCAGTACGTCAGTGCTAAATCAACAGCCAGGTTTGTATTGGAACAAATTATCCATTGACATGGCTGCCCCCAGTTTGTTCTTACCAACAACAGAACAAACTTCACTGCTCACATAATTCCAAAATTAAATGAGCTCATGGGCGTGAGGGGAGTGCTCTCTACACCCTACCATCCAGAATCAAATGGGATGGTTGAGGGAGCTAATGGCACTTTAGTCAACATTCTGAGAAAGCTGGCAGACTCCTGAACTTTGGAGTGGTATCTCTTTCTACCTGCTGTCGTTTTTTCCTGTAACATCTCAATTTACAGTACAACTGGCTTCTCCCCGTTCCAATTGACATATGGACACCATCCAGCTATCCCGCCAATTCTGTTTTCAGCAATGGGGGACCCAGGTAACATAACATATCAACAATATATGTCTAGGTTAGCCAACACGCTCATCAAGCTTCAAGCTGAAGCTTTCACTGAAACCTCCCTCACCAGGAACAAAGGACGCAAGACTGACGACAAGAATTGATGCGCCTTGGCCAAATTTAAAATTGGCACTCAGGTTTCATACCACAACAGAGTTGTGGGACGGGCTCATAAGCTTGACAGCATCTGGGAAGGGCCTTTTGAAGTCATCAAGAAAACCTCTCCTAGCGCTTACACAATCAAGGATCTGGTTGATGGAAGACTCATCAACAGAGTCCACGCCAGGTTCCTCAAGCCATATTTTTTCATAACAAATATTGGCTCACAATAAAGTTTACTAAATAAATTCTAAAAGAAAAATCATAATAGGAAAAGAGCTTTATTATAACAACTAGGGGTTGCCTTCCTGATATTCAGGATCTTTTTTATCCCCTTTGGAACCAGCTACTTGGGTGCTTCCTCTCCGGGACCTTTGCACCACCTGCCTCAGGCTCCAGAGGCTCACAAAAGGAAACTTCTTCCCCTCAGTGAACCAGAAAGTGGCGGCCTGCAGCCAGAGTCTACACTCACTGGGGATTACCTGCAAGAAGCAAACAAAAGGAATTGGAATCTCCCCAGAGACAGCATCAACCTGCCAGAGCCCAGCGTCCAAAGGGAAAGTGCATGACAAGACCACACAATCCAACATGAAGTTGAATATATACCAATAGCAGTGTGGCAAAGGCGCCTTATAGAGCCCAGCTTGTTGCGGACTTTCTCCCACTGTGCTGTCATGTTGTCAGTGTTGGCCATTGACAGGCTAAGATCAGGGGTAAGTATTATGTCCCCACATAACACCATCCCACAAACCGCCTGCTGTTTGGCGCCACTGTCAATGTTGACGTACACACTCCGGACCACATGACAGATACAGCTGTCCTGCGCATCTGAGTTGTCTACATCCAGTGACAAGTACAACGTCAGAAACCCCTCCAAAGCACCAAACCAAGAAGAAAAACCTGCAATCCAAAGTCCAGCACATAAATTTGACAGGCCTTGCTCACCCCGCCTGTGTCACCAGTGGCCACCAGGAGCTCTGCCAACTGCTTGCCTAACCCCCCTTGCTAAGTCCTTGTCCTGCACACTATAGAAGCCCTTGCTATAATTGTTGATGTGCCGCTTAAGATCATGGCGTGGGCGCTGAGCCATTACCACAAACAGGAATTGAGGAATTATATCCATTCCCACATAAAGCTGGGAAATGGAAACCCCCTTGTCACCCAATCAAAGCAAGGGCACAGAATCAAAGTCAGGCAGGTTAGTGTCCATCAAGCAATAAGTAAAGGCGCCTGAGTGAGGGTCCACAACCAAAGGCTCCCTCTCCAGATTTTGAGGGCAGGTGCGCGCTGAACTGGCCTGAGGCTCAGCAAGACGCTTTTCACCCCCAACAGAAGACCGCCCCGCAGAATCACCCTCCACCAGGATTTCCTCAGTATTCTCACCTGGCACTGAACTTTCCAGCCCAGACCAGAGTGAACCGGTATCCGCCTGCCAAAGCCCACAGAGCAACGCCACCTTGGCTTCCTTGGAGAACCCACGGAAATATTGACAGTCCTCCTCTGACATCTGCGCCACCATTTGGTGGGCATCAGTCTTGTTGCTAATACCAGAATAATTGGAGTTATTGCTCATATTCCGGGCTAAAGAAGTTCTTCAAAGGTTATATAGCTCAGTCAAGTGGGGGGGGAATGTCAGGAAATCCTGATCCATTAGGATTAACTGATCCATATCCCTATTACTGAAGCTGTGGGTTGACTTTAGACGCAACACAGCCAAAGTGACACAGCTATTCTGGAATATGGAGAAACTATAATAAGATTGATATAGTAACCAAGTCAGAAGATACCTGAGACATTCTGGGTCTCAGGTCATGGGCCAATCCAGAAGCTTCTATAATTAGACAGTGTTGCGTCTCCAAAGGACCACAGGACTTCCACCTCAATTGGATCAACCAACAACAGAACACAGCCCATTGTCACACCAATAGAAGTACATCTGTCTCCATACAGATTCACATATCCCAACATACCTAATATGCACAATAAAAATAATATCTCTTCTTCTTCAAGACCCCAAAATCTTGACAATGTGCTTCTAAATTTGGACATTTATGTCTGAGAGAATGTCTCAAAAGGAGCACTCATTTTAATAAAATTAATTTTCTAGAAATAATTTTTTTTGCTTTTCTGTTTTAATAGAATTTTTATTGCTTTTTATTAGTATGAGCTTTTCAAGCAAAAGTAACACTTAATGAAATAAGCCTGTTGAAAATAGGATATGTTTATGTTTGCAAATTGGCATGTCAGCTTGTGATTAATCTAGCACCAGACTACTGGGTTCTCTGGGGCTAGATTGACCACAAGTTAGTGTGTCAATTTTCAAACAAAGACATCTCCTATTTTCAACAGCCTTATTTCATTAAGTTAAGCTGGGTACAATAACTGAGGCATGTCTGGTCAGAGCCAAGCACAAAGACACCACATATACATTCATTCTGATTAGCTCTGTTGTTGGGATGCATTCATTTTGGTATAAAAATTAAATTAAATTAAAAAAGTTTATCTATACTGTAAATTCAGAAGCTAAACATAAAAATTCTGGGATTGTCAAATCCTTGGTCCAAACTTTGAATTGCTTTTGCAGGATGGCCCTTTTTTATTTAAATTGATTTTTTTATGTTTTTATTCAAATTTTTAAAAATGCGGGAACTCATAGACACTTTGCAAAGTTCAAGTCAAACTGCATATTTACAATGGACAAAATGAATTAAATGGAATCAGATTTGAAATGTTCAAATCCATCAACCATTTTCATTAAGTTTACTATGCTTTTTTAAATTGCAGGATTGTCAAATCCAAGAACCAAATTTCAAATCACTTTTGAATGCCACTAGTAAACTCAAATAATAATTGCAGGAACTGGAATCCAAATTTAATGTACAGTAAGCACACTAGGAAACACCAACCCAAATCAAGAAGCTCCACCACAACTAAAATCAAACTAAAAATTCAATCATGATAGCCATGTTTAGACATAAAAAGTGATTATATTTTAAAGTTATCCAACCCATAAAGTATACAGTATTATACACTTCAAATAATGGATGTAGAAATTCTGTTACTATTCAAGGCTAAATGAAGAGAAAATAACTACCCACAACTAAACCAAAAACCTAAATAAATACATATTTAATCTAAAATATATATATTTATGGACTAACAATCACATTCCCAACCAGCTCTTGCACTAGCCTGCAGGGCAGCCTGTCCACGCAGGCATCCCAGAGGGTCTAGGAATAGACCCAGAACCCAACTCAAGGGGAGTAATGCCAACACACAGGCCTCCCAAGGCGTCAGCGCAAGTCAACCACCTCCTGCATCCCAAGCCAGATCACACAGCCTGAATCCCAGACATAAGCCGCTCTCAAGGCCTGCCACCAAAGTCTCCTATACCAGAGTCACCAGGAACACTGAGGTTACTTGCACCTCCAATGTGTACCCAGTTGTCACCTGGCCCTGACTCTGGATCCAAGAGTTTCCACTTCCTGCCCCAACATTTTTGATACATTATATGAGCTATTGACCACCACTGAAGAGCAATCTGTGCCTATGATGTATTCCACCATTGACAGCACCACTGCAAGCAAGAGTGATCCCACTTTCTACACAAAGGCCCCCATCCCCTGTATTGATCCTGATAGTCAGATTCTGCAGTTCCTGCCAAGAGCCAGTGTTGGTTGACAGATAGTGAGTGTGAAGCTCTTCTCAACTGCTTAAATGGGGTAATAGCAGTTTGGGATATTGCGTCCCAATTTGGTGTCACAGCCAGATATATTGGCAACCTAAACAACAAATACAGTAACACTGAGCAAAAAGCCAAATCTGTTAAGGCTAAGCGTCAGCCAAGATTCTTGCAGCCTGTGCATATTGACACAATAAAACAGTGGATAGCCAAGGATTACCACCTTGACACACTTGCTGTCCAATCAATGCTGGCCACTGAGTTTGGGCTTTCTGTTTCTAAAACACTTTTTTATAAAACCATGGTCAATATTGATGTGACAAAAAAATTTGGATAGTAAGAAGTAGTCTCTAGGTGGTGAGGAATCACCACCAAATTCACATAGAGTTGATGATTAACCACCAACAAAGCTTCAAATACAGCTTTGTGGAATTTCCAAAAGGTACACTAGGGTTAAGCAAAATGATTAACCCTAACCCAAGGAGCCCAAGATAACTAACCTGGAAGAGAATTAATGAGTCCTTGGAGTAGAATTCAGGACATTGAGATGTTACAAATGTCTCAGCTTTGGATAAAATTGGTAAAACTCCTAAATTTGCAGGGATTGGATTGACATTGGGCAGAGGCAACAACAAAGTGCCAACAGCGGGGCCCATCTTCCTGTAATAATTTGGCTAAAAATTAGATTTTAGGGAATGTAGCGCAGAAGGTCCACTACAGGATGCATTTTAAAATAAAGTTAGATCAGAGGATATTTGGTTTTTATTGAGTAAAAATTTGGGAGTACTCAACTCTTAAGACTTTAAACAGTGAAAATTATTCAATATATATCAAAATTTGACTAAGCAATACCACCTGGATCCTTGGCTCCTATCCCTTCTGCATTTTCAAGTGAATACTTAGTCCAGTTTGAAAAGAACCCTTGTGTGACCAACTTCTGATGATTGTGCTGATAAATAAGATCATATCTGGTGACCCTCATATTACGTTGATTTATCAACATCAGCTTACAGGGGGAATCAATTTCAACTGGCAAACCAGAGCAGCTGTAACCCATTTTCAATCTATTGTTTGATTTAGATCCATCAAATCAGTTAATTTTTTAACAGTTTTCCAGATTTTTTAGCTTTCTTACTTGGGCAGATAATTCCTGGCATCATGGAATTTACTGTGACACTTGGCTTCTCTTGGAAGGTACTGGGGATTTCTCTGTACAATAGGAACAGCAAAAAGATCATTGAGGATCAACACATTTATGCCAAGACCTATCTGGCTCTAAAGCAGGCTGACAACGTACAGTTATTCTATATAGATGAATTGTCATTCTCCTCCTCGCTCAGGTCTAGGAATGGGTGGGTTGAGAAGGGTTCCAAGTATGGTATAACACATTATGCAGCTGTCATTTCCCAAACATATTCAATGGTAGTGCTTCTTGCTCCCCACAGGTTAGACCAGTATCAGATGATCAAGGGTTCTCATAATAGCAGGACATCTCTTGATTTTTTCCTAACTGTCAAGGAGTACCTTCAGATTAATTATTGCAGTACAACCAACATTGTGGTGCTTGATAATGTTGGGCTCCACAAAGTGGATCTGGTTGTGTCCAATTTCCCACCCCTTGATAAAAATAGCCATTCCTCCAGCCACCAGCTTACTGATTGTCCAATGAGATTTCTCTTCCTCCCGCCATATTCCCCATTCCTGAATCCAATCAAGGAGGTGTTTGGTTGGATCAAGAATAAGGTGAAGAAAGTCCTCCCTCAGGACACCAAGGATCTCTTCAACATTCTTGAGGTCAGTCAATTTTGCGGTGCCACCTGATGTGGTGGCAGCTTTTTACAAGCACTCCAAATTCTTCTTCATCAAAGCCCTTGCCTCCAAGCCAATCAGATAAATGGGCACACTGGGTTTTATTTGTTTTATTTTTTATTTTGTTTTTATTAGGACTTGAAAATTATTTTTTATATATAATGACTTGACATTGAATTGTATTATAGACATATAAGAATTTGTACATTAGTTAAATAAAATTATTTATATTGGATATAGAGACACATGTTTTTATTATAATGCACCAAATATTGTATTGAGCGTAGAGCTAACAAAAAAATAAATTAAAAAAGATAGAAATACATTAATTTTATTTAAATAATTGTGAACCCTTTTTAGTACTATGGACTTTTTTAAAAGCCACAGATTGGACCTTGTGAGTCATCACCCAATCTTATTGATTTAGTGCCACTATAGCCACACAACACAAAAACCAATGATTCTCATGTATATCTTACTAATTATTACTTATGACGCATGTTAAGCATAGAAAATCTATTTATTGAATCATATTATAAGATAAAGGTAATTTGAGTTCTAAACAACCACTTGTTTAGAACATAAGTGGAGCTGGACGCTTGATGTAGATAAATTCAGTTATCATTGTTTAACTATGTAATAAATGAACCTGTACTTGATGAGCTAGTAAATAAACAAATTATAAATTAGATTTAATATTAACTGTGTTTGATTCATTATAACTTTTCCATTATTATATACTACCTAACTATATAGTACTATTATAATGAAAAATAGAAGAAATTTTTATTGTTTGAATGCAAAAATGCAAGGGATGGGTTATTCAGGGGAATTTCACCCCAAAATGCTGTCTTCTGCAAAAGTCACTAATTGAGACCACATACTCTTTTGTACATGGTGGACAGCTCTGGGTGCAATTGTAAGAGGGGTAGCGCTCAGCACCCTGGTGGTTGCTGAGCGCTTAATAAAAGGCAATTGTGAAAGCAAATTGATTAGCAAGTTCTTCTTGGGAGGCATGTAGTACCCATATAGTGATGCAAGTTCAAAGGAGTTGTATAGGACTTGTTTTACTGTCATGTACCCCTGCAATGTCTTATGTCTTTATAGTGCTAAGCAACATATGTCAATTTGTATTGGTATATCCTCTAATTTTTTAACATTTGTTTTTATGCAATGTAAAAGTATTCCTAGGTATACTGCAACATAAATCCTTTGTGAGGTATATTTTTAAGAGAACATGCATAATTTCTTGTACATTTGAACTAATCTGTTGATGTAGGATGTTTGGCTGAATTTGAATATTGTTCCAGAGGGCGCCCAATTTGTATCTGCCCTCATGCCTTGGCAAACAAAATAAATAAAGGTTTAAACGTATTCACAAGGACTGCGTCCCCGACTTTATTTGATTATGCTTTGAATACTTCATTGAAAATTACAGTTTTAAGATATTCAGTTCCTATTTGAAAGTCATTTTTTATTTGATTTTTTCATATTAATTTATGTTTAAAAATTGGAATTGTTCACAGCATTCATAAATATACTCATCAAAATTTATCTTGATATTCCCTTCAATTTCATTCATTTCCTTAAATTTGATTATTCCACCTAGCTCATAGGCTTCCCTAACCCACAACAAGCACCCCGCAGGTGGCAAGTATTCCTTTTTCTTTGCTTCCCTATTTGTGAATTCATTCATATTCATTTGTATTATTCTCCAAATTTCATTTTGAATCTTTTGAATTACTGGGGCTACAAATGAGTGATAACACCCATACAAACCCCTTGGTGTGTAGGCTACCACCTCAACAACCTCTTTCACATTCCTTTTTTTACTAAAAATAAATTTAAGTAAAAAATAATTAAACTTACTAATTCTTTCCCCTGCAGCTCCCTCAGCCACAGGCACCCCTTTGGCAAACTTCATGAGAGTTGGCTGCTCTTCATTTGTTTTCCTTGATTTGATCTTCCTTATTTTTCATGAAACTTGTGCTTCCTCTTGATTTTCACTTGATAAATTTTCATTATTTCATGAAGCGCTTCTTCTTGAGTTTGTGTCAGGGATCTAGTCTTGGGTGGGCAGCCTGTTGATTTCAGGGATCATTTGGGCCGGTTTTTTGTGGGTAAAGCCCACAAGAGAGGAGCTAACTTAAAAAGGTAGGAGAAGGACTTCCCCACCCAGAACAACAGGCCAATAGCCGGGATTACAGTGTCAATCACCCTGTGAGGGTGATGTACATAATCCCAAACAGCTTGTTAGTATATTCAGTTGGGAGATTGGGTGAGAAAGCAGGTGTAATGGTCCACATGTTTGGTGGTTTGCAGGCGGGGCTAATGTTGGCCAAGCAAAAGTTTTATTGTTTGTTGCAGGTAGAGGCCTAGTAGGGAATGATGGCTACTAGGGATGGTAAGGCCTAGCTAGTAGGTGTAAAGACTACTAGAGGCAGATTTTGCCTCCACCCAGCAGAAGATATTGGCTGCTGTGGGCTAGAGTTCTTCACCTATCAGGGAACTGTGGCTTCAAAAGGGTGAAGAATGAGATAGCTATTAGGGAACTTTGTCTGTTTGAGGTGGAGAAGGTTTTGGACCCCTGGAGGGTAAGCAGGCTGCCAAGGAGGGGAAGAGCTCTGAGGGCTCTATCTACCCTGAGACGCGTACAGGAGGTCTGTGAGCAAGCATCCTGCCTAACCAACTGGTAGGTTGTCCTTGTTTATGCCCCTATGAGAGTTTTGGAAAGAACCCAGAGTGAGCATTGGAGTGTATAGATTTGCTTGGAGGTGTCACCAAGGCGGTTTGCTTGGGGAAGCAAGCTGCAGAACTTGGTGTGATCAGGCCTCTGGGAAGTAGAGCTGATTACTCTGCAACTGAAAGCCCATACTTAATCACCTGGGTGAGTAAAAACAATAACATAGTCTTTGAGGATCTATGGTTGGATGGCCTAAGTGGAATGCCACTTGCAAGGGCCCAGTCAAACGCCAGTTCAATGTAGACTCATTCCTGGGTCTACAGGTTCTGATAACAGGGACTGAGATAAAGAACCAAGGTGGTTCACAGAATCAGCAGAGAAGACTAGTGAGAGGAACTGCTTGATCACAGAGAAGGCTAGTTGAAGGAATGTTGGTATATATTGAAGTTTGAAACCAAAATTATTCATTGTTCAGGTGGAACCAAGATAGTTCCTAGTTAAGATAAGTGGAAGGACTCAAATATCATGATGCAGAAGTAGCTGGTCATGATAAAGGAGTAGCCAGAGGTCTTATAGGCCGTTTAAAGACTGGAAAATAGCTGTTCTGTGAACTAAGATGGACTGTTTGCTGGTTAAGCTGAAGATCTGGAAAAATGTGGTTGAAGAGCTGGCTGAAAAACCCAAAGATGATGAAGAACTAGTGGTTTGGAGAAATGAGCCAATATTTTGCTGAATTGATTTACCAAAGTGAGAACATGTGGAATTTTTTGCCTTGGTTTAGTAGTAAAATCAAGAAGGAATTTGGATAGAAGTGTGGGTAAGATATTTATTTATTAATTTCCTAGGATAGATGAAGGTATGTTGCTATGAGAGCTGGATACAAAGTTGTTTTGGTGGGATATTTTCCTTGGATTTTACAAGATTTTTAAATATATGGGGAAAAGGTTGAAGAGGTCCAGAAAGAACAGTTTAAATAGTATTCTACTATTTAAATTGGTTTAGGTTGAATGCAGGGAAGACTGGTGCCAGAATAATGGACCGGTTAACGCTTTGGTGCACAAAGAGTTGTTGCTTTGAGCAGTTTGAGCTGTGGAAATTATTTTCCTAGTTGGATCCCGGTTTAACTTCATAAATGGTCTATTTCTGCGCTCTGCATACATTGGTTGAGTTCTGGCAGGCTTCCTGATGAAAATGATTGGTTGGAAGCCAAAAGCTTAAAGTATAAGCAAGGAAATAGTGAATTAATATTTTAAGCTTTTTAGAAAGTAAGTATGTAAGCTTAAGTTATTATAGGAAAAAGTGAGTGGCAATGGTTTAAGCTTCTGAAGAAAGCCATTTTAAAGGCGGAACTGTTGGGAAAAGGACACTATAAGAAGGTGGCTGGCTGTAAAGTTACAGGATCTTTTCAGAGTCTTTCAGGGTCTTTGACGGGGTCTTTCTGAGGCCTTTTGAGTTTCTGCCAAAAGGTTTTTGGAAGTCTTTTGATCACCAGAAGGAGCTTGATTGGACTGATACAAGTGGAATACCAAAGCCACTAAAGATATACAGAGAGCTGAAGCCCAAGATAACAGAGCAGGAGCCCAATAATAAGATGCTGGATCCTAAGTGTGGCGCCGGAGTCCAACTTTAAGGTGCAGGAGTCCAAGTTTAAGGAGCAGGAGTCCAAGTCTAAGGAGCAGAAGTCTAAGACTAAGGTGCAGGAGTCCAAGACCAAGTACAAGGAGTCCAAGATATTGTTGGAGGACTCTAAGTATTGATAAATCCATATTGTTTCCTTGACCCCCCAGGCCATATAACAGAAGGTTTCTAAGGGAATCTTCCTTCTGAGAGTGAATAAAAGCCCATTTCAACCCCTATACATATTTCTGAGATACATTTTCCCTTACTAGAGAATGACAATCCCTTCCAGCTGGTCCTTGGCTACAATCTAGGACACACTTTGGGAACTGGTGAACAGGAACCCCACAGCAGGCATAGGCTTGGGGGTCACAGGTGGTTTCATACAGAGCTTGTAGGCAGGCAGGCAGGTAGTTGAATTTTCCTCTAAAAAACTTGGGTGTTGAGAATATCCAAGGGCCTTGACAGTTGTATCTAACTGCAGATTGTATGCAGGCCAAAGGATCTAATTTAAGGATTTTTTCCAGGGTGTAGTTCTTATATTCAGGTTTCAGAGGGTACTCTGTGAAGAGGACGGGGCCAAAGGGAACACCTGGAGGACAGGAATCTGAAGGCAGAGGGGCAAGAGGACCAGAAGATCTTAAACTAACTTGATAGATGGTAAAGGCAAAATAAGGCAGTAGCTATGTAAGCCAAAATAACATAATCTTTATTTGAAAATGGCAATAAGTTTGAAGCATGGGGTCCTTTGGTATATATAGCACCCCACTTCCAAACTTAATATTTTCCATGGAGGTTTATCAGGGCATAGGAAAAGTCAGGCCTGGGGGTTCTGGGTGCTCTGGTTTAAAGGCGGCAAAATGGCACCCAGGCTGGGAGTTCTTTCTTTGGTCAGAGATCTTAAATTGGCTACTTGATTATCTTGCTCTATAGTTGTTGTCATGGGGTTGGGCCACAGGCCTGTGCCTCCTTCTGGTGATGGCTCTTAATTGGCTAAAAGTTTAGAATTCAAGCTCATAAAGCTAATGGTTGAAGTTTTTTGCCTCTATTAGGCGCCTTGATTACTCCTCCATTTGGTGTTCTGATTTCTTTGGTTTAGCTTGCTTTAACATTTTGACCAACATTCTTGGCTTCAGCTTGCGGGGGCTTGGCCTCAGGAAAATGTGGGCAGGCGGCCCCTTGATCCATAGGGCCGGCGGCCAGCAGAAATTCAGGGTCAGGGTTTGAATCCCAACCTTGGGCCCGGGTTTCAAGAGTAAAAGAATTGTAAATCCTGAAAGTTTGCTTTATTGCTTTCATTTTCATCTGTTTCCATTAGAACATGTTCATTTCCTTCATCTTAATTTGATTCCTATTCATTCTGCTCATGGCCATTATTTTTATTTGAATATTCATTTTCTTCAATAAGCTTGTTTTTTCTTAATTCCCCTGGCACTTTGCCAGAATTTAAAAGTATTGTAACTTACATCTTGAAAATTCAAACTTGATAAAATTGTTCCCTGTAGATTAAGTAATTTTGCTTTGTTCTTTTCAGCTATTATATTTCTCATTTTATTTAGAGCAACTTCCTTTGGTTAGATTAGTGGCTGTCCCTCATTGCCTAGCTTTCCTATTACTAGTTCCCTAATAGTTTTTTTTGATTTAAACAACCTTTTACAGGTGTTCTTCTAATTCATTTATCAAGCTATATATTAGACATGTTGTTTATTTTTCATCCTAAATAATGTTTTATATAGTATTAACATCAACACATGGTCATTAAATTATAGATAATAGTACATTTTATTGAAAATTATTGCAAATAATACAAATAACTTGCAATTATACAAAAAATAGCATAATACACTAAAAAATTATCAGAATTACACTAAACTAGCCATCTGAATTAGAACATCTAGACTCTATTTTTCAGTATGTAACTTTTTTATATGAAAATAGTATTTTATCAATACTTCATTGAATTTTGTATGTTTTATTGAATGTTAATTTTACTGGGCTGTATTGACAGCAATGTCAATTCAGTGTTACTGTTGCAACCAAGTTTCCTGACTTTCCTGCCAACATATCTTACAATACACAAGGAGCGCTCAATTAGTTGCCCCTTGACATGTCTAACAACATGAACCAATCTGATGGCAATGTCAAACTGTGGTCTATTTCTCCTAATTAGGAGTGCTATCAATTTGAACTGCTGATCCTGCACAAGTTATTTCTCAGCTTTGAACCTTACATGGAGCATGCCATCCCCTTGTGGCCTGGTGGCTTTCCCCATATAGTATATTAATCACAGTATTCTATAATAAACAACACTGTATTCTTATTATTCCTGTCCTTTCTATTGGACTGTTGTTTTTTCAATTCAAATACTGAATCCTCATTGGTTCAGTTGTAACAGTGGTAGCAGCGGTAGGTTCACAACCTACCTAAAGAGAAAATTCCCCCAAAGAAAAGACAGTACGGGCTGTATGGCTACTACCCACCAATAAACCTTCCTTCCAATCCCTGAGGGGGACATCCCCAACAGGTATGCCATCTATCACAATCAGCTGGTACTTATGAGCGTGTATAATTGGCTCTGCCGCAGGCAGCGCAATGCAAGCGTCTCCCTGCCCCAATCAGATCTCTCCAGAGCATGCTCAACCTCCAACTCAAATCCTTTGTGTGAGGTGTTAAAGGAGCTAGCATTGTCAGTTGACTCCACTCCACAAAAACCTGCCTTTGTATATGTCAAGTACCTGAGCCCATGTGGGTTGCCACCACTTCAAGCTGCCTTATGGGGCCTGCTGCAGTCTGGTTCACCAACTGGGCCAGCTAAGAAATAGAAATTACCTGTGTGTTGTTTAGAGATGCTGTGAAGTCCAGCTACAGTGAAACCTTTTCATCCATTGTAGTGGGAACTCCCCTCTTGGCTATTAAACAGACTGGGTCTGTTCCTGAATATCTTACCGCCGCCCCAGAAGCTGTGACCTAGGAGAACACCATACTCCTTACCTTGATAATTAATGGGCTTAAACCCCATATCTGCAAGTGGGTTCCTGTAGGTCGCTGCACCTCCATCAACAACTGTTACAAGGCCATCATTGAGGCCAATAACTAGGCTTCAATGGGCTTCCACGGAACCAATAACACACCACCCCAAAATTGTTCTGCACCTGACAGTGCTCATAACCAAGTAGGTTGCCGCCAGCCACGCCAATAGGAAAATTGGGTTAAGTGCCCCCGCAGGGGGGAACTCCAACTAGCCCAGATTTAAGACTGGGGAAAAGTCTGGGGGTTGTAGTTATGAGATGCTCTACAACCCCACTTGATCCTCACTCTCAATCCCTCCTTGCAAAAAACCCCTGCAGTTACAATATTCATGAAGTGAAGGATCTTGATGTCTTCCAAGTTCATAGCAACAACCCCATACTCCAAGCAAGCCACTCTTCAAATAAAGTAACTTGTGTGGCATATCCCTTCTGTTTTTGTGGGAACACCCACAAACTACTAGTAGACACTGGGGCCAATCACACTATGGTTGACCAGGTGTTTTCTGACGTTCAACAACTAGACTGAGTATCAAGCAGATTCAAGGTAGTAAAAGTGACTGACTCCCATAGGATAGCAATTACCCATGCGACAACACCCTTCTCAGTAAGAATGGGGAACATCCAGGTTAAGCTTGCAGGACCAATCATGGCAGGGCTCAGCTACAATTTCATTGCTGGCCTTGACTGGCTTTGTCACAGCTGTTCCTATATTGACTGGGATACATCTGTAATCACCCTTAACAGAAATGGGGTGGATTTCCAGATATATCCTATCAAAATGAACAATTTGCTTCACAACACCGTGTTTGTT
Organism: Entomophthora muscae; assembly: GCA_014839935.2. Classification (NCBI taxonomy): domain Eukaryota; kingdom Fungi; phylum Entomophthoromycota; class Entomophthoromycetes; order Entomophthorales; family Entomophthoraceae; genus Entomophthora; species Entomophthora muscae. The sequence continues at coordinate 221,656 of QTSX02004348.1, forward strand.
AGAATAACAGAAAAGGGCTCATACAAGTTCAAGGGGGGACTAGACTTCAATCAATGCTCAGTCAAAGTTATCCACACAGAAACACCTGTGGCCCTCTCCTTGACACTTCACCCCCACCACCGCTTGCTATACTCCTCAAGGAGTACAAGGACGTCTTCAGAAAAACACTTGACCAACTACCTCCTCCTTGAGAGATCCAGCATGCTGTACAACTGCAAGGGTTGCTTCCCAAAGCATATCCCCTCTATTGCTTAACACCAAAAAAATGAAACCCTCTTCCAGCACCTTGTAGACACACTCAATCAGCGCTTCATACGCCCCTTGCTCTCACCATATGGGGCTGCTGTCTTCTTTGTAGCCAAGAAGGACGGGTCCCTTTGCTTGATCACAGACTACTGCGCCTTAAATGAGGTGACTGTTACAAAAAAATATACCCTGCCGTTGATTGATGACCTGTTTGACATGCTTGCAGGTGTGAAGGTCTTTAACAAGATTGATATCACTGCAGGGTACAACCAGGTTCATATTGCACCAGGGGATGAGGCAAAAACTGCCTTCCGCACACACTATAGGTTGTTTGAGTTCCAGGTCATGAACTTTGGAATGATCAACACTCCTTCCACCTTTTCCATGTTAATGAACAAAGCATTTGAGGAATTGATTAGAAAGTGTGTTATTGTGTACCTTGACAACATTATTGTCTTCAGTCAAGATCAAACCACACACCTCCAACACCTCTGTGCTGTTCTTGACACCCTTTGGAAAAACCAGTTGAAGGCAGAACCCTCCAAATGCAAATTCCTCAATTCAGAGCTCTTGTTCCTTGGAAAAACTATCTCTTCCCAAGAAATGAAGTCTGACCCTGCCAAAATCAAGGCAATCACAACCATGCCACCTCCCACCAATGTGGGCCAGGTGCGTACATTCTTAGGCATGGTTACCTACGTGTGCAAGTTTATCCCCAACTGCAGGAAACAAATTGCACCATAAATGAGCTTCTAAACACTAAACAGCGCTTCCATTAGACCCCTGCCAGAGATCAAGCCTTTGAGACGTTGAAGCAAAGGCTTACAACTGCACCTGTATTGCAATTCCCCAATTGGAACTGCCAATACAAACTTGATACTGATGCCTATGACAGAGCCATAGGGGGTGTGTTACAGGTAGAAACTGACAAGGGTGTCTTCCTCCCTGTAGCATACAAATCCAGGAAGCTCACTGACTCAGAACAACACTACCCAATTCACAACAAGGAATTAGCGGCAATTGTATATTGCATTGAGAAATGTTGCTGTTACTTGGAAGGGGCCACCTTTCCACCCCATGTCCTGACCAACCACAAGTTGCTTCAATACTTCAACATGCAGTCCCACTTGACACACCGCCAAGCAGGCTGGGTCAAACGCCTGTCCCCCTACCAGTTGTGCATCAAGTACAAGCCGGGAAAGGAACTTGTCACAGCAGACGCCCTCTCAAGGCTTTATGTAGAGTCCATCATCAGGGACAATGGCTTGGACCCAGATTGGCCAATGCTTTACCTCTGTCCTGAGGCAATCCATTAAAAAGGCCTTAATTTAGTAACCATCTCTAAGCTGAAGGACAACAAAAGTCAGTTCACCACCAATGTGGGTAACGTCTGCCGTTGGGCAGAGACAGGTGAGAAAATGCCTTACATTCCCACCATGCAACGAGGTGACACAACATTGCACTACCACCAAACCTTGGGTCATATCAGAGGACTTAGCCTCTTCAAAATCATGAATCATAAGTTTTGGTGGCTGTGTATGCGCCAAAACATCATGGACCTCCTCAAGACATGTGTGTTATGTGAAAAGAACATGTCTAAGCCTGCACCCCCAAGTCTGTCCTGCCTATCAAGGCCATGGAACCCTTTGAGCAGTGGACTCTTGACATTGTGGGGCCACTCCCTAAAGACAGACTTGGGAAGAAGTACATCATCACAGCAACAACTACTTCACCCGCTGGCCAGTAGCATGGAAAACCACTAACCAAACCACCACCACCATCACCCGCTTCATTGGCAAGGAAATTATGGCCCACTTTGGGTGACTCAAATGACTCATTACAGATGGTAGCCCCAAGCTTGTTGGGCAGGATATGAAGGCGTACTGCGCCAAGAATGCCCTTCAAAAATAGTTACAACTCCATGCGTCCACAAGCCAATGGACGCATAGAGTGATAGAATGGTTCACTGGTCCAATTGATTGTCAAACTCTCACAGGAACATCTTAATACTGTGTGGACTGAACACTTGCCAACTGCCCTACTCATCTTGCAAGCAAGAGTTGATAGGGGCACCAGGTTCAGCCCCAGCACCCTGGCCTTTGGGATGCCTGATAGCTTGATGGGGGTAGAACAAGGGAAATTACAATCCACAGTTCCCGGGAAACCCCCTTGTTGACTACTCCTTCCCTGAGCCAGTGGTGCGCCAAAGCCTGAGATATTGAACACACACAAATTGAGGGAGGGACAAGGTACCTCAAGGCCAGATACACCATAGGTGGCCCCGTCTACACCCTCAACCCCAATTCAGCCAAATTAGAACCCAACCACTTAGGACCCTTAAAGATAGTTGCAGTCTATGACAACCACACCTACCAACTTGAAGATGCCCAAGGAAACACCAAGAAGCTTCACCACAGTTGCTTGCGCCCCTGCTGTGCCATCCCCACACAAAGGTTGTTTGTGTGGACCTTCCCAGATCTCCTGCAAACTCCAATCCATGTTTCTGACAACAAGCAGGGGGCAAGGGGGGTGTTGTAACCAAGTTTCCAGAATTGCCTGCCAATGTATCTTACAATACACAGGGGGCGCTTGATGAGTTGTCCCTTGACGTATCTAACAACATGAACCAATCTGATGGCAATGTCAAACTGTGGGCACTTTCTCCTAATTAGGAGTGCTACCAATTCAACCTGCGGATCCCTGCACAAGTTATTCCTTGGCTTCAAAACTTACATGGAACATGCCACCCCCTTGTGGCCCGGTGACTTTCCCCATATACTATATTAATCACAGTATTCAATAATAAAGCCATCTTATTCTATTCATTATTGTCCTTTCTATTGGACTGTTGTCTTCCCCAATCCATACTGAACTCTAATTGGTTCAATTGCAACATTATGTTCATAGCTCAATGCATTATGTTTAATAAAATTCATTGTAAACTTGGCATTTTTCATTGTAATTTTATAATTAGGCTGTGTCTATATTTGGTAGTCATTAACACTTATTACAAATATAAATACATAGTGCATTTTACAGCTTGCATATTTACCTATTGATAATGATTCTGTAAAATTTAAATTGGATTATGTGAGTTAGTAATAATTCAATGGATCAATCAATCACTGTTTATGACCATTAATTGGCTGATTTTTTTTGCTGTGGCAATTGTGCATTTTCTGGTACTTAGAGCTGGTATCCCATTGATTGGTTTCACATCCCATCACACAGACAATAGGAAACGTGGTTGCCACCCCAAGACCAGATGTGGTTGGGGGCAACCACATTTCCTATTGCCTATGCAATGGGATGTGAAACCAACCAATGGGATACCAGCAAGTAAGTACCAGAAAATGCACAATTGCCACAGCAAAGAAAATCAGCCAATTAATGGTCATAAACAGTGATTGATTGATCCATTGAATTATTACAGTAGTTTTAAAGCTATGGCAACAAGCAAAAACAATTTAGATTTAAACAAAATGAACTCAGATTTAAACAAAATTAAAATGAATCCAAATCTATTGTAAATCAATATAAATTTGTTTATTTTTAATTTTGTTTAAATCTGAGTTCCTTTTGTTTAAATCTGTATTATTTTTGCTTGTTGCCATAGCTTTTAAAATTACTGTACTAACTCACATAATCCAATTTAAATTTTACAGAATCATTATCAATAGGTAAATATGCAAGCTGTAAAATGCACTATGTATCAATATTTGTAATAAGTGTTAATGGCTCCTAAATATAGAAAGAGTCCAATTATAAAATCACAATGAAAAATGCCCAGTTTACAATGAATTTTATTAAACATAATGCATTAAGTTATGCACATAAGATCTAAATATCAAGATTTAACGTCTAATTGCAATATTCTATTGTAAATTCAGAACCTGAATGTGAAAATGCGGGATTTTCAAATCCTTGGTCCAAATTTCAAATCACTTTTGTGGGCAACTCAGCTGAGTGAAAATTAAAATATTTAATAAAATCAACCATTTAATTTGAATTTTTTTGATTTATTTAAATTGGCAAATTTCAAATCCCTTGAGCAGATAACTCAACTAACAAAAGACAAAACCCAGCAAACAAATGCAGGATACATGAATCAGAAATGTGGGATTCTAATGTATGATTTGAGATTTCCTGCATTTCAAATGAATCATAGACATCATGTAAAAATTAACAAATCTGAATTTGCAGGATTGTCAAATCCAAGAACCATATTTCAAATCAAAAATGAGGTGAATTTGAAATAAATATAATTTATGGGTGTCTCAAAAAAGGGTGCTAAAGGATCTAGAGTGGATTTATGCTAATTCTTTTAGGAATTATAGGCATTCTCAAAAATTGCCCTATTCCATTTTTGGACGGCTAAAATTTAGATGCTTGATTACAGTAGCTTTTAAAAAATGCTAATAATAAAATAGAATTATATATTACAATCTATCTTATCACATTGTCTTTACCTTGATGCATTGATAGTTAATTTGCTGTTTATAATGTGCTTGCATTTAATTGGATAGTTTCACCTTCAGTTGCCTTGGCAATAGGAACTCAAGTTGCCTCCCCAAGACCAGCTGTGGTTGTGGAGGCAACTTGATTTTCTATTGCCAAGGCGACTGGAGGTGAAACTATCCAATTAAATGTAAGCACATTATCAACAGTAATTGAACTATCAAGACATCAAGGAAAAGACAATGTGATAAGATAGATTGTAATATATAATTCTATTTTATTATTAGCATTTTTTAAAATTACTGTAATCAAGTATCCTTAATAGCAATACATTAACACTTTTGTAGTAAAATAATGGTTTATCTTTCCCCTCCTTCCTTCCTTGAAACAAATTTTGTTGGCCCCTTGGCTATGCCGGGGGCCAAAAACCTTTTAAAAAATATCTGCGTTATCAGGAGGGTAGTTCATATATCATTATATGGTTTGGTGATTGCTTTATTAGTTATTTAGAGTGCAGAATATTACATCATTTCCAGTTTAGACAATTTTACATTTCACTTAATTTCATGTCTAAACATGGTTGTTGAGATTGGATTTTTCATTTGATTTTATCCAGAGTGGAGCTTCTTGATTTTAGGTTAATTTGTCCTAGTTTTTTACTGTACATTCAATTTGGATTCCAGTTCAAGCAATTATTATTTGAGTTTACTAGTGGCATTCAAAAGTGATTTGAAATTTGGTTCTTGGATTTGATAATCCCCCAATTTCAAAAAACATAATAAACTTAATGAAAATGGTTAATGGATTTGAACGCTTCAAATCTGATTTGAGTTAATGCATTTTATCCATTGGAAATGTGCAGTTTGACTTGAAATTTGCAAAGTGTCTACAAGTCCCCACATTTTTAAAAATCCAATTAAAAATACAAAGAATTTAATTTAATTAAAAAAGGCTATCCTGCAAAAGTGATTCAAAATTTGGACCAAGGATTTGAAAATCCCACATTTTTACATTCAGGTTCTGAATTTACAGTAATGCAATATTTACATTTGCTGGTCCTTACTTTATTATTGATAATGATAAAATTATTATGCAGCTAATTATATGCTACTGCATCAAATGTACACCATTTTATTAATTATGGGGAATGTCAGGATTTCTGGATATTGACTAATTAACGGATTCAACAAAATAACGCGGGCCAGCAGTTAATCACTCTTAGGAATGGTTTCAACAAATTAATGCAGGCTGCAGGTTTGTGGAATCAATGGATTCAAATGATCAAATCATATCCTGGCAATTGCAAAATCCTTATTCCTAATTAATAGTGAAACATGTAGATATTGTGCTATTGATTAGTCCACCTCAACAACCACCTCAAACATGCTTCCTATATAATTACTATTCTAAACTTTAATTACATTCTAGAACAAGGGCCATCATAAGGGCCATCATCTGAAACACTTCTAGAAGAGCCCAAAATAGACTGGGTTGTCAGGCCAAACACTCTAAGATAAAAGGCTGTGGGCCTAGGTATTAGAGCAGCTCTGATTAAGTGAAGAATCATCTCCACCAACTAGTAGCCAGCCAGGCTAGGTAGCCACCTGGAATGTGGTCCAGGTTCACAGCTACTCCACTCAGATTGAGGGATAGTTGCACATCTTCAGAAAGGATACTGAGCTGTGGAAGTTGTCAAGCAAGCTTCTGTCACAAACCGCACACACTCAAGGTTGAGCCAGAGCTAACTCAGATAAATGTGGGCAGCCGGGCCAGCCTCAATATCAGTCTTCTAATAAAGAGTTGATATTTCAAACCCTTTCCCTAGTTTGATTCTAATTAAGTGGAGAGTAAAAGATCATACTTTTGCCATACAGTATTAAACCCTATAGTAAAATATAGAGACAACAACTTATGAACATATATCCAGAAGTAGGAAGAACCGTCCCAAATCCTTTGGGCCTTGGGCCCTGTCAGACTTGCTACTTCTGAGGACAACAAAATATTCCAGGCCAAAGGTTACGCCAAAGTCACAGGTTCTCTGTACTTTCCTAATGTTAGAAGACTTGGGATATCATCAGGATGATGATAAAATACCATGGTCCACAATTTTCTGACAGAGAATGTCAATAATGTAAAAAATATATTATTAATTATTAATTGGAAGAAATAATATCAATTTAAATAATTTTTCAAAATGAAAGGCTTTATTTTACTCATCAAAGTACAAGTAGGGGATGGAATGGGTGGAATGCACGTCACCATCATCTGCGCCTGTAAAAGAGACAGCATCAGAGGTAGTGGGAAGGGAATGGGTGTTGATTTGGAAGTCAGGTTTGGAATGCAGGTGGATTGGTCTTGATGGGGGAGTTGGGGAGGCTTGGTTTGTTGGCTGGGAAGAGACGGAAAGAGCAGATTGCTTCAATTGCTCAAATTCTTCTTCTGTCACATATGCAGGCTTGACATACCAAATAAATGAGTGTGGAGGGAGTCCTTTCTGGACTTATCACTATCACTTGCATAGAATATGTCAAGATCTTATAAATCCTGGACAAATATGGAAGTGGAAATCCCATGCCCCTTCTCAATTTGGGTGTAGAGTTCATTGTATGTGGTAGGCTTTAAGCGCCTAAGAGCTGAACCAAATTGTATAGACATATATCTGCAAGATGCATGTCAGCGTGATTGGTGAGGTAGGACCAACAGGTATGCCCTGCAGCCCTAATTTCCTTAGTTTTCATTCCTGATTCTCCATCTAAGCACTTATTAAAACTGTGTACACAGCTTGTTGGGTAGCCCACTCCTCCAGCATGTCCTTGAGCTCTGTCTGGTCTGCATGATCATCTGCGGTGTTTGATATTGCTGAGTAATAATTGACACCCAATGGGGAAACTTCCAGTAAAATTCTGAAAACTGATACAAAATTGGTCTGCACTTGTAGACGTCAGATTTGATACACTTTTCTCCATAGTTTTGGATACTTGCAGAAATCTTGGTATACAACAAGAAAATGACACCATTGCACATCCTCATTGCCCTCCCTTTGATAAGATCAATGATAGAAGACCATAGGGGTTGGTATCCATCAAACTGGGACCAGTGAGGACTTGATTGGACAATATTCTAGCAGCAATCACAACTTTGTACATCCACAAATTGAATGTTCTCTTATTTTTGAAAATGATATAGAGTCCCAGTTGGAGACAAACCTGGACCAGGGGCATCCGCAGGTCACATTCCATGATGGCCATCATAAGGGGAGGTGCTTTTTCACTATCAGTTGAATTAAGGGCTCCAGTTGGTGTCTTCTTGGGAGGAGGCCACATTTGGTGTGGGCTTGCAGGGTTGTAGCCACAGTGGAATTTTCAAAACCTATTGCGGCCTCAATTCCCCCAATGGACATAAGCATCCCTCACTTTTTGGCCATTTTGAGAATAATTTCTGGGGTAATTAGCTTTCTTCTGTGTCTTTTAGGCTGATTGGATGGAGGTGGGATGTGTCTGTCTTGGGAACTGGACAGTGCCATCTGATTGGCTGGTCCTGGATTATGCTTCCCTGGGTGACCTCTTGGCTCATAGCCAAGTCTGGATGTTAGTGTTGATACATGATTTTGGTTAGCAGCTGCCTGTGTGTGATGGGAAAACAGGGACATGCTTGAGTACTCATGAGAAAGAACACACTCCTGAGTAGTGCTTTGGGAAGGCATGCAAGTTGGGAGTGGCTATAGACAGAGGCTTCACCGTTAAGAGACCCAGTGTAGCCCTGCATGATTTTGTTAAGGCCAGGGAACAGCTTGTTGACTTGGTTGGTGTTGGAAGAAGACATAATAAATTTTTATTAAAAAAACTAAACTTAAAAAGAGGAGTGTATATTTTAGTCAATTTTATTGTTAATTATGTTAAGTTGGTGAATAGTAGGATCTAAACTTTAGCCATCCTAAACTGGAATAGGGTGATTTTTGAGAATGCCTGTGATTCCTAAAATAATTAGCACAAATCCACTCTAGATCCTTTGACTTCCTGTTTGAGATGTCCATAAATTATGTTTATTTCAAATTCACCTCATTTTTGGTTTAAAATTTTGTTCTTGGATTTGACAATCCCGCAATTTCATATTCATTAATTTTTACATGTTGTCTATAATTTGTTAGACATGTAGAAAATTGGAAATTAAACATTAAAATCCTGCATTTCTGATTCATGTATCCTGCATTTGTTTGCTGTGTTTTGTCTTTTGTTAGTTGAGTTATCTGTTCAAGAGATTCAAAATTTGCTAATTTAAATAAACCAAAAAAGTCAAATTAAATGGTTGGTTTTATTAAATATTTTAATTTTCACTAGCTGAGTTTGCTGCAAAAGTGATTCAAAATTTGGACCAAGGATTTGAAAATCCCGCATTTTTACGTTTAGGTTCTGAATTTACAGTATAATTTATTTATTTTGATTTTTATCTCTCCATATATAGTAGCATGAAAGCCTGTAGACACTACTGTTTATTCCAAACTAGGTTTTAGATTTCTATATTAATTATTTTTGGACGTAAATGTACAATGTTAATCATGAGTTTGGATAAATTTGATATTTTTATTGATTCTAATCCCAAAACAGACACTCAGAATATTCATTTCCTTTTTGTATTCTAGATTGCATTCTTAATTATGACAAGTTGGTAACAGTTTTATAGATTCATTAATGTGTTTTAATATTTTATATTTACATTATCTGTTTTAGTTGCTATTAAGGCTTATTGTTGGATTGAGTTTGTAACTTTTGTGACTGAATTTCATGTGTTCACAAAAAACATAGTAAAAATAGTAGATGTGTTCTGTGACTGAAACTCATGTGTTCTAGTGTTTGGTACACTTGTTGTTGAATTGTTAATCATATGTCCCCAGTTTGAGTAGGTTGTTGTATGACTGGACATATTTGCCAAATAGCGCTCATTTTCCATGAAATTATCTTCTATTTAGATCTATCAAGTTGAAATTTGTTTTGTGACTGAACCTATGCATTCTAAACTCACTAATATATGTTTATATCAACAGGTTTGAAAACTACTATATGTTTGGGTCACCATGTCTTAGATTCCTTGCTTTATCTCTTGGACTTTTTGTAATTGGTCTTGGGCTCCTTGTCCTATATCTTGGGTGCTCTCCCCTATGTCTTGGGCTCCTTGTCCTTGGTCTTGTGCTTCTTTTTAATGTCTTGGAGTGCTTGTGCAGCTCTTTACGTTGTGCTTTCTTGGCTTTGGAGTCCTACACCACCTTTCTATTGGCCTTGTACTCCTTCCCTGTTGTCTTGGGCACCTTGTACTTGCTTCTGGCTCTGGATATCCCCTTGTCTCAGTCTGTTTCCCCTTAAATAGATCCTTGTTTTCAACCTTTTTCTTTTCTGATTCTTTTATTTTCTAGGCTTAAACTATATAGTTTTTCTTACTCTATAATAAATTAAACTTATTTACTTAATCCAACCAATCAGAGAAGACCTTTCCCTGTCAACCTCCTGATTTTTTAGGCTTTTCCCTTCTGTTTCACTAATGAAAAGCCTTGATAAAACAGGCTTTTTCTGGCAGTCAATCAGGGGCCTGGATTGGCCTGTTTCACTGAATGGTTTCTCTGGATTACTAGTTCCTGATCTCTTCTCAAACCTGTTGTCCTCTTGCTCTGTAAAAACAATGGCTCTACATTTCAAACAATTTCTCCGTGTTTCCTGTCATGTTTTTCTGTATCAATTTGAACAGTTTCTCTATTTTAATTAATGAATTTGCTTACCTGCATTTTGCTTAGTGTTTCTTTGTGTTTCCCTGCTTTTTCTCAATCCTTGGCAAAGCTTGAGCCCACCTGTTGCTCTGTTTACACCCCTCTTAATGCCCTAGCAAAATTCCAGCCCCTACTTTCAAAGTTTCTCTGTGCTGTTCCCGTCTGCTTCTGCCTCCTTCAACTCAATCAAATCTTGATAAATTACTGTTATTATTTTATCTGTTTATTTAATTCTCAATTCCCTTTATTTTCTTTTAATTCTTTTCATTTCTTTATTAATACTTTTTCAACTCTTTATCTTCTTTTAATTCTTTTTTATTTCTTTATTAAGTCTTTTAATTCTTTTATCTCTTTATTCCTCTTATCTCTTTAAATCTTTTCTCCTTGTTCTTTATCTTTTCAGCTCCATTGGATGATCCTTTTCCTAGTCCTTCTTCCTGCTAATTCTTACCAATATCTTTCATCTGAGCTTTTCTATTATGTTAGTCTCTATCATTCCACAACTCATACTCATGCAATAAGTCTTCACAAGCCAATCAACTTAGACTGGACCCCCATCAATGACCTACATTTTAGGCCATCAGCAACAGACACTCCTCATGTCTTATCACTATTTTTAATCACTCAAGTGGTTAGTTTGAGCTTTCAGGTCTAAAGTAACCAACTTCACTTCCCAGAAACCTCCAAATCACCAAGTTCTACAGCTGTTTCCCTAGGCAGCCACCTTGATAATGGTTCTGGGCATAACTATGCTTGCCTAGTAACCTCTTGACCTTCCAAAATCTATCAAGAAGACATAGAAAGAGAAACCTTACCCTCAGCCTAGGTAAAGCTGACCACCTACATGCTTAGTCTCCTCAATTGCCACCACTTACCAACCATCTTACAGCATGTGCCAAGACTTAATTCACCGCTATTCCTCTGCTAACAGCACTGTTCCTTATTTGCTCCTGCTAGATATATCAATAAACAACCAATATTTACCTGTCTGATGTAACTATTCCTTCCTTGGCCAACATTAGCCCCACCTGCAAAACCACTCACATGTGGATCATCACAGCAAGTACTAGTTTAAGCCTTTGAAAAAAATAAGACATCATGGTATTTATATCCTCACACTATAATTAGTGAAATATGGCTATCTGATGATAACATAATGTATGCAGCATGTACATAGAAATTAAAGGGGATGATATGTGCTATGCATACATAGAATGCCACAGTTTTTTTAAATATTTGATAACTTACAATGCAAGCTATATAGATTTGACCAGATTTTAAAGCATTCTGGTCTAGGCTGTAAGTTGATTCAAGTCAAATCCAGTTGGTCAAACTTTGATCAAGTTATAAATAGCTTGGCCTCGATTCGAAGGCATATAATTAAGTTGATTCTAGATTTGTATGGAGCATATCCTGTCCAGATAGCAGATGTATCTTATTGCTACTAGGGATGCTTTGGCTCAGCCCCAGCTAGCATCGTCTCTAGGAAGCTACAGCTAAGACAGGATTACTTAATATTTAAATATTTTTAAATAAATATTCGGATAGTGGCCAGGAGTCAGAAACTGGCCACGGCTGCCCAGGGCTTGGACGAAGCAGCCCTAATTGCTAATAAGTCTAGCGGTATCAGCTTATGATCAAGGCTTGATCAATGAGCCAAACATAATCACGTGTTGATGCCACAACTGAATATCAACCAAGTCCAATTAGGAACAATGGATTGTGCTGATAGATTAAAGTAAATATACGTATTCTCTACCAGGCATAAGCTTCTGCTTTAGACACTTTATTAAAAATAGCTTTTATGCATGCATGAGTTATTTTGAGAATAGCTTGGAAGATTTGAAGCTAGGGTATTATGATTTTAACCGCACTTATAAAAATGAGGTTTGACTTAGCATTTATATTTGATATGGTATAAATCATTGAGACCTACTTGAAGCTCAACAGAATTGGGGCTTGACAAGCCAAGCGATCTGTACCTCATTCAGCAAAATATATGGCTAGGAATTCAAGTGGAACTCAATTAGATCCAGTTGATTGCTCCAAGCTCTGATAATCTCCCACCCAGCATGAGCCGCGATTTCTAAATCACGGCCAAGCTTTATGCAACTTGGAATAGAAAATTATGCTACCTTTCTTGACGAACATTCAAGATCTCTATGGCCAGATATGAACCTATGTTTAGACAGGCTTGGATAGCACATGTTCCACTCAAATAGGGATGCCTTGGCTCACCCCCGGCTAGCTTCCGGCTCTGAGCCGTGCAGCCGGAGCGGAACCCCCATATATTTTTATTTTAAAATAGGTCTAAACATAGGATGACTCAGAGCTAGAAACTGGCCACAGCTACCCAGGGCTTGGCCGAAGCAGTCCTATACCCAAACAGTCACATTACGATGATATTTATTTTACTGAATCTTGAAGCTTAAGCACACGGCAGTCTTCAGTTGAATTGACAAGATCTTGCAGTCTTAAACTACACCTACTGATCCAAACTATTATTTACGTCTCTTCTTCCTTAGTAAATGGGTTACGATACAAACAGCGCTTATCCTCCCAATCATCCTCCCCCAAGTAAGTTTTCTTTAAACCCCGTATTTATTTGCAAGGTTACCCCCAAGGAGGAACTTCTCAGCAGTACCCACCGCAAGGATACCCTCAGCAGGGCTATCCCCAACAAGGTTACCCACAGCAAGGGTATCCTCAGCAGGGGTATCCTCAACAGGGTTATCCACAACAAGGTTACCCTCAGCAGGGTTATAATGCACCACCCCCAATGCAAGCACATCAGGCCCAACCCGCTCCAGTTGCCCCACAACAAAGCAGCACTGATGGTATATGCCTTGGCTGGTAAACTAAAAAGCTTAGCCAATTTATTAAATTTGATTTAGTGCACTTGGCACTTGCTGTTGCTGCTGTCTAGATATGTGCTGCTAACAATAAGTCCCCTGAAAATATTCAATTGGGATAGTTGTAATTAGCTTAGGTATCTAGAACAAGTGTGGTTCTATGTTTAATAAATCTAGCACGGATATGTTTTTTTGGTCCTTGTGGTAAATATCCAAACATGATTTTTCTACTTTAGAGGCAATACCTTCTAGTATTTTTTAGGACCTGGCTTGTTATCTTTGTAATTTTCCTATTTTTGTACTTGCTCGCTTTTAAGTAGCCTTCCTGAGCTTTTGACTGGAAGTAGTCGACATTAAGGCTAGTCAAATTAACAATCACTTTTTATTTTAGTTTCAGAGCTTCGACTGGTTAAATAGCTAACTGTATATAGGATGAAGAATAGTTTGGGCTGGACTCTTACAATGATAATTCAATCAAACCTTATCTAAAAGTTTGAGACTGGCTAAATATGGTTGGACAGGTTCTTTTTTTACGAATTCGAAGATAGTTCTTTATTAGTAATTAGCTTGAAAGAGTTTTCACAACCTTCATTACGCTTTAATGCATGCTTCTGCAACTACCAATCATCTTTAGCACACAAAATTACACTGCAGTAAAAAGAACTCTTTGGGTATTGGATTTAACCTAAACTTTTTGATATTTATGTCAGAGCTTCAAGCGTCAACGATCCATGTCCCCTTTTACCCAATGGTATATACTTAGCTTAATTGTGTGCCAGTTTAAGCAATACTTTCCCACCCGGCTTGTACATCTAAACCCGAAGGACTCATCCTCTTCCCTAGCAATATTGTTTCAGACTCCCAGCGGCTTCTTTGCAATTTTTACCGCCAGTGCTTACCAGAGAGGAACAAACAGGAGACGAAAGCAGTCAATTGATTGGTAGATAATTTTATCGGAAGGGAGTCGACTCTAGTATATATCCTTTGAAGGGCAGTATTGATATGCTGTAATTCCTGTGTCGAAACTGCAGGGTAACTCCCCTGACAAGATTTCGAGTTGGAAAATAAGACCTGTAACTCAACTCAGCCCACCTAAGACCCAAAGCCAAGCCTAGCTATGGGGGGTGGGTTAAACCACTTTACACAACAATTGAGTGTGTCAAGGTGTGAGTCCTCAGGATACATCCCATCGAGTGACACATACTCAATAATCCCTTTGGGGGTAAAACAAAAACTCAAAGACAAGCCTAGATTACCAGTTGAGACATCATAGCTAGGTTGTTTCACTCATGGAGCTTAGGTTATTTTCTGAGATTAGTGCCTTATATGACAGAAATGTCCATCTACCCCCGATACCACAAAAAACACTATGTGCTATCTTATTATCAAATAAAGGGATTGTATATTCCAATATTATTCCCCTCTTTGGTAACTGTGGAGAATTTTTGACCAGGGATGTATTTAGTCTGATTTATTAGTAATTCATACAAGTCATTAATTTTTTGCATAGAATACTCTATTTTAATCTTAATAAGAGATGATTAATTATGCATAAATGAGGTGCACAACTGAAGCGCCAAGACAGCAAAAAAGGATTATTGGCACCAATGCGCCAGCAAGATTAAATCTGAGCACCAAGACACCAGCAAGAGGGGAAAAGTGCTGGAGCGCTGAGTTCAAATTCAAATGTGAATTGGAAACTAACTTCTGGGCTGGATTAGATCACTTGACTATGAGGCAGATCATATCAGCAAATACAATATTAATTGCAAGGCAAATAATCTAAGAGAATTGTCCCCCCTTAGGCAAATATAAATTGGCTTGTGTAAAATTAGCAATAACTGTTCATATTCTGAGATCCATATATGAGAACTATCATGATGTAATTATTGACAAATTGAAAAATAAGCAAACCATACAGCTGATTAGTTACAGCCATTCAGGATCAATAATTACCACATTAGCAGAGATCACCCTTATATTAGATTAAGCATATTGCATGCCTGGCTTATTATAGAAATTTAAGCCTGAAATCACCAGGGCAGAGGGGCTGCAACTGTGTGCTAGGATTTACTAGAAGACATTGCTAGCTGCAGCTAAATGCACATAAAATTCCTTATATAAGACACTGCTTGTGAGCATCTGAAAGACAGATCTTATCCTTTTTCCTACTTGCATAGAGCCAATAAGCAACAATTCTTTTCAACTTTCCAAATTGGTTACTGTTATCTGAATCTTCACAATTTCATAAATTTAAAGAGTGTAAGCCCCCAGTAACATTTTTTATAGATAATCATGTTAATAGTCAAATTCTGGTTAGTGATGCACACTATAGATGGCCCACACACTTTCATTGCCTGGACTTTTCTGATTTAGAGGCCACTCATGTTAACTATGTCATCCCTAGAGGCCTAAAAATTGAATGAACAGCATTACATCTTTCCCAAGGAAACTAGTGATGTAGAGCACAACCAGCTGTTGAGATTGAATAAGAAGATCATCAAGGTGAAATATCTTCTCCTCCCGTCTGCTGCTCATTACAATGAACTATCTGCCATGCCTCTACAATATCTAACTGAATTTGAAAATCATACTGTGATTGTGATATCTTATAACCTCATTGCAGTCTTTCAACTGACCCAGAAACCTGTCAACATCCAGCTCTCCTTATTTTATTGCCATTTAGGAGCCAAGAAAATATTGGTCTCCTTTCAAAGCTTTCTTATCACTGAATCAGGGTAACTGTAGTAATTTGCTACTTTTAAAAGAACAAGCAAGTATCTCCAAGTATTTGTTCAACCCACGCTCCACCAGTTGCTAGGTATACAAGCTCAATACAATATGAAGTGCTAAAACCTGGTCATTTATGAAAACAGACAAGAAAGCTACCAAGAGGATCTTGTTTGACACTTAAACATTGGGGTTGATAAATTTTGAGCCAATGCCTAAGCTAAGTTAAAAAATCAAACCCTAATCTCACACCAACAATGACTTGGTATCCTAATTGAGCACTTGATTGATCTCTGCCATAAAAGGGACCATGAAGATTCAAGGAGCTTGTGCCTTGTGAACTTGGGATGTGATCTAGCATGCCCTAGCTGTAGAAAGATACATTTTAAATACCAGATGTGACCAAGTCACTCTTAACAGTCATATGATTGAACAGGATACTCTCCTGGATCAACAGGGCAAGAAGATTACTGAGCTAAAGAATCAAGTATGTCTAACTCAGGACAACTTTAACAAGATGTATAATCTCAATTGGTAAGGGATAGAAGGATAATCTGATTTGGCCAGTGCTGCTAAGGCTGAGGCCTCTGCGCTTTACAATGACTACATTTAATATGAGGACTACATCCAGAATTTTATCAAGAAAAATACAAGTGCACTTCATCCAGAGATCTTAGCACAGATCTTAATCATGTCATCTTCCAGAATCTTGTTAGCTCCTGTGGCTATAATGACTAGAATCAAATAACTCTGCCAATCACTGAAAAGTCTTAAAGTATCCAAAAAATTGAATTGCAAGAGGTTCAGCAGTTGAATGATTGTAGCACCAGAGGTGATTACTCAATGAAAGGTGAAATTTAAATAATTATATGCTGATATAGTGTCAGGAATATTCCTGACAACAACCTTTCACAAGACAAGATTTTTTGCGCAGTTAATATCAAAAGTAAAGACAAAAAATTGCAGCAGTTCCCCCTGATTGGGGAAACTGTCGCAAAACAACAGTTTTTTTGAAAAAGATATTGAAAATTCAAATATTTGGGTTTTATACCCCAGCCACACGCCAGCCACCTCATATCCACCCGCCACCTAGCCAGCTGGTGGGAGGCAGCACACCCCCCACAGCGGGACTGTCCACCCCCGCTGGATAGGGAAATGCCAAATTGGGAAACCAAAAAAGGAAATTTCCCCAAACCCAATTGAAAGGAAAGTGCTGCCCAAATTTGGAATCTACCAAATTTGGATGGGGCTGACAGGCTGCCCTGCAAAGTCACCAATGCAGTAATTGCAGAAGTGAAATTGGGGTGCATGGCAGTGCTTGAAGAGACACCAAACCAATGCAAGTCAGAGATTAACAATTCATTGCTTGCAAACCCCCTCCAATCCCACTCCCAAAAGGGAATTCCAGACAACACCAAATGTTTGGGGTTCCCTGTTCAATGTTTTTCACTATTCATGCCCCATCAAGGCTGATAGTATATAATAAAGCTCAATTGCTTGATGATAGTTTGTGCTATCATTGAGTTAAATTAGCCCTCAATAGTATAACATAAATCAACCAAGGCTTTAACCTTTAAAAATTTAAAGACACTAAGCTTTGTCTGCCCTTCCCCAGGACTAGAGGATGAACAACCTTATCTTCTTGGCTGTCCTTACATCCTGCCTTGGGATTGGGGGCCACCAACACTATCAACTGCATGGGCCATTCAATAACCCAAATAATGAGTACTTTTATAAGAAGCCAGCACAGCTCAACTCCTCTGATCAGTATTCATGGCCCACACTGGTTTTGCCCCACTCCAATCAATCTGTAGCTATATACACCCTTGTATACTATGTACTCACATATTTTGCTGGTAATTTAGGATGTTATAATGTACACACAAAGGTCTTTTGATGGATGATGGCGGTCTATCCCACTGTGACCGTGCTCACCAGGTTCCAAGTGGCCAACTTGGGACCTTAATTGGCTATAATACTTCCCCAATTGTTGGGTCTTTAAAGATAGGATTCCAGGATACCAAGTGCAAAGAAGGACAACAGTGGACACAGACAGCAGAACCTCTGAGACAGTGGGTAATTCCTACCACATTATTGGCACTAACTTAATAATATAGGGGATGGATCTACCTAGCAAGGACCAGGGACCAGTAGATGAGACCATGGAGTCCATCAACCCTGTCAGAGGAATATACATCACCCCAAAGAGTTAGGTGAGTGTGGTCTCATTTGAAATCCCAAGATCTTGCGGGAAGTTGGGCTGGGGGGAGACAGGAGGGATCATGGGGACTAAATACACAGGATGATAGTTGTACTTGTCCTTGAAAAGTCAGGGTTTTACAATATAACATGAGTCTTCATAACCAAAAGTATCAGGTTGTTGGATTATTGACAAAGGGTCAGCAAGTGTCAAAACCACAGGCTTGACATGCCAGCAAGGTTCCAACCAAGCGGGTTTGTGACCCACAATCCAATTATCTGGTCACCCAAAGCCAGACTAGGAAGTCAACTCAAATTACCAAATCCAACAACATGAACAGATGATGATCCTTCACGGTGGATACCTCAATTTGGCGCTTGACTCATTATCAGGATCAAGCCACCCCCTTCTTCCATCCAGCCATGTGATCACCAATCTTGTTCCTACTATCCTTGATTCACATGAACTATATAATCATTATCTCTCAATAAAGATTATTATCTATCTTCTAAATATTTTCCCCCGTGTAACTCTGCTAAAACAGCACAGTTACGACACAAGGAGGATGTTTTCTAAAGTAAACTTGGAGTAAGCTGGGTCCATAGCATATTTAATAAAATTAATTGGGCCAAAGGAAGCACCAGGGTGTTGCAACCAAGTTTCCAGACTCTCCTGCCAACATATGGGTCATTATTTGTTAGATTAATCTGTTTCCTATTAACTGTGCTACTTTACAATTTAAAATTTTGTTTTAATTTTCTTATCAATAAATTTAAATAATTACAAAAATTTTATCAAAATAAAACTTATTTAATCCTTATAATATAAAAACATATATTAAATTAATCATTTTTACTTACAGCTAAATTAAACTGTATTAAAAGCTAGTAAAAATCTTATTTCATATACCATTATTTCTTGAAAGCTGGTTAATACAAAATGACATCATTCTAAAAAGAGAAACATAAAAATACAATAAAAACTGATATGATGCTTTTTGTTGGAAATTAAATTGTTGCCTAAAATCTTAGCTTTTTTAAAAATATTTAATTTAAATATAATAATTTTTGAATCCCTTGTTTTAAAAAGAGGGCAGATAGCTTTTTTGCATATTTAATAAATAATTATTAAATAATTTTGGATTTTTTTATAAAAAATCTAGTAAAAAAATAAAAACTAAAACTAAAATTAAAATCAAACTTTTATTGAAATTTCAGTGATCTCATTTAGCATAAGTAATTTATTCTTAAGTTAGATTTTATAGAAAATATATAATAAGAACTTATAAGAGAGTAAAAGTTTTTCTTTTCAAATTCTTAAGTATTTAATATTAATAAAATAGCTTTATACAACTATTTAATAAAACTATATTTTTATACTCTATGCTAGAGATAATATGTATAAAAAATTCAAACATAAAAAAGAATGTATCAAAATCTTGCTTTATTTAATTAAATTTTATAGAGGTTGAAATTTATTTAAACTAAATAAAAAATGATCTTAGTCATTGTATCTATAAAAATAAGATACAACTTTAATTATACAAGCAAATATTTAATGTGATTAAAAATAACATTTTTGTTTTGATAGATTTAAGATATATAAAGTTCATGTTTTAAGAACTGTTAAAAGTTATAATAAACTTAAGTTTATTTAAAAAAGGTTTTTGAGTTGGTTACTAAAAGTAAGCTAAATAATGATTTATACTTTAAATTTAGTTTACTGATTAAAATGTCATACTTTAAGAGTTAATTAGCATATTTTATTTCAAATAATAATTTTATAAGCTTAAATTCAAAACCACTTCAAGATATTAAATTGGTATTGAAATATAAAGTTGCAGCACAATTCCAAAAGCTGAGATTAAGAGCTTTCTAATGATACTAGTTTGAGCAAGATTGGAGTACTATTTGCCAAAATATCACCAGTTAACCAGAATATAAAAAGGGGTAAATAAACAATGATATCAGACTTCAGGGGTGATATTGATAAATTAAGGAGATCAGTTGGGGATTTATGCCTGTAGTGCAAAAGCTCAGCTAACATGGTATTTAATCAGCTCAACTTTACAGAAATTTACTTTACAATCAACACCTTTACTCCTCTCTGATAACTGCACATCTATTTCTAAGCAAGAACTGCCTGAACCAAGCCAAGGAACCCAACCACTATCATTATGGAACCTATCAAGTTTGCACCTCAGATGACACCCTTCTTCTCACTGGGGGCTTCTACTAAGAGAGAAAGAATCTCTATGCTTAAACAAGCATTCCTTTTTACTGCTGGCAGTGATCTTAACAGCTTTGTTGAGCATTTCTTATTAAAAACAGAGTTTGGAAAAAGTACCTTCTTACCTGTCATACAAAATTCTAAGACAGATGATTTCCTTAACAACCTAAAGGAATTGATGTCAGAGTCCCCTGCCAAGCACCTTCCTTCCCTAAGAGCATTGGTTAAATCAAGCTACAGTCTGAAAGAGCTTTGGGATCATGTATTTAAAATGACAAAAAATGAGTATTCATATTCTAAAAAAATAAAAATGCTAAAAAATTATCATTAAATTCAAAAAATAAAAAAGGAAAAAATGATTCAGTAAAGAAAGAAAATATAACAAATATTTTAAAACATATATTAAAAAATTCATTTCCAACCAGCCAATTCACTAAAAAATCCCCTGGATTGATTTATGAAGAATTACAAAAAGAATTGAGTGAATACTCAACTAAAATAAAATACTAATTATTGAAAACAAAAAAAGAAATTTATGAAGATATGAAAATAAAAAACAATATTTCTATTTCACTTTCCACTTTCTATAAGCTTATTCCTAATAATATAATTAAAAGCAAAAGGCAAACTTATATGTGTAACATTTGCAGCTTAAAAAAATCATTAGAAATGAAGAAAAAGGATTTGAGTATAAAGAAGTTGCCATTGCCTAAATCTATTAAAGAAAATTTAAAATCTATTGATCCACATGAAAAGTTTTATAAGCATCAAAATAAAGAATATATTAGTGATATAAATAATCTTGATAATAATTCATGTGTTATAGTAATAGACTATAAAGAAAACTTTAAAATAGGTGGGGGTCCTATAGAGACAAATGATTGTTTTTATGAGAAAATACCTATTTATTTATTAGGATTTACAATTGCTTTTAAAGAAAATGAGAAGATTAAATATGAGTATCATGACTTTATATCTGAAATTTTATCTCATGACTCTTTGTTTTCAGGTCAGTGTTTGATAAGTCTTCTTAAAAATAATAAACTTTAAGAATGTTAAAAATATTAAAGTTTGGACTGATAATGGTAATCATTTCAGATCATATGAATTCTTATATTATCTTTTTAAAGAGGTACCTAAAATTATAAAAGGAACAATTAAGTTTAATAGATTTGTTGAGTGTCATGACAAAAGTATTGTTGATGGTCATTTTGGTGTATTATCTAAAATATTTAAACAAAAGGAAAATGAGATGTATATAAAAAATATAAATGATCTCAAAATGGTTTTTGAGAGAGAGGAAGAAAGAAAGGGTTTATATAAGACACTTGTAAACAATTCAGATGTTTCCCAAAAAACCTTTTTTGACATTTATGATAGAAAATCTAGGCCTAAAAAAAGCTGGCTTGAAGTCAAAGCATTTTATGTTAATCTTTCATATTTAATGAAAGATGGTGAGCTGTATGTTTCACCTTTGACATTTGAGGATGTTAAGGAGTACTCCAAAATAAATTATTGTGCATAGTTCTGCACAGAAGACAGAGAAACAAAGTGAGCTGATACTACTAAAGGATTAGTAGGACATGTTCATGAAGTTGGACACATAACAAAAACTTATATTTCACATAGGGTAAATAGTCTTTTAAATACAACAACTTTTTTTCTAAAAATAACTAAGAAATTAATTATATGAGCCAAAGATAGGATAATAGCAATTATAGCTTTGGGGCTGCTATTACTCTCCCATGCAACTCATATATTTGATTCTTGGCTTATTTAAATAGAAAAAAGGGTTTTAGCAAAAAATACAGTTAATAGAAATAAGATTTATTTTTATTATTTGTATATTTTACACTCTTAAACTTTTTTTCAGTAAACTAAGCATTATATTAATGTTCAAAAAACATAAGTTTACGGCTTAAATGATACCAAAGAAATTAAAAGGCTTTGAAATGCTTAAGCTGGCGCATTGGCTTAATCTAACAAATAATGACCCATATATTACAATACACAGGGGGCGCTCAATGAGTTGCCCCTTGACGTATCAAACAATATGGACCAGCCTGATGACAATGTCAAACTGCGGGAAATTTCTCCCAATTAGGAGTGCTATCAATTTGACCTGCTGATCCTGCACAAGTTATTCCTTGGCTTTGAATCTTACATGGAACATGCCACCCCCTTGTGGACCGGTGGCTTTCCCCATATAGTATATTAATCACAGTATTCTATAATAAACAACACATTATTCTTATTATTCCTGTCCTTTCTATTGGACTGTTGTTTTTTCAATTCAAATACTGAATCCTCATTGGTTCAGTTGCAACAGTGGTAGCAGCGGTAGGTTCACAACCTACCTAAAGAGAAAATTCCCCCAAAGAAAAGACAGTATGGGCTGTATGGCTACTACCCACCAATAAACCTTCCTGCCAATCCCCGAGGGGGACATCCCCAACAGGTATGCCATCTATCACAATCAGCTGGTACTTATGAGCGTATATAATTGGCTCTGCTGCAGGCAGCGCAATGCAAGCGTCTCCCTGCTACAATAATATCTCTCCAGAGAATGCTCAACCTCCAACTCAAATCCTTTGCAGGAGGTGTTGAAGGAGCTGACATTGTCAGTTGGCTCCACTCCACCAAAACCCGCCTTTGTATATGTCAAGTAACTGAGCCCATGTGGGTTGCCATTGCTTCAAGCTGCCTTACAGGGCCTACTGTAGTCTGGTTCACCAACTGGGCCAGATAAGAGATAAAAATTACCTGGGTGTTGTTCAGGGATGCTGTTAAGTCCTGCTAAAGTGAAACCTTTTCATCCATTGTAGTGAGAACTCTCCTCTTGGCTATTAAACAGACTGGGTCTGTTCCTGAATATCTTTCCATCTGGCAACAAGCTCTTGCCGCCGCCCCAGAAGCTGTGACCTATGAGAACACCATACTCCTTACCTTGATAATTAATGGGCTTAAACCCCATATCTGCAAGTGGGTTCCTGTAGGTCGCTGCACCTCCATCAACAACTGTTACAAGGCCATCATTGAGACCAATAACTAGGCTTCAATGGGCTTCCACGGAACCAATAACACACCACCCCAAAATTGTTCTGCACCTGACAGTGCTCATAACCAAGTAGGTTGCCACCAGCCACGCCAATAGGAAAATTGGGTTAAGTGCCCCCGCAGGGGGGAACTCCAACTAGCCCAGATTTAAGACTGGGGAAAAGTCTGGGGGTTGTAGTTATGAGATGCTCTACAACCCCACTTGATCCTCACTCTCAATCCCTCCTTGCAAAAAACCCCTGCAGCTACAATATTCATGAAGTGAAGGATCTTGATGTCTTTCAAGTTCATAGCAACGACCCCATACTCCAAGCAAGCCACTCTTCAAATAAATTAACTTGCTTGGCCTATCCCTTCTGTTTCCGTGGGAACACTCACAAACTACTGGTAGACACTGGGGCTAATCACACTATGGTTGACCAGGCGTTCACTGATGTTCAACAACTAGACTGAGTACCAAGCAGATTAAAGGCAGTACAAATGGCTGACTCCCATAGGATAGCAATTACCCATGAGACAACACCCTTCTCAGTAAGAATGGGAAACATCCAGTTAAGCTCTATGGGCCAATCATGGTGGGGCTCAGCCATAATGTCATTGCTGGCCTTGACTGGCTTTTTCACAACTGTTCCTACATCAACTGGGATACATATGTAATTATTCTCAATAGAAATGGGGTTGGTTTTCAGATATATCCTGTTGAGATGAATAAGTTGCTTCACAACACTGTGTTTTTTAGAATAACAGAAACATGCTCATACAAGTTCAAGGGGGGAACTAGACTTCAATCAATGCTCAGTCAAAGTTATCCGCACAGAACCACCTGCGGCCCTCTCCTTGAATACTCCACCTCCAACAGCACTTGCTGCTCTCCTCAAGGAGTATAAGGACGTTTTCAGTGAAACACTGGACCAACTACCCCATCCCCAAGGAATCCAACATGCTGTACAACTACAAGGGTTGCTTTCCGAGGCACATTCCCTCTATTGCTTGACACCAAAAGAAGACAAAACCCTCCACCAGCAACTCATAGACACACTTGATAAGGGCTTCATACGCCCCTTGCTTTCACCATATGGGGCTGCTGTCTTCTTTGTAGCCAAGAAGGACAAGTCCCTTCTCCTAGTCACAGATTACCGCGCCCTAAATGAGGTGACTGTTAAGAAAAAATATCCCCTGCTGTTGAATGACAACCTGTTTGACACACTTGCAGGTGCAAAGGTCTTTAGCAATATCAATCTCACCGCAGGGTGCAACCAGGTCCGCATTGCACCAAGGGATGAGGAAAAAGCTGCCTTCTGCACACGCTACGGGTTGTTTGAGTGCCAGGTCATGAACTTTAGAATGACCAACACTCCTTCCACCTTCACACGTTAATGAAAAAAGAATTTGAGGAATTGATTGGGATGTGTGTTGTTGTGTACCTTGACAACATTATTGTCTTCAGTCAAGATCAAACCATGCACCTCCAAAACCTCTGTGCTGTCCTTGACACCCTTTGAAAAAATCAGTTGAAGGCAAAACCCTCCAAATGTGAATTCCTCAAGTTGGAGCTCTTGTTCCTTGGGCACACCATCTCTTCCCAAGGGATAAAGCCTGAACCCGCCAAAATCAAGGCAATCACAAGCATGCCACCCCCACTAATGTGGGCCAGGTGCGTACCTTCTTAGGCATGGTTGCCTAAATGCGCAAATTCATCCCCAATTGCAGAGAACTTATTGCACCTCTCATTGAGCTTCTAAACACTAAACACCGCTTCCATTGGGCCCTTGCCAGATATCAAACCTTTGAGACGTTGAAGCAAAGACTTACAACTGCACCTGTATTGTAATTCCCCAATCAGAACTGCAAATAAAAAGCTCAAGACTGACGCCTCTGATAGGGCCATAGGAGGTGTGTTAAAGGTAGAAACTGACAAGGGTGTCTTCCTCCCTGTAGCATACAAATCCAGGAAGCTCACTGACTCAGAACAACGCTACCCAATTCACAACAAGGAATTAGCGGCAATTGTACATTGCATTGAGAAATGTTGCTGTTACTTGGAAGGGGCCACCTTTCCACCCCGTGTCCTGACCAACCACAATTTGCTCCAATACTTCAAAATGTAGTCCCACTTGACACGCCACCATTCAGGCTAGGTCAAGTGTCTGTCTCCCTACCAGTTGCACATCAAGTACAAGCCTGGTAAAGAACTTGTCACAGCTGACACACTCTCTAGGCTCTACATAGCGTCCATCACCAGGGACAATGGTTTGGACCCAATTGACCAATGCTTTATCTCTTCACTGAGGTGACCCAATAAAAAGGCCTTAATTTGGTAACCATCTTCAAGTTGAAGGAAAATGAAAGTCATTTCATCACCAATGCAGGCAACGTCTGTCACCAGGCAGAGACAGGTGAGAAGACATCTTATATTCCCACCACACACCAAGGGGATATCATACTACACTACCACCACACCTTGGGTCATATCAGAGGATGTAGCCTCTTCAAAATCATGAATCATAAGGTTTGGCGGTTGTGTATGCGTCAAAACATCATGGAACTCCTCAAGACATGTGTGTTATGTGAAAAGCACATATCTAAGCCTGCACCCCTAAGTATGTCCTACTCATTAAGGCCATGGAACCCTTTGAGCAGTGGACCCTTGAAATTTTTGGACCTCTCCCTGAAGACAGACTTGGGAAGAAGTACATCATCATAGCCATCAACTACTTCACTGCTGGCCAGTAGTATGGACAACCACTAACCACACCACCATCATCACCCACTTCATTGGCAAGGAAATTATGGCCCACTTTGGGTGACTCAAATGACTCATTACAGATGGTAGCCCTAAGCTTGTTGGGCAGGATATGAAGGCATACTGCGCCAAGAATGCCCTTCAACAAATAGTTACAACTCCATACTGTCCACAAGCCAATGGACGCATAGTGTGATAGAATGGTTCACTGGTCCAATTGATTGTCAAACTCTCACAGGAACATCCTAATACCGCGTGGACTGAACACTTGCCCACCACCCTACTCATTTTGTGAGCAAGGGTCAACAGGGGCACCAGGTTCAGCCCCAGAACCCTGGCCTTTGGGACGCCCAATAGCTTAGCAGGGGCAATACAAGAAAAATTATGATCCACAGCTCCCAGGAAACCCCCTTGTTGACTACTCCTTCCCTGAGCCAATGGCGCACCAAAGACCAAGATATTGAAAACAAGCAGATTGAGGGAAAGACAAGACACCTCAAGGCCAGATACGCTGTAGGTGACCCTGTCTATGCCCTCAACCCCAATTCAGCCAAATTAAAACCCAGCCACTTGGGACACTTAAAGATAGTTGTGGTCTATGATAACCACACCTACCAACTTGAAGATGCCTAAGGAAACACCAAAAAGCTCCATCACAATTGCTTGCACCCCTGCTGTGCCATCCCCACACAAAGGTTGTTTGTTCAAACCTTCCCAGATCTTTTTTAAACTCCAATCCTGGTGTCTGACAACAAGCAGGGGGCAAGGGGGACGTTGCAACCAAGTTTCCGGACTTGCCTGCCAACATATCTTACAATACACAGGGGGCGCTCAATGAGTTGCCCCTTGACATCTAACAATATAGACCAGCTGATGGCAATGTCAAACTGCAGGCACTTTCTCCTAATTAGGAGCACTATCAATTTGACCTGCTGATCCTGCACAAGTTATTCCTTGGCTTTGAATCTTACATGGAACATGCCACCCCCTTGTGGCCCAGTGGCTTTTCCCATATAGTATATTAATCACAGTATTCTATAATAAACAACACCTTATTATTCCTGTCCTTTCTATTAGACTGTTGTATTCCTCAATTCAAATACTGAATCCTCATTGGTTCAGTTGCAAAAAGGAGGACAGAATACTTCAGGTGTGGGGTCTGCAAGATCTGAAAGTGTGATGACAGAAGTGATGGGCCTATGGATTTGGTTTGAAGGTGATAGAAAACAAGTATAATATATGGTAAGATCTGGTTGAACCAAATTTTTGTCACTAATTTATTATTCAAGATGAAAATGTGGTTGTGTCACAGATGGCATTTCTCTATTAATCATACAGCAAGTCTTGGAACAAGGATCTTCCCCCATGGCCTGCCATCCCAGAAGGTTAATGTGAGAATTGGGGAGCAGGTTATAAAGAAATAAAACCATGCTCTCAACCATAATAAAATCATGGTTTCAGCAACAGCCAAATGAATGCTACTAACAATTCCTGGGAGGCCAAAGGGGGATAGAATCAACTGAACACACAAAGCAACAGTTAAAACCAAATGATCAGTTTTACTAACAAATTTTGAACTTTATTAGATTAGGGAATGATGAAGCAAGGTCTTCCACAACTCTTGCATTCATTTAAAGGGAGGGGATCTTTGGATGGGAATTTGAATGTCCAAAAATAATTGACTAATGATACAAGAGAATGTAGATGTATTTCTTGAGGCAGGAAAATCTGGAAAAATCCAAATGAACAAAATCAAAGGGAAAACTGACTCAGCTAAAAATTGAGGAACCTGTCTTAAATGCAATTGCCACTGCTCCCAGCTGCTCTTGCACATGATATTTAACTAGAGGTGTCTCTTGGGTGGGTTAGGTGGGGGAATTTTTAAACTAATTCTGCAATTAATAGTGTGAGGACCTTTCTTGGTTTTTTCAGTAAATCTTTGGAAAATATCCAGGCGTAAGTTGGCAGAGATCCCCAGGCATTTGGTGAGAATTGAAGTAGAGGCCCAAGGGGAGGCATAACTTTACAGTTATGAGCCCAGCTACCCGCATTTTTTTAGGATTTAATCTGAGGATAATGTTCATGAAGTAAGCTTATGATAAAACCCTTGCAGCCATCACACAAAATTACAAACAAATGTCCCAGATTTAGCAACAGGAGCTAATATCAAGTAGTAGAAAATCACAGTGAAGATTGCCATGAAGATTTCTGCTGTCCTGCCAAAAAGACCCTAATTGAGATTTTCCAAAACCCTGAACCTAGGAGATGCCTATTATTTCTGCCTGCACCTTTTGATCAGGCTAGTGAACAGAAAGATCTAGCTGTCTATTCCACAACTTTATCCAATAAAGCCAGCCTGTGCAAGGTGTCATCCTTTCACCCCAATGTTCCTGCTACCCAGCAGTCTGAGTTTTCAGAATCCCAATTAAAAAGATGAATTCCTGGCAGATGGTATTTATAATTTACCAGGTTTAAGTCAAACTCTGTTATCATTTTAATTATCAAAGCTGATATAAACCTTTGTCTTAAACATATTTTGCCTTATTTCATACTTGTTCTCTTCTAATTTTAGACCAAATCACCAGGCCTGCTGCCCCTGCCACTTCATCCATAAGTTCTACAAACCTCACACCCGCTTATTTCCATCCATTTGGTTCCCCCTTTAGCCCATTACACTTTAACAAATGCCCTTTAAACCCAGAATTCTCTGAGTATACTCTAGAGAATATTACCTTGGCTAAACCCCTGCATAATCAAGCAAGCCATAAACTTTTTGTTAATAAGATTGCTGATATAGCATCCAACCCTGGCTCTCTAAGGATAAGTACAACTACCTGCCTGTGTACTTGGTTTTAATGACCCCACTCATTACCTGCAGCCAATTTTCCTGCAAGAATTGATGAGTGCAAATGATACCATGTCTACCCAGCTCTTTGGTGTAATTTATATTACATTAACAGGGTTGGTGAACTCCATGGTTCCGTCCAGTGGTCCCTGGTTCTTAATAGACTGGTCCTTCTCCTATATTATTAAGTTATCACCCATACATGGTGGGCACTCCCCACTAGCCTGGCAGTTCCTCTGCTTGCCTCCACTACTGATACCCCACAAACCTGGCTCCCTGACATTACAACTATACTTGTTAACTACTATAACCTGGGCCCCAAGATGTTGTTAACTCTTGGGGCAACATGTATGCTTTTTTGATGTCTTCATTTTTAAGCCAACACAAACACTTACCCCAATGACACCAAGAAGGTACTGGGAGTGACTGAAATGCTCTTGGGAGAAGCTCTAGACTGTTTTGGTAAATACACTGCTAAAGACATGTAATTTTACTTTAACTATTCCAGATTCAAGACTGAGCTCATGGCTACAGGCAACAATCAAGACACCTGCCACAATGCCCTGATCATTCTCCTAGAAATTAAGCAAGGTCCACACTACATTCAAGACTACATTAACAGCTTCCTGAAACTAAAGACCCACACCCAGTTAGAAGATGAGCTTGCCACTATCATCTTTCAAAGAGGAGTGAACCTGTAAAGTTCTGCAGTCCACCTTTGGCCCTAGATTGGGATGTATTTCCCAGACCATTGAAAAAGGTGGCCCACGTGCAGGCAAAACCCCTCCAAAACCTGGAGGACTTGGCTCACACAGTAGATGAACGCTTTGTGTTGGACTTCCTGGCCAAAGTTCTCATTTCCCCTTTGGAGTCCCCTCCAACTGCGGAAGAGACATTAATTTGGTTGGATTGCTTGTTGTCCTGGTGTTGCCCAGTCCTGAAACAATTAGCAAACCAAAAAAAAATGCGGGCCACATGAAGTTGGAAAGTTCAAATCTGTGGCCCAGGGAAATTGGGTACCAAAACCTGCAACCAGAGGTGTCCCAGGTAAATAATTCCTCCAGCCTGGGAGTCCCCTGACCCAAAACAATTGGGTTCTGGAGCTCTCCGGTGGAGACGTCAGAGGAAGACATTAGGGGGAATGCGCACCCTGAGTCCTTGGAAGGTTCCTAGCCAATAAAGGGGTTGAGCCTTACATCTGGCCCCACGGCCCCTATTTTCTGGGTCTCAAACCAAGATAAGATTGGCTAGTACTCTTTAATAGGCTCCCCTTTAGATTGCACTCCAATAGCCACTTTCATAAACCCTCCTGTCCTATCACCCCCCTTTTGCATAAAATGGAAGCATGGGCCGTCAGGTCCCTTGCTTACAAATTCCAATTGTTGAATAAACTCCTGACTTTGCAAATCTTTTGTATTTTAAAGTTTGTTTAACAATAAAAGGTATTTATCCCAACTCCTGCTGTTGTTCCCGCCTCCCGCTTTCTCTGGCCCGCCTGCTCATCTGCCCGTCCGCCCATCGTTTTTTTGTTGGGAATTGTTCCAAG
Source organism: Entomophthora muscae (assembly GCA_014839935.2). Taxonomy (NCBI): domain Eukaryota; kingdom Fungi; phylum Entomophthoromycota; class Entomophthoromycetes; order Entomophthorales; family Entomophthoraceae; genus Entomophthora; species Entomophthora muscae. Next base: position 252,317 of record QTSX02004348.1, read on the forward strand.
AACAATAACTTGGACCATTCCCTGTTATTTACCTGAGCACATAATTGTCCCTGCCAACTGCCTTCCCTGGCCTGCCTGCCCGACTGCCCGCCTGCCTGTTTTTTTTGTTGGGATTTGTTCTGAGTACTGGTCCGTCTGCCCAGTAGTCTTAGCAAAAGAAGGGTACCCGCTGGAATCATGTTGTCACCTTGGTACAAGATGGCTATGTGGATACTGGTGCCCATTTCCCTCTTGTTCTGGTCCTCAAACCCAGTCTTTTGGAGCAAACTTTCCTTGATTTCTCAACCTTCTGAGTTTATTCTAGTTATTTTACAAATGTAATTGAGCATCTCACCCTGATTCCCTTCAAACCGGGATCCTATGGGTTGTTTTTGTGGCTGTCTTCTCATCCTGAAGAGTTGTTGCCACCTATGGAATCTGTGACTACTGAAACTCTTTCTTCTGACTTGGTCAATCCTTCCCCCTTGCTCCAAATCCCTGAGTCAAATACAGAGGCCCCTTTCACTTGGGATTGCTCTCTATGGTTACTTACTGGAGCCATGGTCATGGCTTTGGATGCATACTTCCCTCCCCTTTCACATCCTGTCTCCTTTGGGAGGCCCCTTTGAGCGGCTATCCCAGTCTTGCACTGGATGGCATCCTGGTGGTTGGTCCCATCAGGATGGGAGCCAGACTTTGTTAGTATAGCCCCCTCTCTTACAGAACCCTGCCCTTAGAGATTTCTTGAAACACCATCCAACTACGCTCAGTCTAGAAGAACTCCTACCCTTGTTTAAAGGGCTGAGAATAAATCAGGAGAACACCAATCCTGACCCCATCTGTACTTCCAGAACTGCAATTTCAAACCAACTAGGAATTCCCCTGTCGTGTTCTGAGGCGCAGCACAGACAAACAACAGGAAATCCTAACCTTAGGATTGGATTAATACTAAGTCTTGGTTAGATGACAGGGAAGGCAAATGCGTTTACCTTGTGGCCCTGGAAGAATAATATCTACTAGCCGTGGCTAGAGAGAGGCGCAGAAGTACAGAAGACACAAAGACAAAAATGTTAATATAACTTAAATTTTATTGGGTATAAAGATTGAGAATATATTCTGTGTAGCTTTACCACAAAACAGTACATGGACGGTAGGATCACTCACCACCAGCACTAGTGGGGCAAGTGAGTTGCACAGGATCAAGAAACCAAACAATTGTATTTCCTGATTCAGTCATCAACTCATTTCAAGAGGCAAAAGAAAAAGCAAGCAATTCATCCTTGAAATAGCCCAACAAAGTCAAAATTGAAACACAGTGAATAGCGGTATTCACAACATTGCCCTCCCCTAGATTAGCCTTAGGGGGGTGGTATTTACAAAGGAACTTAGCGTGCACTTGAGCAAAAGGACGGCCACTGGACAGGAGCTTTACAGTATATTTGGACCCTTGCTTAAAGGTCACTTCTAAAGGGCCAATCCACAGAGAGTCCATCTTATGTGCACAACCACCTACTCTGTGCTGATAGTAAAGTACATGGTCACCAACATCAAATTAAGGGAGGGGGAGCGTCCAGCATTATTAGGAGAGAGCTCAAGCATCTTAGTCTTTTATGCAGAAGTGTAGGCTGTGGCCTGTATCTCAATTATGCAGTTGACTAGGTCCTTGATGTGGTTGTCAAGATTCATGGCCTTATCAGAGGTAAGCAGGGGGGCCCCCAAGAGCAAAGGGGTAGTAGCCTCCTGCCCATACAGCATAGCAAAGGGGGAATACCCAGTAACACAATGTTTGCTAAGGCAGTACACAAAGAGAGCGGCAGGTAAGTATAGGTCCCAGTTGGCAGCGTCAGAGTAGGTGAGCTTCCTCATGATAGAGACCAGTGTTGAATTTTTACACTCAACTGCCCCAATGGTAGACAGATTGTAGGGGGCAGAGAAGGATAGGTGCAATCCCAAAGCTTTGAAAACAGAGATTACTAGCTTGGCATTAAGTTAGTCCCATTATCTGAGAGCAGCACTTGAGGACAGCCATGGCGGTAGAAAACATCTTGCAACAGGAAGGCAGCAGTTGTCTTAGCTGTGATGTCCTTTGTAGGGCAAGACTCTACCCACTTGCTGAAGTGATTGACAGCAACCAGAATAAACCAACACCCAGAATGTGAGCGGGGAAGAGGACCTACCACATCAATGCTAACAGTGTGAAAGGCATGCTGCAGGGGAACTAATTTGAACTTGTGGGCACAGCTCAAGGACTCTGTAGCTGGCAGTTGTGGCAGCTAGCTATGACGTCTGGGATCAGCAGGCAAAGGTTCTCCCAGAAGTAGTTCTTCTGAAGCCAGTCAAAGGTCTTGGCAATGCCTCCATGCCCAGTTTCTTTATGAGCTTGTGACACCAACAAGAGGCAAAGACTGTGTTGTAACTGTGCTGTTCTAGCAGAGTTACACGGGGAAATATTTAGAACATAGATAATAATCTTTATTGAGAGATAATTATTATATAGTTCATGTGAATCAAGGATAGAAGGAACAAGATTAGTGATCACACGGCTGGATAGAAGAAGGGGGTGGCTTGATCCTGATAATGATTCAAGAGTCAAATTGAGTTATCCATTGTGAAGGATCATCATCTGTTCATGTTGATGGATTTGGTAATTTGAGTTGACTTCCTAGTCTGGCTTTGGGTGACCAGATAATCGGATTGTGGGTCACAAACCCGCTTGGTTGGAACCTTGCTGGCGTGTCAAGCCTGTGGTTTTGACACCCCCCCCCCGGCTGAAGGTCAGCCTCCTCTAGGGGCAGGTTGTCAGGGAGGATGTCAGGAGCCTGGGCGTCATATTGAATCAGTTGTTGTTTGGTGGCAGGCAGGGCAGTTTCTTGTTGTTTCTGTCTTGCTTTGCAGGGTCATAGGCAATTGTGGTGTAAGGTCTTGTCTTGCTTGTGTTTCCCAAGCCCTTGCACAAGGTAAGTGTTATTGTTGTTTACCTTTAGAATGATTGCTGGCCCTAATTTTTTGGGTTGTAGTTTGCTTTTGTCAACATTCATGACCCAGACTTTGTCCCTGACTTCATGTCTCTGGCAGATGGGAACAAATGTCTTTTGTAAGTGTTCCTTTTCTTTGGCTTCTTGTTTGCTGTTGGCCTCTATTACTTGAGGATCTGAGCAAGGGGGGACTTGACTTGGAATTTCCAGTCTGGGTCCTGTCAGTGCTTGAATGATATTTGGCTGTGTGCTGTATACCAGTTCAAACGGGCTTTTCCTGGTGGATCTGTTCACTTGGGTTCAGCACACAAGTAATGCAGTTGGTAGCTGCTTATACCTGTCTTCAGGTCTCCCGGCGGTGAGTTTGGCTAGGGCTTGCACGAGGCTACCATTAAGCTGCTCTATGCGTCCATTGGCCTGTGGATGATATGGTGTTGTGACGGTGTGTTTGACCCCATTCTTGGTGAGGCACACATTGGTGTCTTCAGAGGTCAATTATTTGCCTCCATCAGTTATCAGGAGTTCTGGCTTTCCAAACCTGCTGATTATTTCTTTGCCAATGAATTGTCGGACGTTGTTACCGGTGTGCGTTTCACCGCTTGGGCTACTGGCCACCTTGTTGCAAAATTGATGGCTGTGATGATGTATTTTTTGTCATTTTGGTTTCCTGGTATGGGGCCCACAATGTCAAGAGCCCATACTTTGAACGGTAGTTGGGTTTGGATGGGGAGTACAGACTTAAGCAGGGTCTTGCTTTTGGCAAACTTTTTGCAGACCTCACACTATTCTAACACTTCCTGGACATTGCAGTATAAGGTTGGCCACCAGGCTTTATGTTTTAGGAATTTGTATAGATTTTGGCTCTTAGTATATCCGAGATCCCTGTGGTAGCAAAGAATGGTATTGACTCATTGATGTGTGGGGATGTAGGGAATGGTTGTGCCATCTGACATTTTTCTGTGAAGAGTCCTGTATACATCAGCAACAAGGTGTTTATTCTTGATGACCGTTTCTTTGATGATATTGGTTGTGCCTACAGGGAATCCTTCATCTTTTGTACGTAGCACTAGGAGAGGCCAGTCTGGGTCAAGCCCATTCTCTCCCCTAGAAGTGCAGACATACAGACAGGACAGGGCGTCTGCCATGGCAATATTGGCCCTGGGTTTATATTGGATGAGCATGTTAAACCTTTCTAAGATTTCCATCCACTGTGCTTGGTGGCGTGACAGGTTTGCTTGTGTCTTGAAAACGATGAGCGACTTGTGATCAGTTAGTGCTGTGGATTCTTCCTGGCGTTCCAGGTAACAGCGCCATTTGACTAGGCAGTGTACAATGGCCAGCAGTTCTTTGTTGTGGATTGGGTATCAACACTTGCCATCTGTCAGTTTGTGCAACTTGTAGGCTAGGGCAGGAAGTCACCATCACTATTCTTAATTTGTAGTACCCCCCAATGGATGCATCTGAAGCGTCAGTTTCCATCTGATATTCTCCATCTTGTTTGGGGTATTGTAAGATGGGAGCTGTTGTGAGCTTTTCCTTGAGACGTCTAAAACAGAGGTCACGTTGGGGGGTCCATACAAACTTGGACTTGGTGCCTGTTATGGAAGACAAGGGGACAATCAAGACGCCACAGTTGGGTATGAAGCGTTGTACATAGGCCACCATTCCCAAGAAGGTGCATAGTTCTGACTTGTCCTTGGGAGGTGGCATTTTACAGATGACTTGTATCTTCTGACTGCCGGGTTTGATGTCGTCCTTTGAGACTATGTGTCCCAAGAAGGGTAGTTGCTCCCAGAAGAACCGGCATTTAGAGGGCTTGGTCAGCAGTTTGTGTTATGCCAGGGTCGCAAAGACTTCCTCCAGGTCCTTGTGATGCTGTTCTACCAAGGGGCTGTAGACAATGATATTGTCCAGGTACACGGTGGCGTGTCTGCCTATGTGTGGTGCAAACACTTTGTTCATGAAGGTTACAAAGGTGGACGGGGCATTGGTCATGCCAAAAACAAAGTACCTTGCACTTGTAGGAACCATACTTGGTGCAGAAGGCTGTCTTGGGGATGTCTTCCTCCTTGATACAAATCTGATTGTAGCCTGCAGTTAGGTCAATCTTGGAGAAGACAGTGGCTCCTCCCAAGGCGTCAAAGAGGTCGTCAATCAGTGGCAGTGGGTAAAAATTCTTAATAGTGACTTTGTTCAAGGTGCGGTAGTCTGTGACCAGGCGTAAGGTGCCTTCCTTTTTAGCCACAAAGAATACAACGGACCCAAAGGGAGACTGTGAGGGGTGGATAAGTCCTTTTTCCAGTGCCTCCTTGAGATAGGCGCACAGGGTGTTGTCCTTGTTTGGGGTCAGTATGTAGATGGGGCGTGCCTTGGGTACAGCCCCCTTGAGTTGGATAGAGTTTTGGATGTGTTTCTCAGGGGGTAGCCCAGGTAATGCTTCCTTGAAGATTTCTGGGTGACGGGCCACAATGTTGCAATCCTGAGGCGTGAAGGTGTCCTGGTGGTCCTTGAAGTGTATGATTTCATACTGGCAGGAGTCCCAGTCAATTGTTTTCAGGTTTTTCTTCTTGTCCAAAGTCTCTGTGATGTGTAAAAAGACGTGGTTGCGTAGGAGTTGGTCTACAGAGTCCGGGTAGATCTGGTGGTTGACACCTTCACGCTTGATGGTCAACACTGAGGTTGCCCAGTCCATGTGGGGGTTGTTTTTCTGTAACCAGTCCAGTCCCAGTACAATGTCAAACTTAGGGAAGTCAATGACAGGGCCTTGGATGGTGGAGTGAAGGTTCTCAAGCATGACAGAGAAGGGGGCAGTTTCCTTTGTCACAGCAATGTGGTGTTCATAAGCCAGGACCACATTTTTAATACGTGAAGGATTAGTGGCTAGCTTGAATTTATCCACAAAGCTGCTGTTGACTAAGGTTCAATCTGCGCCTGAGTCCAGGAGTGCTGAGCCTGTGTAACTGCAAAAGCAGAAAGGGTAAGACATCAATTTATTGGGATGTCTGGCAATGGTGTATAGTACCAGGTCTTCTGAGGGTACTTGGATCATTGGACATTGGTCCACGTCCTTGGGTTGGTATTCATTGTTGGGCAAGTCAGGAGTTGCGTGGGGAGAGCTTGGCTCGCTTAGTACTCTCCCTGGGCTTTTCCCTCATCTTGGTTACCTTGGATGGTGGTAACACGGAAATGGGTACAATTTGATTGGCTGTTATTTCCGTTCCCATTCCCATTCAATCCTGTGGGTTTGTGGTTGTTGTTGCTGTTGCCTCCAGGAGGTGGTTGAGAGGAGCACCTGCTTGGATGGGAGTCCTTGGGTCTTTCTTGTTTCCCTGACTGTGCCTTGTGTAGAGCGTTGGATGTTTGTTCCGCTTTTTCCGCTTTGCGGTACAGGCTTTGTAGGTTGGTCACTTGGTCCGGGTTCACATGTCTCATTATGTGCAACTTGAGAGCGTCATAGTACATGAGGTGTGTGGCTGGGGTGTCAAAGGCCATGTCAGAGGGTGCGCAAAGTTGGAGTTCCTTGTAGGCGCGGGTGAGTTTCTTCACAGTTCCTGTCTGGGTTAGCTCCTTACTTGGCGTATGATCATAAGTGCCGTGTCCTTAAGCAAAAATCTCGCCAAGAAGTCCTGTTTGAAGGTGTCCCAGTTCTTGTTGGTGTGCTCTTTGTGCCATTTTGTTGCATCAAGTGCCAGCGTCATGGGTCAGACAAATGAAAATCTCTGTGATCCAAAATTGCTGTGGGCATTCTATCTGAGCCAGCTTGCTTTGGGCGGACTGGATTCATGCAGCAGCATTGTTGTCGTTGGCCCCTGCAAAGGATTCCAAGGCGGTGCTGAAAAGTCTTTGTGCAACATAGGCGGGCATGGTGGTCTTGTCAGCTGGTTGTGGCGCTGATGAGGGTGCCTGAAAGAACCCTAGGGCGGACAGGGCGTTGAAGAGGGGTAGCGGGATTACTGTGTTTTGGTAGAGAACAAAACCATCAGGTATCTTGGTACCAGGAGCATACGGCATCCAGTTGGGCGGGAGGCCAGACATAATTCTGTTGAGGATTTGTTGGCCGCAGCGTGTGCGGGCAACAGGCTGAATTTTTCAAGATAAGGTAGGATGGAGAGCCTACCTGTGCTACAATGTTGTAACTGTGCTGTTCTAGCAGAGTTACACAGGGAAAAATATTTAGAAGATAGATAATAATCTTTATTGATAGATAATGATTATATAGTTTATGTGAATCAAGGATAGAAGGAACAAGATTGGTGATCACATGGCTGGATGGAAGGAGGGGGTGGCTTGATCCTGATAATGAGTCAAGCGCCAAATCAAGGTATCCACTGTGAAGGATCATCATCTGTTCATGTTGATGGATTTGGTAATTTGAGTCAACTTCCTAGTCTGGCTTTGGGTGACCGGGTAATTGGATTGCGGGTCACAAACCCGCTTGGTTGGAACCTTGCTGGCGGGTCAAGCCTGCGGTTTCAACAACTGGGTTGCACATAAGGCAGATACTGGTCTCATACCTTTTTGAAGAGCTGATTGTTGTGTATGAGGATATCTTTTGATAGCTTGGACAAGGCCAGTTGTACCTCTTCTGTCTCACTTTCCCAAGAAGAAGGGTACCCAATTAGTTTGTGTAACCAGTTGGCCTCTGCAGGATGCAAAGCAAGAATGGGCATTCTGGAGAGCCCATCAGCGTTCTGATGTTGAATCCCAGGGCAATAGAGCACCATAAAGCCATATCCCTGAAGACATAGAGCCCATCTAGCTAGGCGCTCTTCAGGTTCCTTAAGCTGCTGTAACCTTTTAAGAGAAGCGTGGTTGGTGACAACTGTGAAGTGGGTACCGTATATGTAATGACAAAACTGCTTGACTGCATGCAACACGGCAAGGCTTACTTCTCTGTGACACTAAAGTTCTTCTCATGCTTGTATAGCACACAAGAAGTGTAAGCCACAGGATGGTCTACACCCTTGTTGTCCAGTTGGACCAGAATGGTACCAATAGCTAGATTGCTAGCATTGGTGTACAGGATGAACTCCTTATCATAGTCAGGATACACTAGGATTGGCGCCTCTTTGAGTTTTTGTTTAAGGGTCTCAAAGGCTTGCTGCTGACTGGCAGTCCACTCAAAAGGAACATTACGTAATAGTTGGACTAAAGGTTCACTAGTATTGGCAAAGTCAGGGATTAACTGTCTGTAGTAGCCCATCATCCCCAGGAAGACTTGTACTTCTTGCAAGTTGGTGGGCGGAAGCATTTTGTTGATGGCTTCAACCTTCTTAGTCATTGGGAAAATCCCTGTCTGGGTTTCCTTGTGGACCAAGAATTCAAGACGTTCTTTGAAGAAGGCGCACTTGGAAGGCTTCAGTTTGAGGCCAGCTTCTCAAATCTTTATGAACACCTCTTTGAGATGAGCCAGGTGACCGGTGAAAGTAGCACTGAAAACCGTTATATCATCCAAGTATACTAGGACACACGACAACTTCAAGTCATAAAGGATGGAGTCCATGGCCCTTTGGAAGGTGGTTGGGGGTGTTGCAAAGTCCATGTGGCATGCAAGTAGGCTCAAAAAGCCCTTCAGAATTAATGAGCATGGCCTTCTGACAATCCTTGGGGGATAGGTCAACTTGCCAGACGCCAGAACCATGGCGGAGAAGAACTTAGAGCCTCCAAGACGTCAGAGAGAATCATCAATATGCGGCAAGGGGTACAAGTCCTTCTTGGTCAAAGAGTTCAATTGGCAATAGTCCATCACAATACAATGACCCCCATCCTTCTTCTTTAAGATGAGTAGCAGGGATGCCCAAGGACTTTGGGAAGGCGCCAGCAGCCCAGTGTCTAACAGTTTTTTGAGCTCTTTAGATACTTGGGCGTCTTCTACACAACTGCAGCAATATGGTTTAGCACAGAAGGGGGGGCGTTGCCAGTGTCAATCTGATGGATAACGCCTTTGGCTAACCCATAATTGGAACTATCCTTAGCAAAGATATTAGAAAATTGATCTAGTAAATCTAGCACCTCTATCTGTTGGACCGGGGACAGTTATGAGAAGTCTTGTGCAGTGAACAAAGATAGGACTTGCGGCTCATCCTCTGGTAGGTTAAAGTCTTGAAACGTACCAAAGGGATGAAGAGACAGGACGTCAAGAGCGCTCAAAAACTTGCCATATCCAATGACCTGCCCCCTAGATACGGTCATAGAGATTGCAGTCAAGTTGGCTACCAACAACTGAACAGGGTCTTTATGAGAGACATATAGGATTTCAGGACAGAGGTAAGGTTCATTGCGTCCTAAGGAGGGGGGAGAGTACAACTCCAAGAAGGTGTGTTAAGGTAGTTTATAGGATATCTGGGAGTCCAGGATGACCTGGGAGCCAGGTGGAATGATGACAGCAGACGTGGCTAGGAGAGGGATCCCTTCAGACACAGGACAAGCCATGGGTGGACACTTCATGTTTGAAGAGTGGGTGCAATACTTGAGGTTGAAAACCCCAGTGGGATATTCCAAGGCACAAGTCTTGAGGCGTTTCCCAGGAACTTTAACTGGCTCTTTGAAGATTAAGAGGACTTCATAGCCTAGAATAGAAAGGTAGTCATCTTTCAAGTTGATTATCCAATTATATTCCCTAAGGAACTGGGTGCCAACTAGGAAATTGTAACTCTCATTTTCCAAGACAACTGCTGGCGCAGCTAGGAGAAGCTTGCCAAACTACATGGGTAGAACAGAGTAAGCCCCTATGGCGCGGGTCATAGACAGTCCAGCCGTGCCATACAACTGGTGATAATTAAGGTCAGGGGCAAGTTTGAGTTTCTTCACAAGCTTGGAGGAGACAACATTGACCAGTGAGCCAGTGTCTAGAACAGCCTTGAGCTTCACTTTTTGAATGGATATCTCTACTTGAGTGGTAGTGCAACCAAAGGGGGGAAGGACAGCCAGGATATCTTGAGCCTCTTCTAGTTCCTTATCCCACTTCTCAATCATGAATTTTAACCCTGGGAACTCCTTATAAACAGTCTGGAGAGGGAGAAAAACAGATAAATTCTTGAAGACAGCATCAGCAACCTCAGCAGCTTCTCCTGAAATCTTCACTAGCACGGGGACCTCTTAGCCTGAGTGAGGTAAGGGCGCAAGATAATTTCCTTGGCTTCAGGCAAAGGCTTAGCGGTAGTTGTAGTCTTTACTGAGCGTAACTTATAGGGGACTGAAATGGTTTTGGGAACAGCCGGAACAGAGTACCCATATGCATCAGCGTTGTCAACATCAGAGTCATCCAGGTCAGAGTCATCAGAGATATTGTGAAACAGGAGGAGGATAGGAGGAGCCTCATTATCAGAAGGCTTGGATTCAGCCATAGAGGGAGGGATTGGAAGAGACTGGGAAGAATTGTCAACCAAGAGCGTCTCTGGCTCTAGGTTGACTGCTATTTTCCCACCTGTTCCTTTGGATCAGCTCCTTCAACCTGCATATTGGTGCAGACTTGAGAATGATGACCTACTTGACCACAGTTGTGGCAACCTTGGTGTTGAGGAGGATTTTTCAAGTTCATGATAAGAATGCAAGGACCACAGGAAGATGAATCAGAGTTAGAAGCAGCTCAACTTTCCCTAAAAACGGCACCAGAGTGGGTAAGGTGCATATATTGCAAAAAACGTCTTTATGCTCTTCATGGAGGAAAGCATAGCCTTATGGGCTTTGAAGTGAAGGCACAGAAGTTGGTTAACCTTGAGGGCTTGAGCGCAAGCCATGTAGGCTTTATGGGCTGTCAACTGTCTGCTTGTAATCAGTTGCTGTCCTTCCATGTAGAATCTGTCTGCAAACTTGGCTAGTGTCTCTTTAGGCTTAAAAGCAATTTGCATGAAGGCATCCTTCTTTTTTTCCAGGCTAAGGTCACCATCAAACTCATCAATCAAAAGCTGCTTCATATCTTCCAACGTCTCAATGGAGGATAGTTCTGGCACAACTACCTCTTGGCAGGTCAGGTGTAGACAGGTCAGAATGTGTTCCTTCTTGACTTCATCTGAGGCTCTTTGCATGGCAGTTTCATAGACAGTTAGGAAAGCTGCAATGGTCGAGGTTCTGGGGTCAAAGACTTGCTTAAAGGTAGGCTTGAAGTGAGTTTTGGGAGTTGGGCCACCATTGTTGCTATCAAGTACCTTTATACGCGGGGAAAACTCTACCTCAGATTCTGAGGGGGGCTGTCTAGCCCATAGCTGGCAAACACTTTCTTCAAGGATGTTAAGAGATCTCACAGCGCAGGCCCCAGTATTGAAAGCTTGAGTGGTCTGTTGTGCAGTAGTATCTAAGCGTTGACCTTGGGTGGTCACTATTGTGGAGAGTTGAGCCAGCTGTGAAGTAAGGGATGGCCCCACTGAGAGGCAAGGGGCAAATCTATCATTCACATATTCAATTACTTCATTCATTTCTTGTATGTCTCTATCCAGCTCAGTGTGATCCCGCTTCAATTGATCCACCTTGTTAGCTAGGGCAATTAATTCCCTAGTGCATTGGATTCAAGGTGCTCCAGATAAACCAGGGAAGCAACCATCCTCTTTGACAACCCCAACTGGACTAGCAGCAGTTGCCATCATTCCACGTAGGGTGGCAAGTTCTTGCTGTAGCTCCGCAACTTGGGTAGTCAGTTCAAGAACCTGAGGGTCAGGTTGAGGCGCCTCAGCAGGACGTCCCTGACTGAAAGTAGTCAAACATAGTTCTCAAATGGCATCCCATATTCTCTTTTCCCTGTCCACCAAGTCATCAGAAGGGGAAGAGGGAGGAACATCTGGCTTGGGCGTAGATAGTTCATTTAATTGACTTTGGAGTTTGGCTATGGCAGCAGCAGTGGCCACTCTTTCTTGCTCAAATGCGGTACTGAGTTCATTAAGGCCACTAGCATCAAAGTCTGCTACCTGCTGTAGCTGCTCAAAGGAATATGTAATGAAGGCATTGAGCTGTTGCACAAGCCGCTCAAAGTCAGTGAGATAAGCATTTAAGGTGGAACCCACCTGAGCTTGCCAGAGTTGTTCTAGCTGGTGAAACTTGTGCAGACGTTTTCTCACATGTTTGGGGATAGACTGGCACATTTGTTCAATTGAATTAACCAAACAGATCTGGGAGGTGACAGAGCTGCGTTGATTTTCAGATACCAATGAAAAAAGGGAATGAATCCACTGTTGATAGACAGCAAACTGGTCCCAGTGATGAGTAAGTGCAGCTTGCAGAGACAAGATTTCTTGGACGTAGAGCCCCAACACCATTTGATGATGGGCCAAGGCAGGCTGCACAAAGGATGATAGTAAGTGCTCAGCAGAGCCAGCCGCTGAGAGGAGATGTTGTGGAAATTGAGAAGCCACAATTAATTTGTAGTATTCAGCCCAACTAAACTGCAAGTGAAGCCAAGGGATGGCTCCTTCACGGGCTATCCCAAGGGCTACTGACATGACTTGGTCCAAGTCAGGGGTACCCATGGGGTAAGAAACTAGGCAGGGCCCATTCCCAAGGTTCAGTATAGTGGGGGTAATAGGCTGGTTGGCAATATCTTCCTCAATAGGAGGACTGGTTATTTCAGGTGAAGTTGGCTCTTGTATAGACAAAGACAAAGGACCTGAAAATGTGGATGCAAAGGGGATAACCAAGGGGCTTACAGCCCTTGTAGTGAGCACCATTTTTGTTGTGTTCTGAGGCGCAGCACAGACACACAACGGGAAATCCTAACCTTAGGATTGGATTTGTACTAAGTCTTGGTTGGATGACAGGGAAGGCAAATGTGTTTACCTTGCGGCCCTGGAAGAATAATATCTACTAGCTATGGCTAGAGAGAGGCGCAGAAGTACAGAAGACACAAGGACAAAAATGTGAATAGAACTTAAATTTTATTGGGTATAAAGATTGGGAATATATACTGTGTAGCTTTACCACAAAACAGTATATGGACGGTAGGATCACTTGCCACCAGCACTAGTGGGGCAAGTGAGTTGCACAGGATCAAGAAACCAAACAATTGTATTTCCTGATTCTGTCATCAACTCATTTCAAGAGGCAAAAGCAAAAGCAAGCAATTTGTCCTCAAAATAGCCCACCAAAAGCGAAATTGAAACACAGTGAATAGCGGTATTCACAACATCCCCCTAAATAACTGCAACACCACTACCAAGATTATTTGTGTTTCTACTGCCACAAGTCAGGACATCTTACCCAAGCATGCCACAAGAAAAAATCCCCTCTATATCCTTGGCACAAATAAACATCTCAGCCTAATTCTAAAAGTTTATCCAAGTGACAATAGATGTACTAGGAAGCAAAGCACCAATTGGAAGCTTTCATTGACACTGGTGCAGATGAAAGCTTTATTTATTTCTATCTGGAAAAGAAACTGGGCTTGAAAGCTTCCAAGATCTGCTTACTTGTGACCATGGGGAAAATCTCCCAAGATACAGGATACAAATGTGAGCAAAAACTGCCCTTGGAATTGGACAGAATTATATCCCTTAACCCCAATTCTCCTGCAAGGACTATTGTCATGGTCCATAATGGTGTCTGGCTGGAATCTTGTAGGAGATTCAGGCCGGGCCTGGAAGGCCATGTACACAATGGGAACAATCCTGATAAAATAGTTGACTGCAGTGGACCAGGGACGCTAACTTCCAGTGTGGACACAAACTGATTGGCTAGCTTCAACACTTTAATATATATGAAACCCAGCTTACTGAAGTCATGTACAGCTAGGGCATCTGGCAAGAGAGGATTAACTGGAATCTTCTTAATGATTGGTGGAATCTGGCCTCTATAATAGCCAGAATGGAGATTCAGTTTATGAAGATGGTGGAACTCCAAGTCAAGGACACAAGCAGGCGTAAACAAAGGAGTAGGAGCAGAGCAAGGCAGGTAAGGGAAGGTGTGGGAGTATTATTGTGTTGATTCAAATAAAGATGAGTCAGAATAATTATATTGGTGCAAAAACAAACAGTTTCTGCAATCAAATAATGAGATTTTGGCATAAAAACGTTTATTCAGATGATGTCAGCAATGGTAAGGCTTCCCTTCCTCATTACTTATACTTACTGGGAACAACTTATTCCCTAGTGCCACCAGAGGTCTGGTGACATTGTCTTCAGTGCCATTAGAATTTTTGGAAACCTGCATGTTTTGGCATGGGAAAGACTGCTCTTTGGTTGCTTCTTTATAGTGATAGGTTTGGCTGCTACTTTCAAGGTGACACAACTATTCATAGAACCCACAAGGAATTGGTTTTCCAATCAAGAAAGCAAGCAGTTGCTGGTAAAATTCATCATTTCCCAATAATAATGGGACCTAATTTGTATTTGGTGTTAATCTCAGAGTTTTGCGGCATGTGGGCCACACAAATCCTGGGCTATTTGAGGCCATTAAGAGGGGGTTTCCTCAGGAATTGCACTATGTAATTGTTTCCATGTATTTTGTTGTACTGTTGCAAGACATGCTATCTGGTTGTTTTGGGCATTCCAGGCCCTAACAACAATCCCACCCCTTGATCTTGGGCAACTCCTGGTCTGACACTCATGTACTGATATTGAATTACTGAAATTAGACTATCACACTAGTACAAACAGAATCATGTGATATTGTTTTCTTTTTTTGAGCCAAACCCAAACCCAAGCAGCTAAGAACCAACTCCTAACCATGAAGATGAAACCTAGTGTGACCATACTTCCTGCCCAGCTCAAGAAACAAAAACAAATGTTCATCAAAGAAGAGGCTACCAGACTACCAGTTGAATCCATCTACAAACACACAACAGAACTGTTACCAGGGACCCAACCTCACATTGGACTCATCTACATCTGAAATCACCACAAACAGATAGCTTTAAGACGTACCTGAAGGATATGGCCAGGAAGGACTTCATACAAGTGTCCAAAGCCCCCTGATTATTTTCAATATTACTTGTAGTATATAAGGATGATAGAATGCACCTGTGTGTAAAATACCAAAAGCTGAACAATATCACTGTAAAAAATAAGTATCTAATCACAAGCACCAACAAATCATGTGATGTTCTCACAGGAGCCCAAGTCTACTCAAAGATTGACCTTAGAGATGCATTTAACCAGATCTGAATCAAGGAAGGTAATGAATGCAAAACTTTTTTCAAGACTAATATGGCCTTTTAAAATATCTGGTAATGTTATTTTGAATGTGCAACACCCTCATTACCTTTCAAAAAATTGTTGAGGAGCTGGATGTACAAGTATTCTGGCTATTGCCAACACAAGTAACATTCATTCATCACCTGGTTTGGTGCCAATTCAATTCTTGGGTTTACATTCCTGAAATGGCAACAAACCAATATTTCTTGACTCTTCCAGATATCCAGATATCCAGCTATCCAAACCCAACTCACACATTACCTCTAATATATTTGATCCAACTTAGGTCCCTGCCACAGTTCACACAATATATAAGCCCAAAATAATATCCAATAAAATTACTCTTCTTCTATAAACCTATCTTCTAAGCTTTCCCAGTGTCATGGCCATAGTTTTCTTGGGTGTGGCTTGGCCAAAGCGCCACCATCCGGGAAACCTGACCCAAAGCGCCACCTGCTTGAGGCAATCATAGATTTAAATCTAATAATTGATTGCAAGTGGGTGGTGGCACAGGAAATTGGGTCCAAGTAGGGCGTGGATGCCCCACACCTAATTTCCCCTTTTTTGACCTGCTGTTCAACAAATCCAGACCTCTAAGGAGGTCAAGTAACAGCTTACAGAACCACCATTAGTGGTATCTGTAAGCTGTCCAAATATTGTATTCAAGGAGGCCACCTCATCAAGATGTACCCAAAGGCCTTAAGTAACAATTGTCTCCACCAAACTACCTTAGTAGTTTGATATTTTACTCTCAATAAATATCTTGCATCAATGATTCAATTATTTCAATATTTCCCAATCAGATTTGTAATAACCAGACTGCTAGATTCTGCCTTCTCACTTCTGAAATTTCCTGATAATCTTCTTCCTCCTGCTGAAATGATACCTGAAACACGCAAAATTGAATGTGAGCCCATCTATGCTGTTGATTCCTTGACTTTGAGCCAAATCAAGATCTTACTGATGTACCTGTGAATAATCTTCTGCTGCACCTTTCCTTATTCACTCTTCAAGGGCCACCATTTCTGATTAAACACACATTGTCTCCTCCTCATTGGTAATGCCATCCTTGTTTGGGTATACATTCCTCATTTGATTGATTATGAAAAGCTCTCACTCTATTTCACCCTGACACCCAGAAGTTGCTCTTCATCAAAATAATCAAACAGTGTTGGGAGAGTACCTTGACCAGTTTTGTGTGGCCTACCTGGACAAAATCCTGATATATAGCAAGACTCACTAGGAACATCTGCACCACTTGGAGCTCATCCTTTAGAAACTATCCCAAGCCAATCTTCATGCCAAACTCAAGAAATGTGAGTTTTCTAACCAGAGATAGAATTAATTGGCTACATAATCAAGACAGATAGATTTATAATGTCTGAGGACAAGGTGGATTTAGTAACTTCCTGGCCCATACCCAAGTGCCAAAAAGAAGTCAGAAGCTTCCTGGAATTGAAAAACTATTGGAGAGACTTCATAAAAAGTTTATCTGATTACTCTGCCCTTGAACCGCCTCTTCTATGTGAAGGTTCTGTTTGTTTGGTCTTCAGAATGTATTTCAGCATTTGAGACCCTGAATTCAGCTTTCATCTCTTCCCCTGTCCTGGCAACTCCCAACCCAGTCAAGCTATTTACCCTGGAGACAGACGTCTCTGACTTTGTGGTGAGGGGAGTCCTCTTTCAGGAAGAAGGGATGATATGCTACATCTAGTAGAATACTAATCCAATAAGCTGCTTCCAGAATAAGAAAGATACCCAATCTATGACAAGGAAATTCTTGCCATAAGGAAGACATTAAAACACTGGCACATATACCTATGTGGAGCTGAATTATCTGTAAAGGTCCTCATTGATCACAAGAACTTAGTTTATTCTTCAAGCCCAGAAAACTGAGCCAAAGGTAAGCCAGGTGGTCCTTAGAACTAGATGACTACACCCTGACCATTGACTACAAGCCTAGGAAGGTGAAAATGGTATCTGATGCCCTGAGTAGAAGAGCCGACCTAATCCCCTCCTCTACAGAAATCAAGGACTGCAACACCCATACACCACTAGACCCTGTCAGCCTAGGCATACAACTGAAGTACTTGAAGATTGCTGCCAGCAAACCTGATATGATAGAATCTCATAAGAAAGACACCTACTCAACCAAATTAGTCAACGCCCTGACAAAGGACCCCAATTGCCATCACTCAAAGAAAGGTTACTCCCTGAAAGGCACCACCTTGCTGCTCCACAATAGAATCTATGTGCCTGAGGGCCCAACCTGAACCAATATATTGATTGACCACCACTATTCAGAGATAGCTGGCCACCCCAGTAGACACAAATACCTCCTAAGTATCAAGTGGAACTACACATGGCCAGGTATGGACAAGGAAGTATCAGCCTACATCAATGGGTGCAAAACCTGCAGAAGAACCAAGACATGCCGCTCTAAGCTAGAAGGATTTCTAAGGCCTCTGGACATTCCTTCTGGACCCTGGAAATCAGTATCAATGGATTACATAGTGGAGCTCGCCCCTTCAAAATCTTTTGACGCAATCCTAGTCATGGTAGACTGTTTCACCAAAATGGCTTACTTCATCCTGACCACTACCCACTGTACAATAGCCAAGACTGCCAGAAATTTTCACAACTGCATATTGACGTAACACGGCACACCAGAAGAAATCATCACTGAACAAGAACCCAAGTAATTAAGGACCTTGGAATAAAATGCTGTATGTCAACCTCCTACCACCCACAAACATACGGACAAACCAAACAGGCCAACCAAATCTTGGAACAATATCTCCAATTCTATACCAACACAGACCAAGACAACTGGACAGAGATGCTACCCATGGCGCAATATGCCTATAACAGCAAAGACCACACATCCACAGGTATGTCCCCTTTTAGGGTCAACTACAGGTTTGATCCCTCATGATACCCCAGTATTGGCAGCAAGGAACAGAATACAGAAGGGCAAACCTGGATTGAACAAATACATGACACCCAGGAAGCCTGCCTTAGGAACCTAACCCGCACTGTCAAGACCTACAAAGTGTTTGCTGATAAGAAAAAGATTCCCGGGAAACCCTTAGAAATAGGTAACAAAGTTTACTTCAACTCCCAGAACGTCCCCTTAAATGTGTCTAGTATGAGATTAGCCCACCACCACTGCAGCTTTTACAAGACTGTTAAGCAAATAGAAGAAATGGCATAAAAACTAGACCTGCTGTCTACTTGGAAAATTAATGATGTCTTCCACTGGTCCTTGCTATTTAAAAAAGAAGGAACCTCCCTTCCCCACCAAAAGATCAATTCTAATCCCCCATACATTCAGGAGGGACATGTGAATGAATAAAAGTCAAAGACATCCAAAAATACTGCCTACACTACAAGACTCCACAGTAATACGTCAAATGGGCAGGTTACCCCCCAAAAAAAAAGAGCACCTAGGGACCTGTCTCCAGCCTGCCTAACACGCACAGAGCCATACAGCAATACTTGAACAGAAAAGCAAGTAAGGAAGGAAGCGCCAGGAGAGAAGAGAATGATGTCACAAGTGACAAGTTACTGTTAACAATGCATGTGGTAGAATCCCAACTACAGGATTTGAACCCCAAAACCCTGTGGGCCACCAGCCCGCAGGCCCAGCTGCCTGCGTTTTTTGGGCTCAATCCAGAACCAAATTCAATTTTGGTGAAACTCCTGAGACCTAATAACCTAAAGCTATCTGCAAAAATGCCTCACCTACAAAAAGACCTGGCTAGTCCTGCCAATGAGAGCGTGGACCTGGTCAACAATCCCAAGATAACTGGGGCCACTGCTGTTGGGGAATTGAAGAAGCTTCCCATGGCAGATGGACATACTTATACCCTGGGCCACTGTGATAGAAATTGACAGGTAATAAGAATCTGTGATGGATCCAGGAAATCCATGCTTGCTTCTTCTTTATCCTGGTCTGATTCTTTTACAGTTTGACAGGGAATCCTTTATGTAAGCTTTGATGAGCTTGGATTCTGGGCAAGCAATCTTGGTGTTAAACTTGTTGCCATCTGGTGATCACTTTCACGTTTTTTTGCTTCCCATAGTCTTAGCTGCATACCATCTCTCTCATTATATGGTAGTCTTATTTCAGTTAAAAGCCAAAAACACAAAGCATAAAAAGATTGAGGGGAAAGCAACCATTGTCACACATAAGTATCATTTTTTATTAATTATTATCATGTTTCTATTATATACCAATCAGGGTACATTTGGCTGAAAACCCCTCCAGTTCTGGAATCACACCTGAATTCCTATCAAGTGGTTTATGACATAGTAGCATCATCCAATCCAGATCTTTACCAAAAAGATCTTCACACTCTTAACCTATAAGAATGTGCCCTAATACATCCCAGAATCACCTGATTCCTTCTGTGGAAATGTATTGCTTTGGCTTGAAGCATTCTGGACTTCTGGCGCCAAAACCCTGTGGAATATATGTATTCCTGATCCAAGCTATCCTTGTTACAACTTGAAACCAGCTGATCAATCCTAAATGCATAGAAACCATTGTCTACATTTAGCCATTTTTTGCATTTAATGGTTTTTTGCGCTAAAACCCCATTAAAACACTTCAAAACTCAAACCAGGCACCACTGCGGCGCCCAGGAACTTTCCCAGGCGGTGCCCCAGCACCCAAAACATTCACTGGGCGGCGCCTTGGCGCTTCTAACCTAATAAATTTGCCAAAACAGTGATTTTAAACCACAACTCAGGGGTTTAATTTTGGTTAACCTTAACCAAACTTCTTGACACAGTCAAGGCAATTAAAAAATATAATTAAATCCTCATTAATTATATTCCCAGCATATTTTAATTAACCGTCCCAGTTAATTAATCTGTTTGAAGACAACAGGTCTTTACTTGACACAGTCAAGTCCATTTTGGCCCTATGATTAATTCCTCATTAATCATATTCAAGGGTATATATATTAATTAACCTTCCCAGTTAATCAATTAGTTTGAGACACCTAGTCTCATAATCTGAACCGTTCATATTATTCATTATGGCCCTCAATTAGTACAGTCTAATTGACTCCTGGGTATCAATTAACCTCCATAGTTAATTAGATGGTTTGAGACACCTAGTCTCATAATCTGAATTGTTCACATATTCATTTTAGCCCTCAATTATACACCCTAATTGATTCCTGTGTAATCCATTACTACACTAGAAAGTCTCTCCAAGGCCAATCCTATTGTTTTGAATTTCAACCTATGAAATTCATCACAATTCAACCTCTTTGTGAAACCATAGCCTAACATGACTGTAGTACAGTCACAGAAGCTGTCTCCAAGTGGTGGGGATTCACCACCTAAATCCACATGGAGTTAATGATTAATCACTAACACAGCTTCAGACACCGTTTTGTGAAATTTCCAAATGAGATACTAGGGTTAAGTAAAATAATTAACCCTTTGCCAAAAGTGTAAATTCATTGCCACTTTTGGCATTGGATTGCACCATTTCCCCCAGACGTAGTAAGAAAGACCCAAAAATATCAGCCAAATCCTTTAATTCTTTAGGGGATTTGGCACACACAATTGATGAGAGATTTGTGCTGGCCTACCCCCCAGATCCATTGCCTTTGGTTGCTCACCCCTGGGAAGAAACATTGGTTAATTTGGACTACTTGTTGTCATGGTGTTGCCCACTTTTGAAAAACATCAGATCTAACCAATCAGGTGATGCCACATCAACGCTCAAAAGCCCAATTGAATTTCAGATGCCTGGAGTTCCCTCTAGCCAATCAGATGGGACCGCAGAAATTAATGTAAAACTTTCCAGTCCTCCTGGCTCTGATCAGCAATTTTTTTCCATTAGCCAATTGTATCCAAGTCCTGCAGTCATGTGATTTATCCCCCCTGCAACACACTCCTTTTAACACAGCAAGGGGACTGGAGGTCCCCTGCTTGTCTATTTTCCAATTTATTAAATTCTGGAAACTGTTTCCTTATACTTTGCCATTTTAAAATTTGTTGACTCTCACTTGGAGTCTTACTTGGTCTTAAGCAAAGTGTTAGTTGCTTTTCCCCTAAACCTTACCTTTAGGTTGTTCTTTTCAAACCCAGCCATCTTTTTGAAGTCTCTAAGCTTTGGTCTTTCTTTTAATTGTTGTGTCTGCTGCCTGCACTTTCAATATCACTGTTTGAACCCTGCATTCTATTTAAAAATTCATTATAAAAACATATTTCTATTATGAAATTTTACTCAAATTTGTTGGTTTTGAACTTGCTTTTGCTTAAAATCTATCCAAGCTATTCAAGACTGCTGTAAAGTCCCCCACAAGTGTCCCCTGGATTTGTATCTGGTTTCTTCTTCTTGAGGTTGCCCCATTAGCCACTGATTTTATTACACTTAGGCTCAAGAATTGCATTCTTGAATTCCAAATTTCCTGGAGTTTTCAACTATGATCCTCCCTGTTTTGATATTTATGGTGTTTACTCTGGCTCCTTTTGTGATCCTTCTCTGGACAACTGCCCCTGACCTATGGACTCAATTTTCCACTTCTGCTTGCTGATGGGAGATGATCCCTCTAGTCTCTTGCGCCTCCCTGGTGAACTTCTCTTTTTGGGGAGACAATTGTCAAGAGCCTAACTTGAGACAACTTGGAATTTCCTGCTGTAGACTACAGCATCCCTGCTCCCACCTTGGAGGAGGTGCCAGCGCCCATCATATATAGCTTGAACAGAGACAACCTGGCACCCCTCTAAGCACTTGTGAAGTTGCCTCTTGCTCCCACTTGCACACCCTGGTTGCACATTGGATTAGTGTTGATGGGATTGAATGAATACTTTCCTCAGCTGTCCCCTGCTTCCTCTCTTTGGTCCCCTTTTTGAGCGGCCATCCCAGTACTCCACTGGGCAGCATCCTGGTGGTTTATCTTGCCAGGATGGGAGCCAAACTTAGTTAGTTTAGCCCCCCACTCTCACAAAATGAGCCCGAGATAAATGGCCTGCAAGAGAATCAGAGTATCTTCAGGATAAAAGTCAGAACATTGAGATAGCACCAGAGTTTCAGTTTTGACAATAGGAGGAACAACTCCAAGATTGGCAGGCATTGAATAAACATTTGGCAGAGGCAACAACAAGGTACTAACAGCAGGCCCTCATCTTCCCGTAATAATCTGGCTAAGGATTAAATTATAGGGAATGTAGTGCAAAAGGCTAACTACAGGATGCTTTTGAAATAAAAATTAGACCAAAGAATATATGATTTTATTGAGTAAATTTTTGGGAGGACTCAACTCTTAAGAGTTGAAACAGTGAAAATTATTCAATACAGTAGTTTTAAAAGCTATGGTGACAAGAAAAAATTCTTCAGATTTAAACAAAATCCAAGTTGTGCAAGATTCAGGATTCAATTAATTAAAATATCTTTTGTTAATAAATGAACTGTCAAACCAAAAACAAATTTCACTAACCCATCATATGAAATTATATCAAACATCAAGCGGTGTAGTTCCAACCACAAATGAAATGAACTGACGCAACAAAGAGATGGATGGATGCTATTCCAGAGTATATTATAATCCAATTAGGATTCATATGAGGCACTGACATAAGGACTAAAGTGAAACAAAACTTGATCAATCTAGAAGCATGATTACACAAGCACAAAACAAAATGAACTCACACAAGATGTGTAGTATGAGCAGCCTAAAATAGAAAAAAAACAGTTTAACAGCCAATCAACAGCTATCCAATTTAGGATCAGAGGCATTTTATTCATTTTCATGGATCCTAATTTGTGTGAAACGGTTTTGAGAACCTTCCAAATATGGACACAAAATACAATAAAAAAATTCATTAAATTTTAAAATTTCTACTTTTAGTGATTTTATCCTAGGTTTTTTTACAATGGTTTTTACAAGCAATATCTTCAACCGCGTCAGCAGCCAAGCCAGCTGCAATGGAGGCAAGGCTCAGAATGTGGAGGGACCCGTTTACACCCAAGCCTTTGAGGCAGGTAACAAGGAAGCTGACCTGTTACTGTCCCCCGACCCATATGGCTTTGACTTGTTTGAGAGTCACTTAGAGTCTAGCTCTGCCCTTGCTCCCACACCCACCCCTGCACAAGCTGCCTGTCAACCAACCAATCAGGATGGCAACCTCAATCCAGAACAACTTCCCGCCACCACCCAACCTGCCCCCTACAGCCAATCAGGCTTCAGCTCCTGCTGCCCAGCGCCCCAAATGCAAATAATCACTGCCCAAATTCTTCAGGAAATTGTGGCACTAAACCTACAGGGTCTGTCATGAGACCAGATTGCCGCCCAGTTGCAATATACCCAAGCCACCATAATGCAGGAGTTCAACAACCTAATATATAAGGGAAATCTGATTGGGACAGCCAAGAAGCCAAAGAAGGCCACAGAGTCCCATATAACCAAGGCCTACCCAATAATGCTTGACCTCCTCCAGTGGGACCCCAAGCTTCCCTTGACCCAGGTCCAGAAGCAACTTGCACACCATGAAATTTGGGTGTCTGAGAGCATGGTGCAGCTCTGGATGTACAAAAGGTGGCTTCCATACAGGTTCTTATCTATTTTGCCGGCAACCAATGGGATGGCGCTGAGGATTCCCCATATGGCACCGCAATTGAATCAATCCTGGTCAGATGCCTGACAAGTCTAACAGATGACATCATGTTTGTCTTGTACTACAAGTTATCAATTGCATTTGACAATTTTGGTGAGCAAGGAAAATCTGCCACCAAGAAAGAAAGGAAGAAGGTCAAGAAGGGGACTTTCATTGGTGCATTTCTGGCTGTTTCAGCCAAGGGTTTTGTCTACTATCAGACAAACTCTGATTTCATTGATGGGTACTCATACAGCCACATCCTCAGTGAATTGCTCAACTCCTGGGATGGCTTGAATTCCAAATACCGGGTTTTCTTGAGCCACCAGATGGAGGTAAGCTCCACTGCCCTCAAGGCCATCCAGGGACGCGGACACCAGGCCTCAGTCTACCCTGCCAGCCATGCAGATGTCCATCTGGCTGATGTCGTCTTCTTCAACATTGGAGATACACTATGGGAGCGCCACCCTCAGGCTTTCAACAACCTTTATCTTGGGGTCCTTGATCACAATTTTCTCTTTGGTCACCAAATGGTGGCTGACTTGTTTGTGCAAATGGTTTTCCATGTGAACATGGGCAACCAATCATGCAAGGATAAGCGCCTCACACCCCGTGTCACAGCCACCTACCAGCCCATCTAGCCAATGACTGATGAGGAGTACAATGAGCGGTATATGGCAGCCATCACATACAATCCTCCTGCCTTCACCCCCGCCATCAACACCCCCTGCCCGCAAACCCAACCCATCTAATCCCAGACCCCCCAGGCCAGCACCGCCTCTACGTCCTCCTTCCCGCGCCATTCTGCCTACTAGGCATCACTCTTCCCCGCCTTAATAAACCCCTGTTTCCAGAAAAATTCTATTTATATTATCTTTATTTTGAATTTCAATTGTTTGTGTTCTCTTTGTTTGTAGTTTGTTTTATTCTTTATGTTTAGCTTATTTCTATAAAATCATATATTTACTATGTTGTGTATCTAGATGTGAACACAGTTATTTTTAGCACCCAAACATAGCCCCTTGTGAAAATATTAACAACAATTTGGTGATCAGCTAAATTTGAATTAGAAAATTATAGTGTTAACTGTTTTTAGATAAATTTGTTACTGATCCAAATTCAAAACCTTAATGATAAACTTTAAGCCAATCAGGAGCCAAGTGATAAAGTGATTTTTGTGACATAAAGGGTCATTCAATAATTCTTTGATGCATGTGCGCTAATTCATATGATTGGCTGATGTTTTGCCATTGTACGCCATTGCCGCTGTGGCGAGTTATTGGTGGACTAGTGCCCAATCAGCTGCTGGGTTAGCACTAGTCCACCAATAACTTGCCACAGCGGCAATGGCGTACAATAGCAAAACATCCAACCAATCATATGAATTAGCACACATGCATCAAAGAATTATTGAATGACCCTTTATGTCTCAACAATCACTTTATCACTTGGCTCCTGATTGGCTTAAAGTTTATCATTAAGGTTTTGAATTTGGATCAGTAACAACTTTATCTAAAAACAGTTAACACTATAATTTTCTAATTCAAATTTAGCTGATAACCAAATTGTTGTTAATATTTTCACAAGTGGCTATGTTTGGGTGCTAAAAATAATATGGTAATCAAGGAAACAATGCCAACACAAAGCAAACAACACATATTGAGATGAGCGTAAAACATATACACAATGGGTAAAAAGATGAGATAATGTAGTATATGGGAAAACAAAAAAGAATAAACAAAGAGGCAACAGTATCAAAATAATACAGAATTTATTGGGGCAAAAGCTATAAAAACATATGGAAAGATTAGTAAAAAATCAAATGAGATAACTTAAAAAGCTTCTAAAGGACCTCAACTTGGTGATTGCCAAAATCAAAGACATTGACTGCAAGGTCAAAGCAAAGGTGAAATCTGCTGTTCTCACTGGGGACAAAATCGATAAGGTGTCTGCAAAGGCACTAATGTCAAAAATTCCTGACACCCCAGAAATAACAATCAAGCGCTTACTTAATATTCAAAAAACAGTGGTTGAGGGGCTCCAGTTCAAGGCTTACAATCTTTCTGCGCCGTCTGTCTGGGTTGATGACCCGGAGATGTATGCCCACCTCAAACCTGCCAAGCATGCCAGGGTGCAGGACACCAAATTGCCAGCGCAATTGATTGTGCCAAGCCGGCTGAAGCCGCCGGCAAAGAAGAAACACATGAAGGTAACCTAAAAAATAAAATTAATAAATTTCAAAATACTTACCTTTTTTTCTTAGAAAACGTAGACAGTGAACTCCGCCGGGTCCTGGTCCCTTTTGTCCTGGCCACCTTTTATGCTAATTATGCCACTCACATGGCCAAGAAATTGTATCTGTCCCCCCTGTTGTGCAGGAGCTTGAAGAAAGAATTCACAGGTCCTTCCCAATGACAAGGGACGTGCTAGCTGGGCCAACACATTCTGAGGGGACATCTGAGTGGGCAGTTACTGCCTACAAGAATGCCCACCTGGTCCGCCTGGAACTGGTTAACCTCAGTGAAGTTTACTGTGTAAACTCCATTGAGCTTGTTTGGGACATCCTGGTGACACTCCCATTCAAGAATATACCGGAGATGGGCTGGGCCCATGTGGCTGCTTGATTCTGCTTCCCGGTGGAGCACACCCTGTCTTACCTATTAAAGAACTTTGGGTGCGTGGTGGGCAAATTGTCTGTGCAGACGCAACAGCCGTAAAGAAGACCAAGATCCTCCTGGCAGACTTTGGGCTGGCCTGGAGTGCCAACAAGACAGGGGTCCCAGCAGCTATGGAGCTCATGTTTGCCAAGACAAACACAAGAAGAAGATTAGTGTGGTCTATAATAAATTTTTCAAGTTTACAGAATCCTTTGCTGGACAAAGGCTTCATCTGGTTGTTTACCTGGGGTTCTTATTCTTCTTTGGGATGGGCACGTCTGTTGAGGACCTGGACAGGGTCCTCTTGGGGATCAACAAGGCCCGGCTTGCACTCAATAGGAAGAAGTTTTCCCTGGATACAACTTGGTTGATCATGTGATCCAGGACGCCCTGGCCCTGGAAGGCATCTTCAGGTTTGCAGCCCTGCCTGAAAAGCTGCTGCTTCACTCCCACCTGACCCTACTGCCTTTTACCAGCAGGAGGGAGTATTTCAATACAGGTGTATCCACTGTCCACAGTGTGGCAGTGGAGGTCGTGCGCCACCTCCATTGGCAACTGTGGTAAGTTTGACTCCCTTGAACTTGACACTATAGTAAAGTGAGAATTCAGCTTTTGCCCTGATTGACAACTGGAAATTGACACTTTTTTAATTAACAGATCTTGATGTACTGAAAGATTTTAATAAAAAACTTAAGCTATACAGCTATGTTATACTAAAGTGACCCCAGAGAGCTCAAAAATGCAATAAAACAGTACCTTAATTAATAGAAATAAGGAGAAATAAGCAATTATATATAATTTTACTATGAAATTTACACTCTTCATTATAAAAATATTTTTTATTACCAAAAAATTAAAATTCCAATGAAACAAAATAAACACAAACACAACAAATAAAATTATGCAAAATATGAAAAAATTAATGTTTATTTGATATAGTTCATATAAGCATAACTGTGAATATCATATGTTTTATTTGGAAATTAACAAAAATTAAGATATTTCACTTACTTCCAACTATAAATATTCATCTCAAACTTACCATGTATACATAGAACAATTACTGCTATCTAATTAAATTAAAAAAATTAAAAATAAAAACTAAAAACTAAATGATCAAAGCTAATAAGTAAAAAGTAAAGTTAAAAGTTAAAAGTAAAAATCATATAACCGAGCAAGCAAGCAAGTTTATTCCTTGTCATTCTTTCCCTGTTTCATCTTGGCCCCTTCCAGGAGGGCAGTGGCTATAAGCTCAATTTGCTGCTTAAGCTCAGAGGCCTTGTATTTGTGCTTGGCCGCACCCTGGATGGCCTTGGTGAAGAGGGTACAGCAGGTTGTTGGCTTGGTGGGGGACACAGTTGGAGAGATCACGCAGCTTGGAGATGGTTTTCTCCTGCTTGTGCTGCAAGAGGGAAAAGAACTTATTGAATTTTGGGTGGATCCCAAAGTTGGCCTTGAGGTGTTTGTGGTAAGCCTCTAGCGCTGAGGTGGTCTTGAGCTCACCATTCACTGCCGCCTGGTACACATTCCAGCTGGCCTTGGCACGGGCCTTGCCTCTCCTCTGCGTGACAACCTTTCCAATCCACTGGGGCTCAAAGTACTCAAGGAAAAGATTGAACTCTGGGTGCTTCACTATGTAGGGATCCTTTGAGAGCACCTTGAACCCCATTGTAGTGTGCTCTGGCCTTAAAAAAGCCAAGGCACAAAATTGTGCCAGCACAAATCTGCAGGTGTCCAAAGTATCCCTCTGGCTCAACCTACTAAGCTCCGTGTGGGCCTGCACGTTACAAGCAACTGCTTGGCAGAAGTAGAAGTGGCACTCCTGCACCTTCCCGCTAGACAGCTTCTCAAATTCATTGAACTGAGCAGGCTCAAAGTCCATAATGCATACTTGAGGCCCAAGAGCTCTTAGCCTCGCCTTTTCCTCTGAGTCCAGGGTGACCTGGTCCTTGTCAGAGGCAGGTGGGTTGGCGCAGGTGTGGGGGGAGTCTTCTTGAATTCATCAATATTGGCAGGAGGAAGGAGGGTAATTTCTTGGCAGAGGATGGAGAACATGAAGATATAGATGGCCTCAGTGGCCCCAGGAAGAAGGAAGAACGCGAGTGGAATCACCCGGATGTCAATCTGGGCATGAACCATCCAGAGCTGCTTGAACATCTGGGGGCAAGTGGCAAAGGTACCATCAACTAGCCAGGTTGGCGCCCTTTTTAACTCCATCAGGTTTTGCTGAGTTGAGTAGCAGATTATACGGTCCTTGGCTGCAGGCCTGTCATCATGAAGCAGAGAGCTCCCCACTAGGAAGCTGCTTAAGCTCATGATTGAGCGTGAGCTCAGAGAGGATATCAGAAGCCTTGGGGGGAGGGGGGATTTGCAGCAATACGCTTATTGCTGATGAATTTGACCAACTGCTCCTGTGTTGGCACCAACTTGAGATTGTTGGGTTTGAGATGTTGGAGGGCCTTGATGGCCAGATCTGATGCGCAAAGATGAGAGGATGTGAGTATTACTTGCACAAGGTACCACTTTAACATCCAATTGATTGGATGATTGGGGGGCTCACAAGTGTGCTCCCCCTTCTCCAAAGTTACTTGTTCCCAGCCCTTGGTGTTCAACTGGGCCCCACAAGTCTTATCCTTGCAGACAAAGTGCTTGCTTTTGATCTGCCTCTTTTGGTTGTTGCAATTAAAGATATAATTGTTGGCAACATAACCAGGGCGCCCTTTACGGACATGATTGGAAAGTACTGGGGGAAGCGCTTGGGAACTTTAAACTCTCCATCCACGTTGCAAATGTTGTGGATGGCTAGTGGATCTCAAGCCACATGATCAGAAGCTTTAAACTTCTTGGAGTAATCCTCTGGCTCATCTTGGGGGTCAGATGAAGAAGAAGGGGAAGAGCCATTGGGAGGGGGAGGGGAAGGATTCTTCGAGGCCTGCTTGGATGACTCCTTTTTCTTACCATAAGAAGAGGTGGGCTCCTTGGTAGCCTTTGTCTTCTTGGTCCGGCGCTCCTTGGTAGGCTTGGAGTTGGCCTCTGAGTGATAAAATGAGTGGTTGGTAAGATCACCATCTGATTTATTGGGGGAGGATTTTTGGGGGGAAGGTGAAAGGGATGTAGAAGATGAGGGTGGAGGGGGGAGGAGTAGGTGGAGATGGGGTTGGAGACTTTTTTTTGCAGGCTTCTTGGCACGCTTGGGGGTGGAGGCAGTTTCTTTGGAGCCTTTGGAGGCTTGGCGCTTAGGCTGCTGGCTGTTCTTGCTTGATTTTGTCTAAAAAAAGTTTAGCATTGTAAATAAAATGATTGAGAAGATATTGCAAACACAAAGAGGTAAAGCAAAGCAAAAGTTGAATGAAAAGTATGCAAATAAAGTTTTATTTATCAAGAAAAAACATAAAAAAGTAAATAGAAGCAAAATAGAAACTCAAAGTGTAGATATAAAGGTTAAAACATAGAAAATAAGTGAATTTATGATAAAGCATCAAAGATGTTAGGTTCAGCATGACATGTTAGTTTTAAATCAATGTAAAAGTTTAATTGGAAATCAAAAAAATATATATGAAATTATATGGAGAGCAGCAGAAAAAGCAGTAGATTATTATAGCAAAAAAAATTATTATGTGGAATTTTTTTATTGAGAGTTGAAAATTCAAAACATAGTAAAGTGTCAAGTTTGGCACTGTTGAACAGCCGGAAAAAGCTGAATTCTCACTGTTGAGTATGCCAGAGTTGAGCAGAAACATCAAATTTACTATGTTTTTTACATATAAAACTTGCTTAAATTTAAACGGGTTCAAAAGTTAACCAAAAAGCAAGGCAGTTTTGTATGCTCAAAAATAAAAAAATACAACATAATTTAAAAAAGTAAATGAGTAGGAAGGTGTTTATTAGTGATAATAATGTGCTGTAAGGAGCTGGGAGTGAATTATTTACCATAGTGTTGGTTAAAACGTTAAGAAGCTCTCTGTACTAATCCCCAAGTTAGAGGGTCAAGTGGGTGAGTGTTGAGTGGCGCTCATAGTGTGTCACATATTAATTTAGCCTTAATTCTGAGCCTTTGATTAGTTAAATCCAAAACCAATCAGGTGTCAAGTGGATAGAGTCAAACAAAGAAAGTGTCAAGTTTCAGTTTTTTATAAATTACATATGAAATCTCTTAATAAATCGGGCTTAATTTATGTGACACCACTTAATCCAAAATTGGGGAATGGCATAATGTAAAACAAGTGGGGTATTTGATTAATATCTGTACCACTAAATCCAGCATAGTGGTGCTTGGGAGCCTAATTGACAACTATTAACACTGATAATAAAAATATAATAGTAAAACAAATTTTATATAAACACATATGTGTTTTATTAATAAAATATGGATTTGGCTTAAAAAAGTGTCAAACTGACTGCTTTTTTTAGAGTGTCAAACACAAGTTTTTCATTTCTATTAGTAAATTTACTTATAAATTGCCCCTTAAATTGTTATTTTAGCTAACTGATTTATCAAACAGAGTCAAGTTCGAGTAAATTTAACCTTGGTTTTTAGTTTTGAACCCCTAAATTACTAGTAAAAATTAGCTTAAAATTGGTTAAGCCAAAAATACTAATAGATTCACATATGCAGCACTCAACTCCCTGGTACTCAACAAAGTGTTGAGTACCAGGGAGTCAAGTTTAAGGGAGTCAAACTTCCCGCAGTTGCCATGTTCTTATGGTTGACCTTAACCAAACTTCTTGACACAGTCAAGGCAATTTAACCAAAATAATTAAATCCCCATTAATTATATTCCCATGTATCTATTAATTAATCTTCCTGATTAATTAAATTGTTTTTGAGATGCCCAGTCTCCCAGATTGACTCTGTCAATCTTGCTTTTTGTTCTTTTACTGAACATAGATACCCAGTTTTCAGGAATCTTTACCTTAAGACTTCCAATCCAACCTATCTACATGCAATAAATAGCAAAAACAGAAACAACTTTATATTTTGGAGCATTTATTTGGCTAAATACTCAACAGTGACTGTTGTACAATCACAGAGAACTTTGGGCACACAGTGGCTAAATTGGCTGTTGCAGACTCAACAGTTGTAAAGAAGACCAAGATCCTCCTGGCAGACTTTGGGCTGGCCTGGAGTGCCAATGAGACAGGGGTCCCAGCAGCTATGGAGCTCATGTTTGCCAAGACAAAGCACGAGAAGAAGATTAGTGCAGTCTATAATAAATTATGCAAGTTTACGGAAGCCTTTGCTGGACAAAGGCTTCATCTGGTTGTTTACCTGGGGCTCTTATTCTCCTTTGGGATGGGCGCGTCTGTTGAGGACCTGGACAGGGTCCTTCTGGGGATCAACAAGGCCTGGCTTGCACTCAACGGGAAGAAGGTTCCCCTGGATACAACTTGGTTTATCATATGATCCAGGACACCCTGGTCCTGGCAGGCATCTTTGGGTTTGCAGCCCCGCCTGAAAAGCTGCTGCTTCACTCCTACCTGACCCTACTGCCTTTCACTAGCAGGAGGGAGTATTTCAATACAGGTGTATCCACTGTCCACAGTGTGGCAGTGGAGGTTGTGCGCCACCTCCATTGTAGGGTGGGTACATACCGCCAAACTTACTACAGGTGTTTGTAATAAAATCTCTCTTCTAATAAACATCTTTATACTCTAAAATATTTTATTATAATTATTTTCAAATAATATTTTAGCAAACAATATTTGCAAAATATATTGCAGAAATGGGTTTCATAAAAGTATAAAAATATATGTTAATAAAATAAATTCTAACTTGTACAGTTTATGTTTAATTTTTTTAAAAAAATTTACATTTATTTGACCAAAGTGATTTAAATATTTTTGTGTAATACAGTACTGAGTGTTTGGGATTACCTCAGATGACATAATAAAATAATATACAATAAAATAAATAAATTACTTACATCTATTGATGGTCCTGTTGAATGTGATTGCAGGCTTGGAAAAATCTAAATATTAAATGATAATTAATAAATATTGAATAATAAATTAGAGAATATAAAAAAAGTTGGACACTCTAAGCCTTTAAATGATTGGCTGTTTGGCTAGGCACGCAGGGATAAAAAAATCAGTGTGGCCATATAATTTGGCCACGGTCTCAGCTGGGAGGGTATGGATCCCGTCCTGCAGAAAATCAAACAGGTCCTCAGTCCCAGTTAGGGTTCCTTGCTTGATGACTTGCTTGAGCCACTCAAAGACTTCCTCAATGGGATTTAGGAAGGGCAAATAGGCAGGGAGGAAGAGAAGGCGCATATTTGCTGTGGCCAATTGCTGGGGGCCCACTGCAATGCTTGTGTCAATCATTGGGAATTCCTCAAGAATGTCAGCCACCTTGTGGAGACCAACGTTGTCAAACACAATCACATTGGTGAAGACTGGGCTTGTGCGCCTCAGGTGCTCCTGGACCAATTGGAGAAATGATAGGAAGGCCTGGCTATTGTGGGAGCCTAGTATCATTTGGTATAGCTCAACCCCCTTTGGACCAAGGAGAGCCACCATTGAGTATGCTGTGGTGCAGACTGCAGCACACCAAGCCATCTCGTCATTGGAGCCTCTGGGGACATACCTGTACTCATTGCGCATTGATGAGGCAAATGCTGATTTGTCAATATAATAGAATTTCACTGTCCCCTTGGCTTTGAGGGCAGTGTTGTCAGGAATATTCCTGACATAAACCAGATTTCAACTAAGAAAAAATGTTGGAATCAGGTGATTAAATGTTCAACAGGAGGGGCAAAATTTGATAGAGAATTTCCCCCACTATCAGGAAAAAAGAAAAATCAAAATTCAGAAAAAACAGATTAATATGGAAACCGGAATAATTTAACATCCAGGCAGGCGCCTGCCACCCTCCGCCAGCCTCCTGCAAGCCTCCTGCCTGCCATCCAGGCTCCCGCTGCCCATCCAGACGCCCGTGAGCCCCCCGCAAGCCACCCAACCGCCCAGGCTGGCACCAGCAGGCCCGCCGCCAGTCCCCTGCCCACTTGCCAGCCACCAGCCAGCCTCCCACCTGCTCGCCCACCCCTCCCCCCAGCGGACCCGCCGCTTGCCCCCAGGTCACCCGCCCGCTCCCTGGGCCCCTGCTGACTGCCAGTTGCCCACCTGGGCCCCAGGGCCCACTCCCCAGCCAACCAAAACCCACCATGACACCCAGCCAATTAGAAAAGTCCCTTGAAACAAGGGACAAGTTCAAAAATAATTCTTGTGCCCAGGAAGAAGGGCAAATTCATGTTTCACAAAACAGGTCAAATTCTAAAAATATCAATGAAAAGCCCAAAATAACTCCAGAAGATAAAAATAACAAGACCTACAACCAATGGAACCAGGTGGCTGGCAACAATCAGTTAGGTCTAGACTCCAACCAAACTAGCATCCCCAAACCAAAAATAGAAGTGTTTGAACCCAAGAGTTGTCATCACCACCTGACCACCCATCCAGAGGAAATTATTGGCCCCAATCAGAACTGCCTAAAACCCCAACAGATTTCCCAGGAACAAGAGTTTGGACATCCCTTCAAACACCAATTCCCAAGTCCCATGACCAAACTTTTGGGGACTCCAGTCCCATGTTTTCACTCCCACTTGCAAAACTTTGCAAGTGGGGGCCCACTATAAATAAAGGATCTCCTCTCAGTAGTAGCTTGTGCTATTATTAAGATTAACACCCTCAATAAAGTGAAATTTCTAACTACAACTATAGTTAAGCTTACAGATCAAGCCCCTGCCAACCCTCCAACCCAGTGAAGATGAGTCACCTCATCTTCACAGCTGTGCTCACAGCTTGCCTTGGGATTGGAGGCTACCAACAGAGTTCAGAGTTCTTTGGTCCCTCCACAGAAGGACTAGGTTATGACCCATACCATGACCCTGGCCAACTTAACTTGTCAAACACTGGACCCTGGCTGCCTCTGGTATCTCCCCATTCAACACTCTCCATAGCCATGTATACAATGGCTTACTACATCCTCACCTACTTTGCTGGGAGCTTCGGGCGTTTCAACATACACGCCAAAGTATTTTGCTGGCTAATGACAGTGTATCCCATAATCACTGCCTTGACGGGTTTAAAGTTCACCAATTTGCTACCATACATACTCCAAGTGGTGCCCACCATTCTAGAGTATTACAAGTGTACACCTCTGCATAATTTTTCCAGATGTCAATGTTGGCTGGGCTGTTTCTGTTGTAGGGGGATACCCCAAGCTTTTTCCAAGAAAATCACATTCCCTTCACCAGATGGTAGTAAAAGAAAATTGAGGCCTTGATCCCAAAAGCAGACTTAACCATGGCCTGTATATTTGCCAGTTCAAGATGGCAATCCTGGGTGATCCACTGGTGGATTGCCCATTTGTGCTCCTTAGTGAGCATGGTTGACAAATGCAAGGATTTCTCCGCGGCAAGGACACAACCAGTATCAATGAACTTGTTGAAGGTCTTTGAGGTGTACTTGGGATCCACCCCAACAAGAGCCGCAGCCACCTTGTAGTCACCCAATTCCTGCATTAGCTTAAGCAGGATGATGCGTTTGATGTCAGGGATGTGCTTCTGGGTGGGATTTTTGGCAGTAGGGGTCAACTCATTGGGATTGGGCATAACACAGGGCATGGGCACCTTGGTGTAAACTGTAGCAACTTTCTTTAGCACCAGCTGTCCCTCATTAGTTTGGTAGAACTGGGGCTCTTTGTCAACCTCCTGATTGCCATCACTGATGTAGGGCTTGTAGCTAGTATCAAGTACAGGCTTCACCTTCTCCAGAATGGCTGACAGGACTGACTTTTACTGGTAAACAACGTCAAACACATACGAAGTAAGTTTTACCTCCTTGTTTCTAACTATTTTGGTAGTGGTGACCTTGGTTGGTCTCTGGGTCAGCTTTGGGACCTGAGGGTTTATGCTCCGCACCCTAGCAGCTTGTGCTCCTTAAACCAACTGTGTCAGTGCAGCATCACTATTGAACTCTCCTCTCCTGCCTCCCTCCTGAGTAGGCACTTGTGTTGTACTAAATCTATTCTTTGACCCGCAGGGGCAACCGCAACTGCGGCGTACAACAGGTGCTATGGTAGTCTGTTGCTGTGTTTCTTCCATTTTAAAATTTAACAAAATATTAAATGAAACTTAAGTAAGTTACTCCCTATTTTAAATTTTTGCTTTTATCTGTTTATAGATATTCAATTAATATTTTTCCCACCCAATATCCCAATTATAGATTTTTTTCTTAGTTAGTTGTTTTTGGTTTTACAACGCCCATTTTAGAATAATAAAAAAATCCACCTATTTTCCTGGATTTTACTGCCAAATTCAAACACCCAACACAGCATTTTTAAAATTTATGTTTCAAATTTTTTGTCTTATTTTAGATACCTTGGTATCATCCATAATTCATTCATTGCACACATTGTGTGAGTAATTTTGTTTACTTAGTGAGTTGCTATTGTGTTTTGTTTTTGGATTGAGTTTTGACACACTACGCTTGGGTGTATTTTGTCACTGATTCACATAGTAAACATATGTACAAAAAAAGTCAACACAAATAATTTAATTTGTGAATCAATGTATTTTGGATTATATTTTGAATGGTTTTGCTTTGTGTGTGAGCCTTTTGTTGCTGTGTTGACCCATTTTGCCCATTAACGCCAATAAACCCTGTTAACAGAGTGTATATTTTAACCTGATAGTTGTATTTTGTTTAAATCTGAAATCATTTTATTTAAATCTGAAGAATTTTTGCTTTTTGCCATAGCTTTAAAAACTACTGTATAGTAACAGCCTGGGTAAAGACAGAATAATATAAGAAGATAATAAGAAAAAACTGGTTCTTTATTTGATATGGAGGAAGGTTATATAGTGGGGGTGGGGGAACTATTTCTAAAGGAAATAGGCACCAAAAAAGGACTTGTCATATGAAGGCAGTGGAGAAATGGTGTTCAAAAAGTTCCTGGCCAAGAAAACAACCAGTTTCACGCGCCTTGCCAAATGGAGGAAAGTGGCTCCTAAATGCTTCAATTCTATTATTAACCGCAGAAGTAAAGACCAAGTTCTATGCTCAATAAACCCTTGATTCAAATAGCTTTTTTTAGGCGCAATTCAACAAGTTTACAGGCATAGAATAGCAAACTCACAAAACAAGTGGGCAATTGATCAATTGTTCTATTGCCCTTAACATAAACAGACTATGTTTGGCTGATACATTCAATAATGCAAATATAGTTTGATTGAACTGGGATCCTACTCAGGGACTGGCACACAAGGTATGAGCACCTTGTTGTAGAAGGCTGCAACCTTCTTTAACACCAAATGCCCCTCTTTGGTTCTATAAAACTTGGGCTCATTGCTGTTTTCTTGGTTGCTATTACTGACGTAAGGCTCATAAGTGGTGTTGAGCACAGTTATCACCTTTTCCATCATGGCTGACGGGACCAACTCTTGCCCGTATGCACTGTCAAACATATATGAAGTAAGTTCTACCTCCTTGTTTCTAACTGTTTTGGTAGTGGTGACCTTGTTGGGCTTCTGGGTCAGCTTGGAGACCCAAGGGTTAATGCTCCGCACCCTAGCAGCTTGTGCTCCTTGAACTGGCTGTGTCAGTGCAGCGTCACTATTGAACTCTCATCTTCCTTTGTCTTCCTGAGTAGGCACTTGCGTTGCACTGACTTTATTTTTTACCTGAGGGGGCAACCACAACTGCGGTGCACAACAGAAGCATTGTTACTTTGTTGTTATGTTCCTTCTATTTTAAAATTTAATAAAATACTAAATAAATTTAAATTAAGTTACTCCCTGGTTTTAAGTTTTTCTTTTTATCTGAATATGGATACATTAGTTTTAAAAGAAATAGTGACAACCAAAAATAACTCAGATTTAAACAAAATGATTTCAGATTTAAGCAAATTCTGACTATCAGGTTAAAATATACACTCTGTTATCAGGGTTTTTGGTGTTAATGGGTAAAATAAGTCAACACAGCAAAGGATTGCTCATACATTGAGCAGGACAATTCAAAATACTATCCAAAATACATTGTTTCACAAAAAAAATTGTGTGAGTTGACTTTCAGTGTACATATGGGTCATTATTTGTTAGATTAAGCCAAGGCGCCAGCTTAAGCATTTTAAAGACTTTTAACTTCTTTTTTATCATTTAGGTTGTAAACTTATGTTTTTTGAACATTAATATAATGCTTAGTTTACTGAATAAAAGTTTAAGGGTTTAAAATATACAAATAATAAAAATAAATCTTATTTCTATTAACTGTATTTTTTCTAAAAACCCTTTTTTCTATTTTAATAAGCCAAGAATCAAATATATGAGTTGCATGGGAGAGTAATAGCAGCCCCAAAGCTATAATCGCTATTATCCTATCTTTGGCTCATATAATTAATTTCTTAGTTATTTTTGGAAAAAAAGTTGTAGTATTTAAAAGACTATTTACCCTATGTGAAATATAAGTTTTTGTTATGCGTCCAACTTCATGAACATGTCCTACTAATCCTTTAGTAGTATCAGCTCTCTTTGTTTCTCTGTCATCTGTGCAGAACTTTGCACAATAATTTATTTTGGAGTACTCCTTAACATCCTCAAATGTCAAAGGTGAAACATACAGCTCACCATCTTTCATTAAATATGAAAGATTAACATAAAATGCTTTGACTTCAAGCCAGCTTTTTTTAGGCCTAGATTTTCTATCATAAATGTCAAAAAAGGTTTTTTGGGAAACATCTGAATTGTTTACAAGTGTCTCATATAAACCCTTTCTTTCTTCCTCTCTCTCAAAAACCATTTTTAGATCATTTATATTTTTTATATACATCTCATTTTCCTTTTGTTTAAATATTTTAGATAATACACCAAAATGACCATCAACAATACTTTTGCCATGACACTCAACAAATCTATTAAACTTAATTGTTCCTTTTATAATTTTAGGTACCTCTTTAAAAAGATAATATAAGAATTCATAAGATCTGAAATGATTATCATTATCAGTCCAAACTTTAATATTTTTAATATTCTTAAATTTATTATTTTTAAGCAGACTTATCAAACACTGACCTGAAAACAAAGAGTCATGAGATAAAATTTCAGATAAAAAGTCATGATACTCATATTTAATTTTCTCATTTTCTTTAAAAGTAATTGCAAATACCAATAAAGAAATAGGTATTTTCTCATAAAAAAATTGTTTGTCTCTATAGGATCCCCACCCATTTTAAAGTTTTCTTTATAGTCTATTACTATAACACATAAATTATTATCAAGATTATTTATATCATTAATATATTCTTTATTTTGATGCTTATAAAACTTTTCATGTAGGTCAATAGATTCCAAATTTTCTTTAATAGATTTAGGCAATGGCAACTTCTTTATACTCAAATCCTTTTTCTTCATTTCTAATGATTTTTTTAAGCTGCAAATGTTACACATATAAGTTTGCTTTTTGCTTTTAATTATATTGTTAGGAATAAGCTTATAGAAAGTGGAAAGTGAAATAGAAATATTGTTTTTTATTTTCATACTTCATAAATTTCTTTTTTGTTTTCAATAAGGAGTATTTTATTTTAGTTGAGTATTCACTCAATTCTTTTTGTAATTCTTCATAAATCAATCCAGGGGATTTTTTAGTGAATTGGCTGGTTGGAAATGAATTTTTTAACATGTGTTTTAAATAATTTTTTATGTTTTATTTCTTTACTGAATCATTTTTTCCTTTTTTATTTTTTGAATTTAATGATGCTTTTTTAGCATTTTTTATTTTTTTAGAATATGAATACTCATTTTTTGTCATTTTAAATACATGATCCCAAAGCTCTTTCAGACTGTAGCTTGATGTAACCAATGCTCCTAAGGAAGGAAGATGTTTGGCAGGGGACTCTGACATCAATTCCTTTAGGTTGTTAAGGTATCATCTGTCTTAGAGTTTTGTATGACAGGTAAGAAGGTACTTTTTCCAAACTCTGTTTTTAATAAGAAATGCTCAACAAAGCTGCTAAGATCACTGCCAGCAGTAAAAAGAAATGCTTGTTTAAGCATAGAGATTCTTTCTCTCTTAGTAGAAGCCCCCAGTGAGAAGAAGGGTGTCATCTGAGGTGCAAACTTGATAGGTTCCATAATGATAGTGGTTGGGTTCCTTGGCTTGGTTCAGGCAGTTCTTGCTTGGAAATAGATGTGCAGTTATCAGAGAGGAGTAAAGGTGTGGATTGTAAAGTAAATTTCTGTAAAGTTGAGCTGTTTAAATACCATATTAGCTGAGCTTTTGCGCTACAGGCATAAATCCCCAACTGACCCCCAACTGATCTTCTTAATTTATCAATATCACCCCTGGAGTCTGATATCATTGTTTATTTACCCCTTTTTATATTCTGGTTAACTGTTGATATCTTGGCAAATAGTACTTCAATCTTGCTCAAACTAGTATCATTACAAAACCCTTAATCTCAGCTTTTGGAATTGTGCTGCAACTCTATATTTCAATACCAATTAAGTATCTTGAAGCGGCTTTGAATGCAAGCTTATAAAATTATTATTTGAAATAAAATATGCTAATTAACTCTTAAAGTATGATATTTTAATCAGTAAACTAAATTTAAAGTATAAATTATTATTTAGCTTACTTCTAGTAACCAACTCAAAAACCTTTTGTTTAAATAAACTTAGGTTTATTATAACTTTTAACAGTTCTTAAAAAATGAACTTTATATATCTTAATTCTATCAAAACAAAAATGTTATTTTTAATCACATATAAATATTTGCTTGTATAATTAAAGTTGTATCTTATTTTTATAGATACAATGACTAAGATCTTTTTTATTTAGTTTAAATAAATTTCAACCCCTATAAAATTTAATTAAATAAAGCAAGATTTTGATACATTCTTTTTTATGTTTGAATTTTTTATACATATTATCTCTAGCATACAGTATAAAAATATAATTTTATTTAATAGTTGTATTAAGCCATTTTATTAATATTAAATACTTAAGAATTTGAAAAGAAAAACTTTTACTCTCTTATAAGTTCTTATTATATATTTTCTATAAAATCTAACTTAAGAATAAATTACTTATGCTAAATGAGATCACTGAAATTTCAATAAAAGTTTAGTTTTAATTTTAGTTTTTTTAACTTTTTACTAGATTTTTTATAAAACAAATCCAAAATTATTTAATATTTATTTATTAAATATGCAAAAAAGCTGTCTGCCCTCTTTTTAAAAAGAGGGATTCAAAAATTATTATATTTTAAATTAAATATTTTTAAAAAAGCTAAGATTTTAGGCAACAATTTAATTTCCAACAAAAAGCATTGTATCAGTTTTATTGTATTTTTATGTTTCTCTTTTTAGAATGAT
Organism: Entomophthora muscae; assembly: GCA_014839935.2. Lineage (NCBI taxonomy): Eukaryota > Fungi > Entomophthoromycota > Entomophthoromycetes > Entomophthorales > Entomophthoraceae > Entomophthora > Entomophthora muscae. The sequence continues at coordinate 293,032 of QTSX02004348.1, forward strand.
GTCATTTTTTTACTAATTAGCTTTCAAGAAATAATGGTATATGAAATAAGATTGTTACTAGCTTTTAATACAGTTTAATTTAGCTGTAAGTAGAAAATGATTAATTTAATATAGGTTTTTATATTATAAGGATTAAATAAGATTTATTTTGATAAAATTGTTGTAATTATTTAAATTTATTGATAAGAAAATTAAAACAAAATTTTAAAGTGTTAAGTAGCACAGTTTATAGGAAACAGATTAATCTAGCAAATAATGACCCATATGAAGCCTTTGTCCAGCAAAGGCTTCTGTAAACTTGCACAATTTATTAAAAACAACACTGATCTTCTTTTTCTTCTGCTTTGTCTTGGCAAACATGAGCTTCATTGCTGGAGGGACCCCCATCTTGTTGGCACTCCAGGCCAGCCCAAAGTCCGCCAGGAGGTTCTTAGTCTTCTTTATGGCTGTTGTGTCTGCAACAGCCTATTTACCCACAGCGCGCCCAAAGTTCTCCAACAGGTAAGACAGGGTGTACTCCAACGGGAAGCAGAAGCAAGCAGCTGCATGCGCCCAGCCTGTCTCCAGTATATTCTTGAATGGGAGCATCAACAGGATGTCCCAAACAAGCTCAATGGAGTTTACACAGTAAACTCCATTGAAGGATATTGGGTCCAGGCAGACCAGTTGGGCATCCTTAAAGGCAGTAACTGCCCACTTGGATGCCCCCTTGGCATGTGTCAGCCCAGCTAGCACGTTCCTTGTCATTGGAAAGGACCCATGAATTCTGTCTTCCAGCTCCTGCACAACAGGGGAAGAAGAAACAGCTGCCTAGCCACATGATTGGCATAGTTGGCATAAAATGTGGCAGGGAAAAACAGGACCAAGACACAGCAGATTTCACTGTCTATGTTTTCTAAAAAAGGTAAGTATTTACAAATTTTTATTGATGCTTTATTTTTAAATTATCTTCTTGAGTTTCTTCCTTGGTAGCAGCTTTGGCAGGTTTTGCCATCTTTGGCGCAACAAGATGTGGAAACATCTCAGTGTACTTCTTGCAGGCCCTCTTTGTTGGTTTGGGATGTTCATACATATTAGGATCATCAACCCAGACAGATGGCATAGAGAGGGAAGACATCTTGAATTGTAAGCCCTTCACACATGTCTTCTGGACGTTAAGAAGACACACAATGGTCTTATCAGGGGTGTCAGGCATCTTAACCATGAGCGCCTTTGTGAATACCTTATTGATTTTGTCCCCTGTAAGGACAGCAGCCTTCACTTTTGCCTTGATCTTGCAGTCAATGTCTTTGATTTTGGCAATCACCAAGTTGAGATCCTTTGAAAGCTTTTCCAGTTCTCTCATTGATTTTTTACTAACCTTTCCATATGTTTTTATAGCTTTCATCCCAATAAAATCTGTATTATTCTGATACCATTGCCTCTTTGTTTAACCCTGTTTATTTTCACATTACTCCAATATACCATTTTTACCCATTGTGTATATGTTTTACGCTTATCTCAATATGTGTTTTTTGATTTGTGTTGGCATTGTTTCCTTAATTGCCATATTATTTTTGGCGCTTGGCATAGCCCCTTGTGAAAATATTAACAACAATTTGGTGGTTGTTGAAATTTGAATTAAAAAGTTATAGGTTAATTTTGTTTAGATAAAGTTATTACTGATCCAAATTCAAAACCTTGATGATAAACTTTAAACCAATCAGGATCCAAGTGATCAAGTGATTGTTGTGACATAAAGTTTATCATTAAGGTTTTGATGCATGTGCGCTAATTAATATGATTGGGTGTGGTTTGCTATTGTGCGCCATTGCCGCTGTGGCGCACAATAGCAAAACAATCAGCCAATCATATTGATTAGTGCACATGCATCAAAACCTTAATGGTAAACTTTATGTCACAACAATTGCTTTATCACTCAGCTCCTTATTGGCTTAAAGTTTATCATTAAGGTTTTGAAGTTGGATCAGCAACAAATTATCTAAACATAATTAACCTATCATTTTCTAATTCAAATTTAGCTGATCATAAAATTGTTGTTAATATTTTCACAAGGGGCTGTTTGGGTGCTAAAAATAACTGTGTTCTGGATCTAGATACACAGCATGGTAAATATATGATTTTATAGAAAATTGGACTGAACATAAAGAATAAAACCAACTATAAATAAAGAGGAAATGAAAAATTGAATTTCAGAATAAAGATAATATAAATAGAAAATGATTGATAACAGGGAATTTATTGGGGGTGGGGAAGAGTGATGCCTAGTAGGAAAAATAATGTGGGAAAGAAGGCATAGAGCTGTTTCTAGCCTGAGGGTCTGTGATTAGGTGGCTGTGGCACAGGGTGGGAGGTGCTTGTTGTTCTATGATTGATTGCCCATATTCACAGTGAAGACAATTTTGGCAAACAAGCCAGCCATCATTTGGCAACCAAAGAGAGACTCGTGGTTGAGGACACCAATATAAAGGTCATCAAACTCCTGGAGGTGGCACTGCTGGACTGTGTCTCCAATATTAAAGAACACTACATTGGCCAGATGAATTTCATTGTGGCCAGAAGGGTAGACTGTTGCCTGTGTCCCTGGATTGACTCAAGGGCGGTGGAGCTACCCTCCATCTGGTGGCTCAAAAAAACCTGATGTTTAGAATTTGAGCTATCCCAGGAGTTGAGCAATTTACCAAGGATGTGGCTGTACTTGTAGCCATTGGTGAAATCAGGGTTTGTCTGATAGTAAACAAACCCCTTGACCAAAACATCCTGAATGACCAATGAATACCCTTTTCTTGACCTTCTTCCTTCTTTTTAGGTGGCAGCTCTTCCTTGCTTGCCAAAATTGTTGAAAGCTATCACTAGCTTATAGTATGAGACAAACATGATATCATTGGACAAAATTTTCAGGCATTTGGCTAGAGTGGATTCAAAGGAAGGATCATATGGGGAATCCTCACTGTCATCCCATTGATCACTGGCAACATTGATCAACACACAGACTGGAGCCACCTTCCCATACATCCAGAGCTTCAGCATGCGCTCAGAAAACCATATGACATGGTGCGCAAGTTGCTTCTGGACCTGGGGCAAGGGAAGCTTGGGGTCCTGCTGCAAGAGATCAAGCATAATTAGGTAAGCCAGTTAATTTGGGACTTGGGGGCCTTATTGGGCTTTTTGGTTATCCCAACTAGGTTCCCCTGTTCATTAGATTGTTGAACTCCCACATTATGATGGCTTGAGTAAATTGCAATTGGCTAGCAATCTGTTCCCAGGACAGACCCAGCAGGTTCAGCGCCACAATTTACTGGAGAATCTGAGCAGTAATTATTCTGCGTTTTGGGCGCTGGGCCGGGGGAGATGAAGCCTGATTGGCTGTAGAAGAGAAGGTTGGCTTGTGGTGGGAAGTTGTTCCAAATCAGGGTTGCATCCTGATTGGTTGGTTGACAGGTAGCTTGTGCAGGGGTTGTTACAGAAGCAGGGGAAGAGCTAGACACTAGGTGACTGTTGAATAAGTCAAAGCCATAGGGGTCAGGGGTCAGGTACAGGTCAGCTTCCTTGTTACCCGCCTCAAAGGCTTGGGTGTAAGCAGGTGCCTCCACACCATGAGTCTTGCTTCCATTGAAGCTGGCTTGTATGCTGTTGTCTTGGCTGCTGGCACTGTCAAAGATATTGAGGTTAAAAACCATTGTAAAAAAACTAGGATAAAATCACTAAAAGTAGAAGTTTAAAATTTTATGATTTATTTTTATTGGTATCATGAGTCCAAATTTAGAAAGTTCTTGAAACCATTATACACAAATAAGAAGCCATAAAAATGAATAAAATGCCTCTTTTCTAAATTGGATACTGTTGATTGGATGTTAAACTGTTACTTTGCTAATTTAAGCTTCTCATACTACACATCATTTGTGACTTCATTTTGTTTGTGTTTGTGAAATCTCACTAATAGATTGCTAAAGTTGTGTTACATTTTAGTTCTTCTGTCAGTGCCTCATATGAATCCTAATTGGATTATAATATACTCCAAAATAGCATCCATCCATCTCAATTGTTGTTTCAGTTCATTTTGCTTGTGTTTTAAACAATGCCACTTGATATTTGCTATAATTTTGTATAATGGGCTATGAAATTTTGTTTTTTGTTTAACAGTTCATTTCTTAACCAGAATATTAGAAAAAATATTTGAAGCCTGAATCTTGCACAACTTGGATTTTGTTTAAATCTGATGTATTTTTGGTTATCATCATAGCTTTTAAAACTACTGTATGTGATTGAATATTTTTGTTTTCTGGCCCTAGATAAATGGAAGCTTTATTGAGTAAATTGACCTTCAACTAGTTCCAGTTGAAATTTGTTGTGTGGCTGAACCTACACATCTAAACTGACTACTGTAAATTCAGAACCTAAACATAAAAATGCGGGATTGTCAAATCCTTGGTCCAAATTTTGAATCAATTTTCAGGATAGCCTTTTTTAATTAAATTGAATTCTTTGTATTTTTATTTGAATTTTTAAAAATGCAGGAACTCATAGACACTTTACAAAGTTCAAGTTGAACTGCATATTTCCTATGGACAAAATGAATTAACTGGAATCAGATTTGAAGTGTTCAAATCCATTAACTATTTTCATTAAGTTTACTATGTTTATTGAAATTGCAGGATTGTCAAATCCAAGAACCAAATTTCAAATCACTTTTGAATGCCAATAGTAAACTCAGATATTAATTGCAGGAACTGGAATCCAAATTGAATGTAAAGTAAAAAACTTGGACAAATCAACCCAAATCAAGAAGTTCCAATCTGGATAAAATCAAATGGAAAATAAAATCTCAACAACCATGTTTAGACATGAAATTAAGTGAAATTTAAAATTGTCTAAACTGAAAATGATGCAATATTCTGCACTCTAAATCATAAATATAGCAACCATAAAACCATATAATGATTTATGAGCTACTCTCCTGATGATGCAGAATTTTTTTAAAAGTTTTTTGGCCCCCGGCATAGCCAAGGGGTCAACAAAATTTGTTTCAAGGAAGGAAGGAGGGGAAAAGATAAACCATCAGTTTACTACACTATGTATTCAAGTACTGCTATTAAGGATACTTGATTACAGTAGATTTCTGAAAATACTAATAATAAAATAGAATTATATATTAGTGTTTTTTAAAATCTACTGTAATCAAGCATCTAAATTTTAGCTGTCCTAAAATGGAATAGGGTGATTTTTGAGAATGCCTATGATTCCTAAAAGAATTAGCACAAATCCACTCTAGATCCTTTAGCATCCTTTTTGAGACACCCATAAATTATATTCATTTAAAATTCCTTGCAATCATGATTTAAAACTTTTTTTTGGATTTGACAATCCTGCAATTTCAGATTTATTAAGTTTTCCCTGATGTCTATGATTCATTTGAAATACAGGAAATCTCAAATTGTACATTAGTATCCTGCATTTCTGATCCATGTATCCTGCATTTGTTTGCTGTGTTTTATCTTTTGTTAGTTGAGTTATCTGCTCAAGAGATTTGAAATTTGCCAATTTAAATAAATCAAAAAAGTCAAATTAAATGTTTGATTTTATTAAATATTTTATTTTTCACTCAGCTGAGTTGCCCGCAAAAGTGATTTGAAATTTAGACCAAGGATTTGACAATCCCACATTTTTACGTTTAGGTTCTGAATTTACAGTAATATACATTTATTTCAACAGGTTTGAAAACTACTGTACTAAATAGCGCATTAATTTTAAAACCTGTTGAGATAAACAAAAATAATAGTCTAAAAGCAAAATCAAAGTGGATTTAAATCTATTGTAGTTTAATATAAATTCCTTGATTTTCAATTTTTTTTAGACTGAGTTGTTTTTATTTATCTCAACAGGTTTGAAAATTACTGTATGTTATTTTTAGTTTTATGTGTTTTTATAGTGAATTTAAATGAATAAAGTTGAGTCTATGACTTTGATTATGCTGTAAGCCCAATTCCAGCACTTAACTATATCTCTCAGCATCTAGTGTAGCTAGACCTATCATGTCTAGTACCATTTTGGTCACAGTTAGCTAAAAAGAATATCTGGATACTCTGAATTTCATGAAAACCATTATATCAACTCATAATTTTATCATTGTCAGTTTATTCCACCAATCTTCTTTTAGGATGAAGCTGTGGCAAGCAAGGTTTACTCTGAAACAATATGCAGCTACTTGGATCAGCTGATGCATCCAAGTGGAATATTCTATTGTTTCAATGAAACATTAATAATTTCAAAATCTTAAGGCCAACTATCTCTTTTTAAAATAATATATTTAAATATTATTTTAATATTTGAAATTTGAATCATATAACTTTAAATTGAACAAGCTTTATTTTTGTCATCAATTCAATCATCAGCAAATTGTTTAACCATCCTATCATATTAAATTATACTAAGCAATCTGTAGCTTCTCTTCCAATTTTAACCCACACCTCCTGGAGTCAGGTAATCTTTGTAGTTATGCCACTTTTATATGGTTTAATGGGGCTAGCCATACATTTTAAAAATCAAGTAATTAAATAAAAATTTATAGTTTTTTGAGTGGCTTATATTCTCAGTTCAACATTATTTAGACCACACTCTACTGAAGCAACCTTTTTACTTTAAAAGATACATGTAAGGGATTACATGTAAGCATGAGCTGAATCAAGATTTTGGCTTGATCATAAACTTTTTAACATTAAATTTACAGAAAACTTAATTTAGTCAAATCCCTTACGGCTTGAGCCCACTCAAAGCAACATTACAGAGGTAGGACACACCATTTCAAAAACAGCATCTCAAAAAACGGCATCTCAAAATATACCATCTCAAATTTCTGCTATCTCAATTTACTAGTAAAAACACCATTTGATTTATGGCATTTTGACTAAGAAAAAACAGGTTTAAAATTTTAGATGGTTTTGAACTCCAAAAACTACCCAAAAAATTCCCAAAAATAAAAATTCAAAAAACATTTCTAGGCTTAAAAAAGCCTCAGGCTTCCAAATCTGCAATAAAAATGGAGTCAATTAGTAGCAACATAGTTGCGTAAAGCCCAAAAGTTAAAATATACCCAAAAACAACCATTTTCATCTATTTTAACTATAAACTATACTTTAAAATAAGCATAAAATTGTACCAAATACTAAATAAAACTAAAATAATGATAAAAGAAAAAAGAAGAGAAAAGATAAAGAAGACTTTTATTGAGGAAGGATCATACATTGGTTGAAAGAGCAACTGAGGTAGCTTGGAGATGCTCAAGCTTGCTATCCTTGGAATAGTAGGCAAGGACCACCTTGCTAATCTCTGTATACTTTTTCACCTCTTTGGTTTGCTTGGGGGGATCATCCTTGGTCTTCATGCCTGTTTTAAAGAGGCAGGCAGAGATGGCTTGTTGAGTCTTGAGATGAACCATGATTTTGTTGAACTTGGGCTTCTGAACCCAGACCCTTGTGACAAATTGACTATGCCACCCTTCAAGAGAAGAGGTGGTCTTGATTAGGCCATTCTTTACCTGTTTAAAGCAGTTCCACTGGATTGAGTCACCACCCTTTCTGATACAGCGTGCTCCTTGAAACACTCCAACCCATTGAGTTTCAAAATACTCTATGAATGGAGCAAAGGCTGCCTGGTTGGCAATAATGTAGGTATGGTGGAGGAGGGCGTTGTAGAAGGCATTTGTCTACTCCTTCTGCACAAGGGCAAGGGCAGCAAAGCAGTTGAACACGTCCTTTGCTTCCTTTGTGCCTTCAGTGTAGACCAGCTCATGAAGTGCAGAGCACTTTTGAAGGCGGTGGCAGAGTGCCTGCCAAAAGTGAAAGTAGCATCCCTAAGGAGAGCTCTTGAAGAGTCTAATAAAAGCATTGGCCTGAGCCTGCTCAAAATCTACTACCAGATATTCATGATATGGAAGGCTTTTGGGCTTTTTCTTGATTGGGGTGGCTTCCTCTGACTGGGCCTTTTTCTTGCGCCCTCTAGTCTCCTTTGGCTCCTCTTTAATAGTTGGGAGGATCTCATCCAACTTGGCCTTTAATATTGTTAGAGCCTGGACATAAGTTTCCTGCTTCTTATTTGGGAGGGAAAAAAAGACCAGGGGAAGAACAAGATTTCCAACCTGCCCATGGATATTCCAAAGCTGGCTAAAGAGCTTTGGGCAGATTGAGAATGTTCCATCTGCAAGCCAGGTCTTGCATTTTAAAAGGTTGCAAAGATCCTGGGAGGTAGCAAAGCAGATGATCCGCTCTGGGGCATGTTGCCCATCATTGTGAAGGAGGAATCTCTCTTCATGCTGTGAAAGCTTTTTCTCTTCAGTTAAAATTAACTGGTCAATTGATGTAGCACTGACACCTTCAGTGCTCAGAGCATATTTCTGGTCAGTGAGATATCTCTGAAGTTTTGAGGCGCCATCAACAGTTGCCAGTTGGGTATCATTTAGATTAATGAGCACATTGTTTACAACCTCAGTTGCAGTTTGGTCTTTGGTGATTGGTATGACCTGGCAAAGAAACCAGCGGATCAGTTGATACAGAGGATCAAAAGGCTTGGCACAGTCATGTCCAATAGTCAGGGCTTTAAAACAAGTGAACCCATATGTGGTAAGTCTAGCTGGACAGCCAACGTTATCACATTTGAAGTGATGCTGATGGATGGGCTTCTTCTTGTTGTTGCAGCTGAAGCTGTAGCCCTTGTGGACAAAGCCAGCACCCCCTTTCTTTGTCATAATTGGATAGCTGACAGGGTATGTGGCAGGCACAGCAAATGTGCCATTTCTGTTGCATAAATTGTAGATTGAGTTAAGATCCCAGAGCTCAATTGGCTCATCTGCAGGAGCACCAGGCTCAGGCTCCTGCTCTTCTTCATCCTCAGGCTCTGAAGTGGGGTCAGAATGGCAATTGAAGTTGAACAACTTCTCTTGAGGGTCTGCCAGGGAGTAAACAAAAGGAGAATGGGGAGGGGCTGGGCTTGTTTTCTCAGGCTCTGGTGAGAGCGTAGGTGTCTTGGGAGGAGCTTTACCCTTAGCAGGATGCTTTTTAGGGGGAGTTTTGGCCTTCTTGGCCTTGGGAGGAGTGTCTTGCCTTTGGAGGCCTTGGACGCAGCTTTGTTGATGGACTTGGGAGGCATCTAAAAGTGAATTAGTATCAAAATATGAGCAATTTGGGGGTTGTTTTTAAAGAGAAAAATGAGAATTTTTTCAATATAAAAGTATCAATTTTTTTATATAGAATTGTAGAAGAGATCAAATAATATATACTATCAAAATTTTAATGTTTTTTAATTTGAAAAAATAATTTCTTTATTAGTAACACAAGTAGGCAAAACTTTGAGTTTTGACTGAAAACTTGCTCTCAAGATGGCGTTTTTGAAGTGATGTAATTGAGGTGCCGTAGCTCAAAAACATAGTGTTTTTGACCATTTTTTATATTAAATTAAAGAATTTACGGTGGAGCTACCTCAACTGGGCCAAATAGTAAAACTTGAATTTCTCAAAAACTAGCTTATACAACTGGGGTTAAAAAGTACCCAGTTGTTTTGAGGATATTAAAAAATATATATTTGTAAATTTTAACATGTTTCCTTACATTTTTTATTAATGTTGGTTTTGACGTGAAACTATACTTTTGAAAAGTGGAAAGCAAGAATTGTGATGGGGGAAGTGATATAGGTAGCCTGGCGTCATATGTAATTTCCCCTTATTTTTCCCTATCCATTGTGCACATTAAATCAATTGGGTGATGTGAAACTTGCTGGAATTTGAAGTGACATAAATCAAAATGGCGTAATCATCCTCTTCCATATTAAAATCACTATTGAAATATTTTATTGATGAAACCCTTATCAATGTATCCATGTATGATAAAGTTATAAATTACATATAACAAAACTGGTTTTTTTACCCAGCAATGACAATCACTAGAAGGACTATCATAGTGGTGTCTATTTAGGTTGTTCTTATTATAAGTGTCTTAGATTAATACTATAGGAACATTTTCTGGCACTATACCACAGGCTTTATTTTAGTTTGGGTATAAGCTAATTTTAGTTTAAGGTAAATGGCGTAATTCAAAATGACGTAAAGTTGAGATGGCGTAAACACGCCCCACACTAAGTGTTTTCATATGTAAATAAAGTTAGCAAAATAAGATTTAATTAGTCTGACTTGAAGTGACGGAATTGAGATGGCATAAATTCAAGATGCCATATTATAAAAGTATATGTAAATTTTAACTATTTTATTGTTTATTTTTTTGTGATTCAAAATCACTAATGCAAAAAACGACATCTCAAATTAAGTTTAATATGGTGTTTTTTGAGATGCTGTTTTTGAAATGGCATGTCCTACCATTACAGACAGACAGATGGACAGACCCACTTATATGTATAGATATTTTATTTATTGTATATCATGAATTTAACACTTATTTCCATGAATGATATTTATCCCAAAAGAAACAACAAACTCTAACTAGGGGAATCAAACTTGGAACCTTTCTCTGATAGTTCTGTGGAATCTGCAGACCCCCAGGCCATCCACCTGTGTTTTTTTACGGCTAGCAATGACTAAGAAGGGACAAACAACAATATAGAGTTGAGTAATCAAGGAAATTTGTGGGCTCACCTGGTTGATAATTTAAAAAGTGTATAAGAGTGTCATATGATGGTGGTTAATCCAGAAAAATTAGATTGCTGAAGGCATTAAACTAACATACCATCATTTTGGTCATAACTGACAGGCTGTCTTGGAAGAAGATTGCTGCTCATCATGAAAGTTCAAATTCTGAAGTGAACACAGATGATTGGATAGAAGTTTGGGCCTCCTGGCCATGTGATCCACAGCCAGCCAGTGACCAGGAAGTTACTCCAGAATATGCCCAACTCATGGGGCTAAAAGCAACCCAGCTAGTAGATTCTGAGGAACCATTAACCCAGAATGTCAGGAACACTAGCAAGAATGATGAATCTATTAGTGGATTATCAACAGACCTTCAGGTTTGGGTCATATCAATAGAGAAATTGACAAGCCAGGAGATACAATATCACCCCAGAACTCTCAGGTCAGAAAAACTGAGCAACTCAGCTATCAGGTGACAGTTCAAGCAGAAATCAGTATTTTTGGATGACATTTAAGCCCAGTGAACGCTTTTAAAATGGAATTGTCATTCTGAAATAAATAATATTATGGGTCCTTGGTTCTACCATTTTATTATGTATTTAGTCTTAGTTATTTTTCATTTTACTACTGTTCTAATGGAAAATCCCGGCCTGCCAGATCACATACCTGAGGAAGTTCCCAAAACCTGGATTGTGTTTTATTGTCTTCCAGGAGCTTCCTTTGACCCAGTTTATTTATCTGAATATCCTCTCAAGCCATAATACAATGAGTTCACCTAGGACACCATCATCTGCTTTGATTTCCTGGCCAGACAAAGAATTCCAAGACCAGTTTATCACAGAGGAGCCTGGTACAAGCACACAACCACCTTATTCTGAGAGAAAAAAAATCTATCTTTCTGCTTAACAGACTGATATGAAAACACCCCCACACCCAAACCTGATTGCCTGCCCCCCAGCCCTAGTCTATCACCCCCAACTTCCAATCAATATGCAAAAAAGCCTATATTACCTTGGCTGTATTAGTTGACACTATAGTACCCTCCACTTGACCCTTGGCCTTGGTAGGCCACTCAGCATCTTATCTCATCAAGTTAGCACCCCTCCTATGATGGTCCCATCCCTCCTCCCAACAAAGTAAGTTGGCAGCTGAGGCTAACAGGACTTCAACTGAGACGCGGTATCCTGAAACTTATACTCACTTTATTATACCATAATTATTGTATCTATCTTTTAGAATAAAATATATTTTGGTCAACCTTATAAGGGTTCTATAGTAAAAATACATACCAAAAGTAAAAACTTTATTATACTATAAATCTAGGAAGTGTGATTTAATCATAATCATTAAACAAACATATGAAATAAAGCATTTAAACTGAAACCAGGCAACCATCTTTATTTGATTGGCTCAGAAGCAAGGGCTTTGAGGAGAAATGATTCAGAGTGCAAGTAAAAAGCTTCCACCACTTCAGGTGGCATTGAAATTCAGCTGACTTCACAAATATTGAAGAGATATCATGTATCCTATGAGAGGCCTTTTTTCATCCTATTATTAAACCATCCAAGCGCCTCCTTGATTGGATTAGGAAATGAAGAATATGATGGGAGGGAGAGGAGTCTCATTGGGCAGTCTGAGAGGCAATGTCTGGATGTGTGGATATTTTTGTCAATTGGTGGCAACTCTGACACCACCAAATCAACTTTTTGGAGCCCAACATTGTTAATGTTGTGAATACCGCTATTCACCATGTTTTGATTTTGCCTTTGGTGGGCCATTTTGAATATGAATCTCTTGCTTTTGCTTTTGCCTCTTGAAATGAGTTGATGATTGAATCAGGAAATACAATTGTTTGGTTTCTTGATCCTGTGCAACTTGCTTGCCCCATTAGTGCTGGTGGCAAGTGATCCTACTGTCCATGTACTGTTTTGTGGTAAAGCTACACAGTATATATTCCCAATCTTTATACCCAATAAAATTTAAGTTCTATTCACATTTTTGTCTTTGTGTCTTCTGTACTTCTGCGCCTCTCTCTAGCCACGGCTAGTAGATATTATTCTTCCAGGGCCGCAAAGTAAACACATTTGCCTTCCCTGTCATCTAACCGAGACTTAGTACAAATCCAATCCTAAGGTTAGTATTTCCCGTTGTGTGTCTGTGCCGCGCCTCAGAACACAACAAAAATGATGCTCACTACAGGGGCTGTAAGCCCCATGGTTATCCCTTTCATGTCCACATTTTCAGGTCCTTTGCCTCCGCCTATACAAGAATTGACTTCACCTGAAATTACCAGTCCTCGTATTGAAGAGGATATTGTCAACCAGCCTATTACCCCCACTATACTGAACCTCAGGAATGGTCCCCGCCTAGTTGCTTACCCCATGGGTACCCCTGACTTGGAGCAAGTCATGTTGGTAGCCCTTGGGATAGCCTGTGAAGAAGCCATCCCTTGCCTTCAGTTGCAGTTCAGTTGGGCTAAATATTACAAATTAATTGTGGCTCCTAGATTTACACAACATCTCATCTCAGCGGCTGGCTCTGCTGAGCACTTACTATAGTCCTTTGTGCAGCCTGCCTTGGCCCACCATCAAATGGCGTTGGGGCTCCACGTCCAAGAAATCTTGTCTCTGCAAGCAGCAGTTAATCATCACTGGGACCAGTTTGCTGCCTACCAACAGTGGATTATTTTCTGTTTTCCTTGGTGTCTGACAACTAGCGCAACTCTGTCACCTCCCAGACCTGTTTGGTTAATTCCATTAAAATAATGTGCCAGTCTATCCCCAAATATGTGAGAGATCGTCTACACAAGTTTCACCAGCTAGAACAACCCTGGCAAACTCAAGTTGATTCTACCTTAAACACTTATCTCACTGACTTCAAACGACTCGTGCAACAGCTCAATGCATTCAGCACATATTCATTTGAGCAACTACAGAAGGTAGTGGACTTTGCTGTTAATGGCCTTAATGAACTTAGTATGGTGTTTGATCAAGAAGGAGCTGCCACCACTGCTGCTATAGCCAAACTCTAGAGTCAAGTGAATGAATTAGCTACGCTCAAGCCATATGTTCCGCCTATCCCCCTTCTGATGACTTGGTGGATAGGGAACAGAGAATATGGGGCTCCATCCAAGAACTATGTTTTACTACTCGCAGTCAGGGACGTCCTGCTGAGGCGCCTCAACCTGACCCCTGGGTTCTTGAATTGACTACCCAAGTTGCAGAGCTACAGCAAGAACTTGCTGCCCTACGTGAAATGATGGCAACTGCTGCTAGTCCAGTTGGGGTTGTCAATGAAGATGGCTGCTGCCCTGGATTACCAGGAGCCCCTCAAATTCAATGCTCTAGGGAATTAATTGCCCTAGATAACAAGGGGGATCAGTTGAAGTGGGACCATACTGAGCTGGATAGAGACGTGTAAAAGATGAATGACTTGATTGACTCTGTGAACAACAGGTTTGCCCCTTGCCTCTCAGTGGGGCCATCCCTTACTTCACATCTGGCTGAGCTCTCTACAGTAGTGACCACCCAAGGTCAACGACTAGATGTTACTGAACAACAGACCACCCTAGCCAACACTACAGGTGCCAGAACCACCAAGACTCTGACAACCCTTGAAGAAAGTGTTCAACAACTGTGGGCTAGACAGCCCCCCTCTGAATCTGAAGCAGAGTTTTCCCCACATATAAACGTACCTGATAGCAACAATGGTGGCCCAACTCCCAAAGCACACTTCAAGCCTACCTTTAAGCAAGTCTTCAACCCCAAAACTTTGACCATTGCAGCTTTCCTAACTATCTACAAAACTGCCATGAGACAAGCTTTGGACAAAGTTAAGAAAGCTCATATTTTTACCTGTCTACACCCAACTTGCCAGGAGGTGGTGGTGCCTGAACTACCCACCATTGAGACGTGGGAAGACATGAAGCAGCTTTTGATTGACAAGTTTGGTGGTGACCTTAGCCTGGAAGTAAAGAAGGACACCTTCATGCATATTGCTTTCAAGCCTAAAGAGACGCTAGCCAAGTTTGAAGACAGATTCTACATGAAAGGACAGCAACTTATCATGAGCAGACAGTTGACAGCCCATGAAGCCTACATGACTTGCGCTCAAGCCCTCAAGGTTGACCAACTTCTGTGCCTTCACTTCAAAGCCCATAAGGCTATGCTTTCTTCCATGAAAAGCATAAAGATATTGTTGCAAGACATGCAACTTACCCATTCTGGAGCAGTTTTTATGGAAGGTTGAGCTGCTTCTAACTCTGGTTCATCTTCCTGTGGCCCTTGAATTCTTACTATGAACTTTCAAAACCCTCCTTGATGCCAAGGTTACCCCAACTGTGGTCAGATAGGTCATCATTCTCAAGTCTGCACCAACCTGCGGGTTAAAGAGCTGATCCAAAAGAGCAGGTGGGAAAAGAGCAGTCAACCTAGAGGCAGAGACGCTCTTGGTTGACAATTCTTACCAGTCTCTTTCAATTCCTCCCTCTATAACTGACTCTGAGCCTGCTGATAACAAGGCTCCTCCTATCCTCCTCTTGTTCCACAATATTTCTGACAACTCTGACCTGGATGACTCTGATACTGACAACGCCAACACATATGGGTACTCTGTTCTGGCTGTTCCTGAAACCATTACAGTCCCTTGTAAGTTGTGCTTGTGAAAGACTAAAACTACCGCTAAGCCCTTGCCTGAAGCCAAAGAAATTGTCTTGCACCCCTACCTCACTCAGGCTAAGAGGTCCCCCATGCTGGTGGAGTCATCAGAAGAAGCTGCCAAAGACTCTGACGCTGTCTTCAAGAATGTACCTGTTTTGCTCCCTCTCCAGACTGTTTATAAGGAGTTCTCAGGGTTAAGATGCATGATCAAGAAGTGGGATAAGGAACTAGAAGAAGCTCAAGATATCTTGGCTGTCCTTCCACCCTTTGGTTGCACTACCACCCAAGTAGAGATATCCATTCAAAAGTTAAAAATCAAGGCTGTTCTAGACACTGGCTTGCCAGTCAACGTTGTCTCCTCCAAGCTTGTGAAGAAACTCAAACTTGCCCCTGACCTCAATTATCACCAGTTGTATGGCACAGCTGGACTGTCTATGACCCACACCATAGGGGCATACTCTGCTCTACCCATGTGGTTTGGCAAACTTCTTCTAGCTGCACTGGCAGTTGTCTTAGAAAATGAGAGTTATGATCTCTTAGTTGGAACCCAGTTCCTTAGGGAATATAATGGGATAATCAACTTAAAAGATGGTTATCTCTCTATTATGGGATATGAAGACCCTCCAATCTGTGAAGAGCTGGTTAAAGTTCCCGGGAAACAGCTCAAGACATGTGCCTTGGAGTATCCCACTGGGGTTTTCAACCTCAAATATTGCACCCACTCCTCAAACATGAAATGTCCACTCATGAATTGTCCTGCGTCTGAAGGGATTCCTCTCTTAGCCGCGTCTGCTGTCACTATTACTCCTGGCTCACAGGCCATCCTGGACTCCCAGATATCATATGAGCTACCTGAACAAACCTTTTTGGAGTTGTACTCTCTCCCCCTTGTTAGGACACAATGAACCCTATCTCTGTCCAGGGATCCTAGACGTCTCCCACAAGGACCCTGTTCAGTTGTTGGTAGCCAACCTGACTGCACTCCCCATGACTGTGTCTAGGGGGCAGGTTGTCAGATATGGCAAGTTGTTGAGCGCTCCTGATGTCCTGTCTCTTCATCCCTTTGACAGGTTTCAAGATTTAAACCTACCTGAGGATGAGCCCCAAGTCCTATCCTTGTTCACTGTGCAAGACTTTCCACAATTGTCCCCAGTTCAACAGAAAGAAGTGCTAGACTTACTAGACCAATTTTCTGATATCTTTGCTAAGGACAGTACCAACTATGGGTTAGCCAAAGGCGTTATCCATCAGATAGACACTGGTAACGCTCCTCCCTTCTGTGCTAACCCCTATTGCCGCAGTTGTGTAGAGGACGCCCAGGTATCTAAAGAGCTCAAACAACTGTTAGACGCTGGACTTCTGGCGCCTTCCCAAAGTCCTTGGGCATCCCTGCTACTCATCTTTTTAAGAAGAAGGATGGGGGTCATTGTATTGTGATGGACTATTGCCAATTGAACTCTTTGACCAAGAAGGACTCATACCCTTTGCCGCATATTGATGATGCCCTCCAACGTCTTGGAGGCCCTAAGTTCTTCTCTGCAATAGATCTGGCATCTGGATACTAGCAAGTTGACCTATTGCCCAAGTATTGCCAAAAATCCGCACTCATTACTACTGAAGGGTTTTTTGAGCCTACTCGCATGCTGCAGGGACTCTGCAACGCCCTGGCTACCTTCCAAAGGGCCATGGACTCCATCCTCTGTGACTTGAAGTTATCATGTGTCCTAGTGTACTTGGATGACATAACAGTTTTTAGCGCTACCTTCACCAATCACCTGGCTCATCTCAAGGAGGTGTTCATAAAGATTTGAGAAGCTGGCCTTAAGCTAAAACCTTCCAAGTGTGCCTTCTTCAAAGAACGTCTTGAATTCTTGGGCCATGAAGTAACCCAGACTAGGATTCACCCATGACTAAGAAGGTTGAAGCCATTGACAAAATGCTTCCGCTCACCAACCTGCAAGAGGTACAAGTCTTCCTAGGGATGATGGGCTACTATAGGCAATTTATCCCTGACTTTGCCAATACTAGTGAACCTCTAGTCCAGCTGCTATGTAAGGTCCCTTTCAAATGGGCTGCCAGTCAGCAGAAAGCCTTTGAGACCCTTAAGCAAAAACTCAAAGAGGCGCTAATCCTAGTGTATCCTTACTATGATAAGGAGTTCATCCTGTACACCGACGCTAGCAATCTAGATATTGGAGCCATTCTGGCGCAACTGGACAACAAGAGTGTAGATCATCCTGTGGCTTACACTTCCCGCGTGCTAAAAAAAATGAGAAGAACTATAGTGTCACAGAAAAGGAGTGTCTTGCCGTGTTGCATGCAGTCAAGCAGTTTTGTCACTATGTATATGGTACCCACTTCACAGTTGTCACTGATCACGCTTTGCTTAAGTGGTTACAACAGCTGAAGGAGCCTGAAGGGCGCCTAGCTAGATGGGCCCTACGGCTTCAAGGCTACAACTTCACTGTGCTCCATTGCCCTGGTATTCAACACCAGAACGCTGATGGGCTCTCCAGAATGCCCATTCTTGCTTTGCATCCTGCAGAGGCCACCCAGTTATACAAACTAATTGGGTCTCCTTCTTCTTGGAAAAGTGATACAGAAGAGGTACAGCTGGCCTTGTCCAATTTATCCAAAGATACCCTCATATGTGACAAGCAGCTCTTAAATAAGGTACAAGACCAGTATCTGGCTTATGTACGGCCCAGTCTTTGCCTCTTGTTGGTGTCGCAAGCTCATAAAGAGATTGGGCATGGAGGCATTGCCAAGACCTTTGACTGGCTTCAGAAGAACTACTTCTGGGAGAACCTTTGCCTGCCAATCCCAGACGTCATAGCTAGCTGCCACATCTGCCAGCTGCAGAGGCCTTGAGCTGCTGCCCACAAGCTCAAATTAGTTCCCCCGCAACATGCCTTTCACACTGTCAGCATTGACGCGGTAGGTTCTCTCCCCTGCTCACGTTCTGGGTGTCACTTTATTCTGATTGCTGTTGTTCACTTCAGCAAGTGGGTAGAAGCACACCCTATGAAAGACATCACAGCTAAGACAACTGCTGCCTTCCTATTACAAGATGTTTTCTACCGCCATGGCTGTCCTCAAGTGCTGCTCTCAGATAATGAGACTAACTTCAATGCCAAGCTAGTAATCTCTGTTGTCAAAGCTTTGGGATCTCACCTATCCTTCTCTTCCCCCTACAATCCTTCAACCAATAGGGCAGTTGAGCGTGCAAATTCAACACTGGTCTATATCATGAGGAAGCTCACCTACTCTGACGCTGCCAACTGGGACTTATACTTACCTGCCGCTCTCTTTGCCTACTGCCTTAGCAAACATTGTGTCACTGGGTACTCCCCTTTTGCTATGCTGTATGGGCAAGAGGCTACTACCCTGTCGCTCTTGGGAGCCCCCTGCTTACCTCTGATAAGACCATGAATCCTGACAGCCACATCAAGGATCTAGTCAACCGCATAATTGATATACAGGCCACAGTCTACACTTCTGCATATAAGACTAAGATGCTTGAGATCTCTCCCAATAATGCTGGACGCTCCCCCCTGCCTAAGTTTGATGTTGGTGACCATGTACTTTACTACCAACACAAAGTAGGTGGTTGCGCACATAAGTTAGACTCTCTGTGGATTGGCCCTTTAGAAGTGACTTTCAAACAGGGGTCCAAATACACTGTAAAGCTCCTCTCCAGTGGCCATCCTTCTGCTCAAGTGCACACAAAGTTCCTTTGTAAATACTACCCCCCCTAAGGCCAATCTAGGGGAGGTTAATGTCGTGAATACTGCTATTCACCATGTATCAATTTCGCCTTTGGTGGGCCATTTCAAAGACAAATCTCTTGTTTTTGCTTTTGCCTCTCAAAATGAGTTGATGACTGAATCAGGAAATACAATTGTTTGGTTTCTTGACTCTGCGCAACTCAATTGCCCCACTAATGCTGGTGGCAAGTGATCCTACTGTCCTGGTAGTGTTTTGTGGTATTCCTAACCACTAAATTCCATTTCACATTCACCAATAGAAATTAAGTTCTATTCACATTTTTGTCTTTGTGTCTTCTGTACTTCTGTGCCTCTCTCTAGCCACAACTAGTAGAGATGATTCTTCCAGGGCTGCAAGGTAAACACATAGCCTTCCCTGTAATCTAACCAAGACTTAGTACAAATCCAATCCTAAGGTTAGGATTTCCTGTTGTGTGTCTGTGCCGCGCCTCAGAACACAACAGTTAATCACAATAATACTGGTTATACCACTATAATTGATCCCCAAGTATATCTTAACTGTTTGGAGAAAATCAAGGAATGTCCTGCTGTTGTTGGAGCCCTTGATAATTTGATACTAGTCTAAACCGCAAGGACTAAGAAGCACTATCATAGAATATGTCTGGGAACGGATAGTTGCACAACATGCTACATCATCCTTTGACCCCTTCTCAACCTACACATACCTAGATATGAGTGAGGAGAAGGAAAAATATTTGTATAAGTAAAAGAACTTAATATTCCCAGAATGCTTTAGGGCCAGATAGGTTTCTGTATAAATGTGCTGCTCCTTAATCATCTTCTTATTTTTCCTGTTATACAGAGAAACACCCTATAATTTTCACAAGAGAACCAAATCAACCATGGTTTTATATAAAAGGGTTTTAGAAACAGTAAGACCAAATTCTGTGGTACAATTGATTGGACAGAGAGAGAATCCAGGTGGCTATATTTTACTATCCACTGTTTGATTGCATCAATGTGCACAGACTGGGGGATTTTAGGCTGTTGTTTGGCTTTTGGGATTTTGGCAATCCAGCCTATGTCATCATGTTGTCACGGTAAGTTCCATAATGCCAGGTATTGTCTGTCCAAGTAAGAAGGCACAGAAGGCCGGAAAACCTGTATCAAAATTGACCAAGTTAACGGATTTAAACCAAACAGTCAATTGAAAATGGGTCATGGCTGCTCCAGTATGCCAGCTGAAACCAGCTCCCCCTTGTAAACTGACGTTGATAAATCAACGTAATATGAGGGTCACCCAATATAAGCTCATTAATTGACATGGTTATCAGAAACTGGTCACACAAGGGTTCTTTGCAACCTGGACTAGATACTTACTTGAAGATGCCAAAGAAATAGGAGATCAAGACTCAGGTGGTATTGCTCAGTCAATTTTTCTGATATGTATTGAATAATTTTCCCTGTTTCAACTCAAAAGAGTTGAGTCCTCCTAAATTTACCCAATAAAAATCAATTATCCCAAGTTCTAATTTTAAATTTTAAAAATGCATCCTGTGCTCAGGTTGTTGCGGTATATCCTGTACAATCTGATTCTGAACAGAATCATTTCAGGAAGATGGGGCCCAGCATCTGGAACTTTGTTGTTGGCGCCGCAAAATGTTAATTTCATGCCAGCCAATTTTGTAGCTCCTCCCTCCATTCCTGAAGATGAAAATTGGGTCACTTCTCAATGCCCAGAATTCTACGCTGAAGATGCATTGATGCTTTCCCAGGTCATTTATCTTGGTTTACTCTAGTTAGGATTGATTTTTCTACTTAATCCTGGAGTTACAATTGGAAATTCCACAAAAAGGTATTTAAAGTTGTGTTGGTGGTTAATCATCAATTCTATGTGGATTTGGGTGGTAATTCCCCATCATTTAGAAACGGCATCATATTATCCAGTTATTTCTTTCACACATGTGTGGTGTTGAGTTGAGTTACATATTTGGTTGTGACACAAAATTAAGACATAATATCCCAAACTGCCATTCCTCTTGTTAAGCAATTGATGACAGGCTCACACTCATACTGCATAACCAATGACTACCCTTTGTGGGTGCCACAGCATCCAAACTATCATGGTCAACACACATGATGTGTACCTTTGTGTGAAGCACAGCATCATTCTTGCATGCAATGGTACCATCAATTGCAGAATATACTGCCAGTGTAGCTGGCTCTTCATGTTTTAACCAAGGGCTCATAATAAGTATCAAATATCCAAGGACATGAACAGGAAACTCTGGGATCCAGTGTGCGGGGTCATGTTATAACTGGGTAAACAGTGGATCTGTATGTAATCTCATTGTTTCCAATGACCCTGGTATGAGATAATTTAGTGGTAGGCTAAAAGGGGCTTCTGTCTGGGATTTAGACTATTGTATTGTGCTTGTGATGTAGGAGGTTTGGTTTTCACTGATGCCTTGAGAAGCCTGTGTTTCAGCCCCAACCTGCCCATTTTGGGTCCTTGGTCTATTCCTGGACCTTCTGGGGTGTCCTCTTGGATGGGCTGCTCTGCAGGCTGTTGCATGAGCTGGTTGGGAATGGGATAGTCTGTCCCTAAAAATAAAATAAAAAAGTTTTATAGTTTAGATACATATTTCATTTAGCTTTTGGTTTAGTTTTGGTATGTTGTTTACTCTTTGTTTAGCCTTGAATAGTATCATAATATCTATTTTAATAATTTGAAGTGTATGATATTTTACATTTTAATTGATTTTCATGTCTAAACATGGCTATCAAAATTGAAGTTTTTATTTGATTTTAGCCATGGTGGAGCTTCTTAATTTGGGTCAGTGTTTCCTAGTTTACTTAATGTCTATTCAAATTTGACTTCAGTTCCCGCAATCAATATCTGAGTTTACTAGTGGCTTTCATTTGAGATATGAAAATTGGCTGTTGGATTTGAAAATCCCATATTTGCCAAGCAGGTTCTTGTTCCACAGTATTCAGCCTTGAGACATTTTGGGGTTAGAAAATCCCCTAGTTGTTGGCATTTTTTTGAAGTGCTAGACTTATCTTGAGACACTCTCTCTATTGAAGGCTTCTAATTTCTCAACTGAAATTCCCTATTGCGCTTAATAATTTTTGTTTCATGTTGGATTAAAAAATAAAAGGCTATAGTTTATCAAGTACCTTTAGACTTAAAATAGCTTAAATCTTTTAGAAGTTCATAGAAAAGGGATAGGTTTAACTTTAATAACACTAGCAAGGACTAGTGTTTAATTTGACTGGGTTTGTTAGGTTGCATAAGCAGTTGGCAGGTGGATTCGCACTCCGCTTCAGTTTTAAAGGGCCAGCATCCAGGACAGCCGCCATGAAATGCCATCTCACACTTTCTTGTCGTCCAATTGAAGAAGTAGGTTCTAAGTTTTCCTGAACAAGTGCCTCTATCAAAGCTCAGATAGCATCGGTCGGTGCTTTAATTGGTTAGCTATGCCCAAATCCTTAACTTACCCTTGAATTTTATCAGAAAATGTCGTGATACCAGATGCACGTCTACATGTCCCAGTAGTGAATCTAGTACGGTTAGGTGGGTCAGTGTAGACTTACTCTGTGGATGCCGCCAGGAGGCAGGGAAGGGATGTAAGCATTAAGCTGAATTTCATGTTTGGATATTTAATTTGAATGCCTTTCCCCTGACCGTAACCGCGCTATATATAGGCTGGAGCAGCAGTATTCTGTGAGACCTCTTTTCGATTGGAATCCCATAAAAACATGCACCTGGCCTAAAGAGACCAATCAAAAGCTGACCAGAAAGCTCGCGTGTTATTGGTTGCTTTTTGGTTTTGATTCATGAGTGAAATTGGATTCCACATTGCCATCTACAAGAAAATCAAACCGTGCCTAATATTGGACATGTTATTTGCTTTAACTCTATGCGCAGCTCAAAATATGCACTCTAATGCTCAAATATAGACTCCAAATGTCTTAAGCTTGGAGCGTTTTCATTTTTTATTATAAATATCTATTTTAAATTTATTCACACTTTATGTCTACATCCCAAGCCTCGATTCCAGGCTCCAATCGATTAAAGCATGAAGCTTTACGATTTTCATCACTTCTACTTTAAATTTATATGCCGTTACATACCACACCCCTAAATCTAGCACCAATCGATTAAGTTTAAACCCTTGATTCACTTGAGCAATTTATTGTATACTTTATTTTTATTGGCAGCTTGATTTAAAGGATTTATCTGCTTGAATCATAAAATCACCCACTTGTTCGTGGTCATAAATCATTATTTAGCTAGTTTAAGCAAGCATGTAATTCAATTGAGTAACTCTATTTCTGTAAAGGAAACGTAGGGTTGGCGGTGTAATGCCGAATTCGATTGGTCATCGAATATCAAATATTTAATGCATTTCCGAAATCGATATATAAACCCTAATCAATTACAATAAAGCCTACTTGATTACTTCTAAGCTATTCTCAATTATCACATATCTGTAAATCGGCATTACAGCGGCATCAAATCAATGAAATATATGAGATTAAGCTGATTGACGGCAAAGGATGAGTCTAATGCTCACAATCAGATATTCACTATTAATGTCATGTTATCCTTAGATTGACATAAATCAACCATAAATTTTGTACACTTTGTAGCTGTTAGTTAACTAATAATAATTTATGAATTACACACCAAGTAATCACCTGCCAATTAAGCTTATTGTCTCTCCTTCTGATCTGCACTGCTACAAGAATCCCTGAATTATCTGCTAGAAGTGTGATTAGCGAATATCAAGGGTACATAGCGGAAACCTTTTTGAAAACCTAAGGTGAATCACAACTATACAGCATAAGATCTAGTCCAAAGCACTAAGGCAAACTATAGCTACCTGGTCTACACTTTATAACCCCAATATTTAATTAAATCCGCTATTCAAAGCTTGTAGGTCTCAACCTAATTTTCTATAGACATTTGGATGATGTTGTCTCTTTAAGAGAACCTTGATTTAAATCAGATTAGAAGACCACTACTAATATTCTGCTTTCCTAATATAGAAGTATTATATTAATATGTTTTTAATCATCTAAAACCAATTTAACCCTTCAGTGACAACAAGGCTGCATAAAGGAGCAGCCAACCAAAAATTGCCAGTAGGCCAGCTCAAGAAGAGTGTAAGCTGCTTCTGGGAGACTATGAACACCTAGGAAAGACCAGTAGCAATAAAATGATCAAGAATAGGAGAACTTGTGTTTTTAGCCCCTGAGAGCTTTATGAAAGATCAGGGTGTAAGTTTTCATAGTATAAGAAGAAACCAATGTTACAACCAAGTTTCTCTCCTTGCCTGCTAACATATCTTACAATACACAGGGGGCACTCAACAAGTCGCCCCAAGATGTATCTAACAGGATGGATCAATCTGATGGTGATGTCAAGTTTCAGGCACTTTCTCCTAATTAGGAGTGTTACCAATTTGACTTGCTGATCCCTGTGCAAGTTATTCCACAGATCAAACCTTATGTCAAACCTGTCACTATGCCGCACCCTGTGGCCCTGTGGCTTCCCTATATGTTATATTATTTACAGTATTCCTCAATAAACCACATCTTATTCTTATTATTCCTTTCCTTTCTATTGAACTGGTGTCTTCCCCAATCAAATACTGAACTCTAATTGGTTCAGTTGCAACACCAACATCTTTAAACTCAAGAACAAGTTTTTAGTTGTCTTTCCTGGGCATATTATAGGATGTTAGCTAGATTGTATTCATTAATAAAATCATTTTTACAAGTTCTTCTCTACTATTTTTTCTGTAGTGTCCTGGTACAGAGATAAGATAGATTATATCATATCATCAAACCTAACTATTTTGTCAGACTTTCTTTAGATTTGAACTTCCAAGTAAACCCCAAGATTTTTTCTCAAAATAGAGCTAAATAATAATCATATTTAAGATTAAATTAGAACAGCATTTTTTAACACTTACATGAAATTTTCTATAGCAAAGTGGTGATAAATGCCATTTATATCAATTGAAATATAGCTCAAATTATGCAAAAGCCTTTTGACTTGATAGCAGAGCCTTAATGTTCATTATCATTTGAAAACAAGAAGCTTAGATCCATTAGCCAAAGTACAACCATGATAGGCATAAATCATTGCTTGCTGCTGAGAACACCCAACCTAGAGGGTTGAATTCATATATACATACCATATAAAACCAGCCATCTCAAACATAAAGTGAAAATATGATTTTGCCATACTTCCAATAAGCTGTGTGGATTTAAGAACTAACAAAAATAAGGTACGGAAAATGATTCTAACCTTTTTATTCTTTATACTATTGAGGGTGGATTGGGGAAGTAAGATTAGCAGTGAGATAAAGTTTTGTTTGGGATATTTATTAGATTGTATAGTAGAAGGTATGAATCAGGATTTTATATTCTTTATGATAATATCATGATAATTGTGTTCTGAAAGTGGTCACACGTAAGATTATAGGCCAGGTTATTTCTTGTTAGTTGAGTGGCAGCTGTAATAACAAATTTAGATAATTTCTCCATTTGTTTGCACATTGCAACACTGTTAATCATTGTTCTGTCAACCAATTGTCCATTGTTTTCACAGAAAATTGATTGGCGTAACTTATGTCAAGTTTATACTTCTGGGAAGTATAATGAACAAAATAAGGGGAAGATTTAAGAAGAGAATGACACTTTATTGAATATGAATATAGGCTAATATATATTATCATGACAAGCCACATGCCGTCCATGTACGTCATGGAGGTCATGGGGCTTATCTGAGTAATGTTTCTCTTGAGTCACAAGGCTTAATCAAGTTGTGTTCCATTTAGGACCTGGATTGAGTGATCCCTGTCATAGATGGTTAACTGATAATGGTACCACCAGTTTATTGACTGGACAGTGAATCATTCAGTGAGCTGTTTGGTGATTTACTCGGGGTGTTAATTCCCCAAGAGGGAGTAATTGAAGATGTTGCAACACTTATTTTAAATTTTCATGGGCCATTTTTATTAGCTTGTCTTTAACATGCTTAGCTTAATCTTATTGTCTTTTTTAATCCCAAATGCAATCTCTGGCATATAAATAAAGCTTATTTTTTGTTTTATCTAATCATGAGAAAATGAAAGAACTCAAAAACAATATAAAACCCATTTTAATTAAAGACCAAATTTCCATGCAAAGCCAATGAATTCAAGCTGCCATATGATCCCATTAGTGTACAATAATAAAAAACACATTGTAGCTTTACTATTTATTAACAGTAGTTTTAAAGCCTGTTGATATAAAAAGAGTGTTCTAGATCAAAACAAGATCAGTTCAGTCCAAAACAAAAGGCAATAGGTTCCGCTTGAAGACCAATTGAGTTCAACAAAGTTTGTATTTCTCCAGGTCCATATTACAAAAATAATCAATAACACAACAAAATTAAAATCAAATATAGAATCCCAAAAATGAGACAGAAAAAATGTACTCAAAATTCAAAACAAACACAAACCAGTCCAATTTTGAAGCAATCTACATCAATTGTGATAATAAGTGTATGGAAAAAATGATACAAACAGAGACAAGTGAGTTTCAGTCTCAAAAGTGATATTTTCAAACACAAAACAACTCCTTTTTTGAAAATCTTGATTATTTTTGGGACTCAAATTGGAAATAGTGGATTTCAGGAGTGAATTCATCAAAATCTATTCAAGAAAATACAGCATCATTTCTGATTTATGTGCTTCTAAATTTGATCATTCATGTCTGAGAGAATGTCTTAAACAGGAGCACACATTTAAATAAAATCAATGCTCTAGAAATACTTTGCTTTTCTGTTTCAATAGATTTTAATTTATTTTTGTTTACAATGAGTCTCACTAGTGAAGATAAGTTTGTGTTGCAACATCTTTGATCAATCCATCACAGGGAATTAATACCCCAAGCAGATCAACAAATGATTCATTGAATGGTTCATCAACCAGCCAGTAAACTGGTGGCACCATTATCAGTCAACCATCTATTATGGGAATCACCCAATCCAGATCCTAAATGAAACACAACTTGAACAAGCCTTGTGACCCAAGAGGAACATTACTCAGATAAAACCCATGACCCCCATGACATACATGGACAGTATGTGGCTTGCCATGATTCTATAATATATTCTATATTCATATCCAATAAAGTATCATTCTCTTCTTAAAATCTTCCCCTTATCTTGTTCATTATACTTCCCAGAATTATATACATGACATTGGTAGACCAGGTAGGTTATTACTACCTACCCAACTTAAAGGAAAAATTCCTCCTAATAAAAGGACCCAAGCAATGGTACTCCCTAACGGTTGGAGAGACTAAAAAGAAGGACAAGACATCCCTGCAGGCCTTGTCATCTACAACAACATCCTTTTACCCATCAAAAAGTACAACACTCTCAAAGCCCAAAGACTGTTACCTGTAGCCCCAGCCGCAACAGAACCACAGCAACCTAAAATATCTAACATTGTATTACAACACCTATTTTCAGCAGAAATTGGAGCTTTTAAAGGGCTACATTAGGAAAATGTTTCCCTCTGGATCAACAGTACACAAAGCAAATTCAAGCAAGTGGACTACCCCTGCAGACTCTGGGTCAGTGATATTGCCCTTCACGTCACAGGAACTGCATCACATTTTGTAAGTAAATGGTTAGCCCAGCACCCTGACCAGAAGGAAAACTGGGAGGTATTCAAAACTTCCTTCCTTGAAAAGTTCTCCATGAAGGACTCCAACATTGTAATAATGTCCAAACTTAGTCTGTTTAAAATAATAGGAACATTCAAGGAATACATTGCTGTATACAAGGATCTACATGACTGTGCTCCCAACAACATCAACTTTGATGAACCTGGGCCACACCTGGACTTCTATAATGGCCTCCCCACACACATTAGGCGTCAGTTTGACATGACCTGCTGCAAGAACCTTGAAGATGTGTTATTGGAGGAAAATTGTGCAGCTCAGAAATCTGATGATCTATGTTGAGCAACTTGTGATATTGCTGATATGTTCAAAGCTACAGATAGATGTTAGCCTTGACAATGCACTCTACCTAGTCCTATGCAAGAGCACTACAGACTACAATAGAATAGAACTTTGAATATAATTACGTTTATTGATACTGGAGTACAATCTAGCCAGCAGCTGCAATCTATCCAGGTGTAACTATGAACTTGTTTTCTTTCCTTTCAGGTGTCTATATCAATATATACTGCAACAACCCTTCTTCTTGTCCTTTCAGACAGTTCTTGGTGGCTACCTTTGCAATAGGTACATCTTTGCTAGCTACACCTATCCTGATTGGCTGTCCTTGACACGTGGTATGCTACTAGCCTTAGCAGACGTCCATGGCACTTCAGCTACAGCCTACGCTCTTCTTGAGCTAGCCTACTGTCATTTATTGATTGGCTGTATCTTACTTGCCTATTATTGCGCTGGGAAACTACGCCGTATTTAGTTGATGCTTAGAAATTGTCCCTGTTCAGCCCTCCTACATTGGAAGGTAGAATTCCGGTATTCCATTTGCAGGGTTTAATCAGTGATTCTTTTCTGGTTGGCAAACCTTCTGCTTATTAATGCAACAAGTCAAATTAGGGATTATACGCCGTATAATAGCAGACTCAATCCATTAGTGACTCAAAGGATTATCTGCCGTGTAATACTGACCCAAACTGATAAGGAACCCAATTATATGCCGTGTAATACTGATCCAAACTTGGTATTTCCTAGCCATTTGCATATCACTTGCTTGATATGAACATATAAGTCCATCAGGCTGTGTGGGGCTGAGTTGATACAACATCCAGTAGGGTAGAATAGGTGATATACAATTGATGATTTAGTGGTTACACACTGTGTAATCAATGATATTCATTATATTAGCTAACATTTATATGGCGTATAATAGTTACATCAATTATAATAAAGCAAGCAATATACGGCGTATAATCACATCACATTGGGACAATCAGTGATAATACAGTGTATAATTGTTACATCTATTATAATAAACTAACAATTACACAGTGTATAATAACTACACTTGATTAAGTGATAACCAAATGATAATACGGCATATAATTGTTACATCTATTATAATAAACTAGTGATTACACGGTGTATAACTGCCATATCTATTAATATAATGATGACCAGTGATAATACAGCGTGTAACTGATTAAGATCTGCGTGCAATGATTAACCTGATCATTTGTGGTCAATCAGCCTAATCTCACAATTTACATGCAACCAACAAGCGCAAGGAGAGTCCTACAGCCAAGAAGGATCCTTGGCCCAATAAGCAGAACAATCAAGCCAATAACACCCATCCTCAAACTGGGAATCACACTGCACAAGCCAACCAGGCAAGCACCAAAGATACCAACAAGGAGGGAACAGCTCAGGGGAGTGCTTAGGGGACCTGTTCTCTCCCAACCAACAAGACCCATATAGGGACCAAGACATGATTTCAATTGCCATGATCCAATTACCCTCCAGCATCCCTCTACTGTTTGCCGCCCAAACAGGAAATAAACTCCTTACTTATACTTTCTGTTTTTGCAGATATCAGGGCACCACACTATTCAAAACTGAAGCAGACCAATCTCTCATCGACAAGAAATTTGCTGACCTCATGAAACTACCTACCACCCAAAGCAGTATCAGGAGAGTTATCATGGCAGACAACAGAAGTACACAGTCACTCAAGAGGCAAAACTTTTCCCCACCCAAATTAGAGACGTACAGACTACAGTTAGTGGCCCCATCATACCAGTCCCCAAGTATGATGTTATACTTGGCCTGGACTGGATGAGAAAGACCAACCTCACATTGACTGGGATAGTGCTACCCTCATCATACG
>QTSX02004349.1:0-44088 GCA_014839935.2 Entomophthora muscae
TAGGATTATGCAAGTGAACCACCAGTGCAAGATGCCAAGAATTTCCCCAAGGTGCCAATGCCTGACACCGGTGGTTTGCTCAGTAAAATGCACAAGCTTCTCAATGAGAGTTATTCTAAAGTCCCCTAAAGTCCCAGGGGAGGCACTGAACCTGAAGAGGTACTCAATACCTGAATCAACAAACAGAAGGATTTGAAGTCTTCTCATCCCAAAGTGGCCAGTGGCAAACCGCCAGTGCCAAGCGCCACACTGCCATCTGAGACCCCCAATGCCAACCTGCCCAAGCCCAGAAAACTCAACCAGGAAGTGAAGCCTGTCAGTGTGGTATAAATACCTGCCAGGCCAAGATCAACCCCCATTGTCATTTTTAAATAAAGGTTATGTGATACTTTTCCCCAATTATTGCTGTATTTTATTCTTGTCATCTTCCAGTTAACTCAAAAAATATCTGACCCCCTGCCAGCCTGCCAGCTACGTACTGCCTGCCAGGTACTCCCTTTGGTCCTGTCCATTTCACAGAGTACCCCTTAAAGCCTGAGTACAAGGACTACACTACTGATAACATACTAGCCCAGGATCCCTTGGCCAGAACCACAGAGTTAACCAGATACAACTAAGAAGGCCCTTGGTACGTTACCAAACCCCACATATCCAGAGATAAATACAGCGTCCTTCCTGCCTACCAATTAGACATGGAGCCACCTGTCACCCCCAAACCAATGCCTTCCTCTGCTGCCAAGCTCCCACTAGACCATACCATCAAGCTTTTTGGAATTGTATATATTACTCTCACAGGAGTAATAGACACTATTGTTCCCACCACCGGTCTGTGGTCATGGGTGGGCAAGCCAATGTCCTACCTCATTAAGTTAGCACCAATCCTTTGGTATGCCCTGCCCACTCAGTCTGCAACCCGCCAGTTCCCAAATGCTAGCAAGCCAGCCAATCAGGGTTGGTTCCCTGACACCCATGTTCTACAGGAAGTTTCTTTGTTTCTCCTTCTGTGGAGGCCTGGGTTATTCCAGGATCTTTGGCTTGGCCTGCACTCTCATTGCTTGGGTTAACAGGAACCTTTGACGTGGGGAGCATCAATGCAGATAATTTTAGTTCATCAAGCCTTAGGATATTCTCCAAAGTCAAATCCTGCTCTGGTTTGAGCCCAAAAATCTGTGGGCAGCTGGGCAGCTGGTCCTGTGGTCTGGCAGCCTACGGGGTATTGGGGCTTGAATCCTGTAGTTGAGGTTTTCCTAAGAGCATATTCAACAGGAGTTTGCCATTTGTGACACCAGAAACCTTTTTAAACAACTTCCTGGATCTTTCAAAAATTTCAATTCTGTTTGAAGACAACAAACAGAAAGTAATAAGGGTGTTGCAACCAAGATCAGCACCTCTCCTACCAACATATATTACAATACACAGGAGGCGCTCACAGAGCTGTCTCATGATGTATCTAACAGCATGGGACATCCTGCTGTCAGTATCAAAATATGGCCAGTATCCTGAATTAGAAGTGTAGCTGATTTCAAACAACAATCCCTCAATTAGTTATTTACCACTTGTACTGGACCTGAATTCTGCCACCATGCACCTGCTTGTGGATTAGTGGCTTCTTGTTATAGCATATTAATTATGATATTCTCCAATAAACTACATCTTATTCCTATCCTTGTCCTTTCTCTTGGATTGTTGCCTTGCCCAATACAGGTACTGAACTATAAATATTTTGTTGTGACATTAATGGTCTGGTTAAAACCAATGGTTGTTCTTATAAAAAACCCTATTCTCTTTATTAGGGTTTGAATCAGGGTCTAAAGGAAATAGCAAAATTATGTATTAATGGCATGATTTTTTATCTCAGATATCATCTCATGATCCTTTATTTCTGAGGGATGGTCTATAAGTCTTCTTAAATTAGATAGATTTAAGTAAATATCAATATTAAATTATGGGCTGATAGTGATAATCATTTTGGATTGTATAAGTTTTTATGTTGCTTATTGAATACAGCACCAAAATATATTGAGGGCTCTATAAAATATAATAGGTTTTTTAGATGCAATGAAAAAAGCATTGTTGAGATCCCTTTGGTGTGATATAAAATTTTTAAAGGAAAAGAAGATGAGCTCTATGTCAATGACATTGTTGATCTAAAAAATATTTGTGAGCAAGAAGAAAAAGAAAAGAATTATAACATCCAGCTTTAACTGGTTCAATTGTTTCTCAAACAGCATTTTTTATATTTATGAAAAAATTAGGCCTATAAAAAGGGAGCTTGAAATTAAAAATCTGCACATTAATCTTTCATATTTGACAAGAGATGGGATGTTATATATTTCACCTTTAAAATATGAAAGTTTATCAGAATATTCTGAGTTAACTTATAATTTGAAATCATGTGATGATACCAGAGAAACAAAAAGGCTCATAAGATGCTAGTAATATACTAGGGCAAGTTCATGAAGTAGGGTGGCTCACTAGAGGGTGTATTCCAAATAGAGTTATTAGCCTTAAAAAACAATGTTTTTCTAGAACAAACTAATAGAAGTTATGATAAGCAAAAGATAGGCTAATAATAGTTATAGCTTTGGGGCTGATATTACTCTCCCATGCAACCCATCATAGTTATTTTTAATATTTATGATTTACTTAAGATACTCTCAGTAATATTAAAGGTTGCAATTTTAACCATATTGTCAGGACCCAGAATGCCCTGGACAATCAGCTGGCCTTCCTAGAGGCCAAACACCCCACAGCTTTGGAACCCTTACCAATTGTCTCCCAGAGCAAGAAACCCCCTTTTGATTAACAAATGGCCCAGGATTTGAGAGGCACACGAGCCTCAAATCCCTGGCTTCAATTCTATTAACAAATTTGGGCCTCTTAATTATTGGAGAAATGGTACATTGGGAGCACAATTGTTTGATTGCGCAATCAGGCGCTCAATTGCTTGTGGGTTTTATAAATAGCTATGGCATCTTGGCATGCTGCAGCTCAAGCAAGAGTCCTATTATGCTGACCAATAATCCCTCCCTAAGCTCTAGTATGCAATTCCCATGTAAAATAGTCAGTTTGACTGAAAATATTGCTGCCAGATCCCTGGTGGCACAAAAGGTTACATCTTTACTAGTAAGTATAAATAGTGAGGGGGAAGCCCTCCTCACTGTTGACATCTTAAATAAAACAAATTTATGCCCAGAAATCATTATCTTCTTGCAGGATTTATCTATTTTTGCTCAAATTTAATTATTCTGTTTGCATCTATTTGTGAATTCTCTACTCAATATAAACTTGCCTATCTGTACCCTCCTGGCTATACTCCTGCTACCTCAGTCAATCTGCCCTGCACTCTTGACTTGGAGTATTTCCACCACCATCATCTGGATCTCCCACCTGCTATAAAGGAGATTCCTGCTGCTCCCCCTCTACCCAATGCGCCTCCTGCCCAGGACTTCAGTAAGTTGGGGTTTGTCTACATCACAGTATTTGGGCTGGCCAACCAGGTTGTGCCCCATACTGAGAGTTGGTGTCCCCTAGGTATTGCAGTCAACTACCTGGTCAAAATTGTGCCTATTGTGTACATGGCCCTCCAGGCTTAGCCTGCCTCCCCTGTGGGAGTTCAGTCAGACTCTGGTATGGGCTGTGACAACCTCAGTATTGACCATCAAGTGTGAAGGCAACAATCACCAGATCTACCCTGACTCAGCGGACCAACTCCTGCGCAACCATGTTTTTGTATGCATTACTGAAACCCTGGACAAAAAGGAGAACCTTAAGGCAATTGATTGGGACTCCTGCCAGTACAAGATCATACACTTCAAGGATCAACAGGATACCACTACGCCTCAGGATTGCGACATTGTAGCCTGCCATCCTGAAATCTTCAAAGAGGCTCTACCAGGGTTACCACCTGAGAAGCACATACAACACTCCATCCAATTCAAAGGACCTGTACCTAAGGCACAACTCATCTATTACCTGACCCCAAACAAAGACAACACCCTATGTGCCTACCTTAAGGATGCCTTGGAGAAGGACTTATCTGCCCCTCATGATCTCCTTTTGGGGCCGCCGTATTCTTTGTGGTCAAGAAGGATGGTACCCTGTGCCTAGTCACAGATTATTGAGCCCTAAATGGAGTTATCATCAAGAATTGTTACCCACTGCCACTCATTGACAGCCTCTTTGATGCTCTGGGCGGCACCACAGTCTTCTCCAAGATTGACCTAACTGCAGGCTATAACCAGATCTATATCAAAGAGGAAGACATCCCCAAAACAGCTTTTTGCACCAAGTAGGCTCATACAAGTGTGTGGTGCTCAATTTTGGTATGACATACGCCCTGTGAACCTTTGTGACCTTCATGAACAAGATGTTTGCCTCTCACATAGGCAAGCACGCCTTAGTCTACCTGGGTAACATTATTGTCTATAGTCCCTTGGTAGAGCAGCACTGCAAAGACCTTGAGGCAGTCTTTGCTACCTTGGCACAACACAAGCTGCTAGCCAAGCCCTCTAAATGCTGGTTCTTCTGAGAGCAGCTGCCCTTCCTAGGACACATAGTCTCAAAAGATGGCATCAAACCTGACAGTCAGAAGATCCAGGCCATCTGCAAAATGCCACCGCCCAAAGACAAGTCGGAACTCCACACATTCCTAGAAATGATTGCCTATGTACGTTGTTTTATACCCAACTGCGGCATCCTGACTGCACCCTTATCCGCCACAACTGGCGCCAAATCCAAGTTTGTATGGACCCCCCAACGAGACCTTTGCTTCAGACGTCTTAAGGAAAAGCTCAGAACTGCACCTATTCTACAATACCCCAAACGAGACAATGGAGAATACCAAATGGAAACAGACACCTCAGACCCATCCATTGGAGGAGTACCACAAATCAAGAATGGTGATGGCGACTTCCTACCTATAGCCTAAGAATCACGCAAACTTACAGAGGGTAAGCGCTGATACCCTATACATGACAAGGAATTGTTGGCCATCATACACTGCCTGGTCAAATGGCGTTGTTACTTGGAACACCAGGAGGAGTTTACAGCATTAACCGACCAAAAATCACTCATATTTTAAAACACAAGCAAACCTCTCCTGCCAACAAGCACAATGGATGAAGCTCCTAGAAAGATTGAATATGATCATACAGTGCAAACCTGGTCCAGAACTTGCCATGACAGATGCACTCTTGTGCCTGTATGTTAGAGCCACAAGGAGCAAGAATGGGCTTGACCCAGACTGGCCTCTCCTGGCACTCCAAACAAAGGACGAGGGCTTCCCCCCTGGTACCACTGGCATTACAAAAGAGACAGTCATCAAGAACATGCACCTATTTGCAGACGTGTATGGGACCTTACATCACAAAATGGCTGACGGAACTACCATTCCTTACATCCCTACATATCAGCAAGTGGACACCATCCTACGTTACCACAGAGACCTAGGACATACCAAAAGCCGCAACCTCTACAAATTCCCTAAACACAAAGCATGGTGGCCAACCCTATACTGGGATGTCTAGGAAGTCCTGGACCAATGCGAAGTATGTGAAAAGTTTGCAAAAAGCAAGACACTACCTAAATAAGAACTACCTATCCGCATGCAACTACCCTTCAAGGTGTGGGCCCTAGATATTGTAGGCCCCATGCCAGGGAAGCATAACAAAAAGAAGTATATCCTTACTGCAATAAACTTTGCCACACAATGGCCAGTAGCTCAAGCAGTAAAAACACATACCAGCAATGATGTATGGCAGTTCATAGGAAAAGAAATCATCAGTAAGTTTGGAAAGCCAGAACTCCTGTTAACTGCCAGAGGCAAGGAACTGACCTCTGAAGATACCAATGTATACCTCACCAAGAATGGGGTCCAACACATGGTGACAACACCTTACCATCCTCAGGCCAATGGACATGTGGAGCAGCTGAACAATAGCCTAGTGCAGGCCCTAGCCAAGCTCACCACTGGGAGACCTGAGGAATGGTACAAGCAGCTACCAACTGCAATGCTCCTATGCCGGACCCGTGTGAACAGTCTACCGGGAAAAGCCCCTTCAAACTAGTTTATGACACTCAACCCAATATCATCCAAGCGCTATCAGGACCCAAGCTGGAAATGCCAATAAAGTTCCACCTTGCTGGGACCCCCAAGTCACACAGGCCAACAGCAACCAATTGGAAAGAGAAGAAAAACACTTACAGAATACCTTCATCCCCATCCAAAACAGACATGAGGTTGGTGACAAAGTCTGGGTAATGAATACCAACAAGGTATATTATAGCCAGAAAAAGTGGGCCCCACTATCATCTTAAAGGCAAACAAAAACAACACTTACCTTATGCAAGGGCTTGGAAAGTGCAAGCAAGATAAAGCCCTCCATCACGGCCACCTAAGACCCTGCAAAGCAAGACAAAAACAACGGGAGCTGTCCTACCCACCTCTGAACAACAGCTAGTCCAATACGGCACCCAGCTCCTGACAACCTCCCTGACACCCTGCCCCCAGAGGAGGCCAACCTTCAGTCAGGGGGGTGTCAAAACAGCAGGCTCAACCCTCCAGCAAAGTTCTGAGCAAGAGGGTTTGCACCCCATTATCCAGTCACTTGAAGCCAAACTAGGAAGTCAACTCAAATCTCCAAATCCAACAACATGAACAAAAGATGATCCCTTACGGTGGATACCTCATTTTGGCGCTTGACTCATTACCAGGATCAAGCCACCCCCTTCACCATCCAGCCGTGTGATCAACACAATCATGTTCCTCCTATCCTTGATTCACAATAGCTATATAATCACTATCTCTCAATAAAGATTATTATCTAGTTTCTAAATATTTTCCCCTTGTAACCCTGCTAAAACAGCACAGTTACAACTTTACTTGACCTTGCCTATATTTATTTTTTGTTTTATAAATGGTACTCGTACACTGGTATTCAACTACTTCTCTCATTGCTATTTGCAGTATTTGGTAACAGATCCCTAAGAAAGTTATAAAAAGACAACATAGCAGCACAAACATTTTAAAAAGTGTTATGAACTTTTCCGACATGTTTGAAAACGACAGTATTTCAAATGCTGACAATAGGCTCTGTATGTATAAAGAGATTTTACAGCGGAACTTTTTAAGCTAAAGGCTGTAATCCATGTTGTAGCTCGGGCAAAACTAGTCTAATAAGCAAATGGGACATTGTCCAAGCCAGTTTAATACAACTGCTTCTTGGTCCTTACAAGAAAGAAATCCCTAGCCCAACTTGCAAGCCGGAACACCGGCGTTCTCCAGGGTGACGAGCCAAGGGAATGCAATAGTTAGCCTCCAAACGGGCAATGCTGTGGCGAAATACCAAGCCGAACCCAACAGAAACACTTGGTTGCGAAAACCCAGTCTTAAGCTGATCGGCAACCGGAGAGCCTAGAAAACTATAAGCTGGATCAAACGGAAAAGGTACCTTGTTGAAGGGAAAGTAGGCGACCAGCATTAGCAAATAAGTGGCCCCGGAAGCAAGGGGTGGTAAAGTAGGGTAGAGGCGTCAACAAGCTAGCACCCCCGATCGCCATTACATCGCCACCCAGGCTGTCACCTGAACATTAGTTTAGCTATGAAAAATAATCTTACGTCCATCGTGGGGCCCCAAGCCGAATCCCATGAAGCCTCGAACACTAGTAGGGCCTCCCGAAAAGATGCGATCTGCATGATGGGACGAGGTTGTCTTGCCATCAACCGAGGGCAGAGGTACTAAGGCTCCACCACGCAGTCCTAAACTAAGAGCCTAATACTTAACCACTGAAAAAGACAAGGATTTACAAAGCCTTTGAGGGGTGCAAAGCTGGATTGTAGTTCAACTTCGGTTTTTAAAAACCGCACATCGCCCTTTAGGCCGGCTAATTCCTAGATTTTTTAAAACAAATCTTTC
This sequence comes from Entomophthora muscae, assembly GCA_014839935.2. NCBI lineage: Eukaryota > Fungi > Entomophthoromycota > Entomophthoromycetes > Entomophthorales > Entomophthoraceae > Entomophthora > Entomophthora muscae. The sequence continues at coordinate 7,917 of QTSX02004349.1, forward strand.
AAGGCCCTACCTGTGCTAGTCTGAAATAATTACCGGCAGATGGCAACAAAGAATCGTTGCGAGTGTCGTGGGTGAAGAGGTGGGTAATAGATGACTTAAAGTTGTGTCCTGCTTGCTCACGAATGCTGAAGGTAAGTTAAGCTAAAAGCATGGCTACCTAGATGACGCGCAGAAGCCGACATTATGAAGAGTCCTCCAGATGCCGTTATAGGCCATCTCATAGCTGCCAGACGACAAAACAGTCTAATTGTTATTGATTGGACGAACAAACTTACTCTATAGGTGAGACTCATCCCACGCGTGAGAAGATCATGGGAAGCATGGAATTGATTGTCGGTAGAAGCATGGTAGGCTGTTAGCTCTAGTTGATTGTAGGGACGCGATGGAGACACGGGAGTCAAAGCTCGAAACTAGTTTACGAGTCTAAGCTAAAGATATAAATGCAACCTGCGCGTTACCGTACCTGGAACGATGACGTGGTTTTGTTTCCGCTTGAGAGGCTGGCAGCGATTTGCTCGCCCCCACCCAAGGCATTCTTAAGGCCTAGAGACACATTCTGATATATTAGATACTCACAGGATAGATCCCACCATATTTCCCTCGCTATTTCCTATCTCAGTTCCGCACATTCCAGATACTCTTGGTGCTTCTTTAACATTCAGAGTTACAACCATCCCTGAGCTGGACTCCTTGCTGCGATCTAGTTGAATATCGACTGACTCAGCAATCCCAAGTGCTTCCATTTTCCCGCTAAACGCGTAGATCTCATTAAATGTCTCATTTAGATTTCTGGCTTCATAAATAGGCTGAAGCAGGGTTTTTAAAACATCTGGGCGAGTCGCCTTGATGCCGTAGACTTCAATTTGCTCTACCTTTGTAGGCTTAAGGCCGACTGCAGAAATCTATGGTAAAATTAAGTTTTGAAGGGACTGATTTCCTAGTTTGAAAAATAGAGCTTACTATGTTTGCTGCTGCAACTTCTGGTGAAACTGACATTTAGAATTAACCAACTACAAAACATTTAGTTAAAATACAGACTTAATTCGCTTGGGAAGGATTATTTCAAAAAATATGGCTCATAGGAATAAGGATTTCTCTAGATGAAATAAAAATTTGAACTTCGGCCAAGAAATAAATACCCTGGTTATATTATACTCAATTACAGAAACTTTAAAGGGGATATCCTAAGCTTTAAAAGAAAGCGAGAGAAATACTATTCAAATTTGGAAAGCGACAACTTTATAAGAAACCCCAGAATTTTTTTATGAATTAATCTACGTGCATCAAATTACAATTTAAAAAAGACAATAAGCATATATTACCAAACCCTTGGATTAAAAAGGCTACCAGCCAAAAAAATGGTTGAAATCAATAGGATCTCATCCTCGAGCTAATTAAAAGCCGACAGATTGGATCCTCTCGAGCTCTCACGAATTTTCGCTTGTCCGAAATACCTTAACAAGCCACCCTTGAAAAATCTTACCATGGACAAAAAAATTTAATATATATTTTTAGCTCAAAAAGCAGCTGATGGCATCACCATACTATGAATACATAAATTCATATACTAAAAGAGTTGAATCATACTAGTTATCTTCAGAAAGATATATGGGCTTGATGGATTAATCCTGCCAATTGTTTGCCAGTAAATAAATCAAGTAATATATATAAAGTATGGGCAACCATCAGCATTTTAACGGTCTGAATGTCAACTATCAAAATTAATTTTATGTCCGTGTAACATACTAGAAAAGTCTATGCAAGTTTATTCCCAGGTGGCCTACTGTATGTTAACCCTTTTTCACAAGAAAAATATCAAATGCTGAGCAACACTTAGTAAAAATTAGGGCAATATGACCATGTAGAATCCAAAAACAAAATAAAAAATAATGCACCACAATTGGAAAGTTAATAAAAATACACTCCAAAAGGATTTCCTATTAAATTAACTGGTCTCACTACAAAAATTATCCTATTTACCATATAAAAAGTGGATAAATTATTTTTCAAAAGTATTACTCAACATTTAGCATATCTATGAAAAAATAAAGATGATGTGAGAAGGGGGTTAAACTAACTAAGTTTGGCTCCTATCCCAGCAAGACAAACCACCAGGATACTGCCCAGTGAATCACTGGAATAGCCACTCTGAAATGGGACCAAAGGGAGGACACAAAGGACAACTGAGGGAAATAGGTGTTTAATCCCATAAATGCCAAACCAGCAAGCAACCAGGGAGTACATGTGGGGATACGCTCTAGAGCTTCAGATGTCTCCTGATAGGTGGAAATCTTCTCCTCCAACAGGAGGAAAGGAGGCACAAGAGATTCCTCAACAGGATAGGCGTCTGGGCCAAGGTCAGGGGAGTATAAGTCCAGATCATCACAAGTGAGGCCTTTGACCAGGATCTCTTCAGAGAAGAGGAGGTCATTTGCCCTACTGGGGATATTGTCTAGAAGATACAAGAGCCAAGAAGGATCATCACCCATGAGGCAGGCAGAAAAGAAAATTTGACCCAAAGATCTGGGGAAGTAGTCCATATGAAGAGGAGAACTGGGCCCAGAGAAAACATGGCAAAACTGAGAACTGGGGGTATCATTTTCAGAGTCTCCAAAAAATTTGGAGTCCTTTGGTGAAACTCCAGGGTCTCACATTTATAAAAATGAATTCAAAGAGGTAACCAACAAGGGGAGGAGGGAAAATGACCTGCCAGTCTTGAAAATAGCTTAGGAGGGATCACAGTGAGCTTTAACTGTGGTATTGTGAGAATTGGGGAGCAGGTTAAGAGGGAATAAAACCAAGCTCTCAACCACAATAAAATTGTGGTTTCAGCAACAACCAAAAGGTTGCTGCCAACAATTCCTGGGAGGCCAAAGGGGAGAAGGAATCAACTGAACACCAAAAGCAACAGGCAAACCCAGAAGGCCAAATTAAACCAACAAATTTTGAACTTTATTAGAGTAGAGAATGATGAAGCAAGGTCTTTCACAACTCTTGCATTCATTTAAAGAGAGGGAATGGAATTGGGGTGGGAAATTGAATGTCAACAAGATAATTGACCAATGATATGAAGGAATGTGGATGCATCTCTTGAGGCAGGAAAATCTGTAAAAATCCAACTGGACAAAATCAAAGAGAAAACTGACCCAACTAAAAATTTGAGGAACCTGTTTTGGATGCAATTACCACTGCTCCCGGCCGCTCTTGCACATGATATTTAACCAGAGGTGTCTCTTGGGTGGGTTAGGTGGGGGCGTTTTCAAACTAATTCTGCAATTAATAGTGTGAGGACCTTTCTTGGGTTTTTTCAGTAAATCTTTGGAAAATATCCAGGCGTAAGTTGGCCAAGATACCCAAGAATTTGGTGAGGATTGAAGTAGAGGCCCAAGGGGGAGGCGTAACAATACATGTATATAGGAGAACGGGCCTGAATTGAAACAAATCCAAAGAAATTTATAAGTGAAAGTATATATTACTAACTTCTAAGTTAATCACTAGATTTGAACTGGGATATTCAAAGAAAAGGCAAGAAAGTACACACTTATGTGCTAGTGTCAAGCTTAGCAGCTTCAGGAAAGCAACCAAAAACCAAGGGACTGGGATAAAGATAAAGGTATAAAGAGTTTTTACTAATAGTTTGCAATTTTAGAGAACTCAAACATGAGTTCAAAGACACAATGATTATTGATAAAACCTTAAAATTTAATGTGGGTAAAGAATGAGCAAGCAGGGGACCCAAAGTTCCCTGTCTTGGTTTTATGGGGTGGAGTTAGGAATTGGGTGATCATCTGACTAAACCTTGGTATCTAATTGGCTGCCAGAGAAATTTGCAAGGCAAATCAGGGGGTTTGGGAGGTTCCTCAGTAATTTATGACTTAAATTATGATTGGCTGGAATAAGTTTGAGACTCAGAAAATCCATTTGAAATTGAGGGATCAATGTGGTTTGTTTTGATTGGCCAGCCCTAATGATCTTTAACAACAGTTGAAACCAAGCTAGTAAGTAGTCCAAATTAATCAGTGTTTCCTCCCAGAATGGGGCAATAAAAGCAGGGGAGTCTGCAGGGTATACCAATCCAAATCTTTCATCCACAATGTGAGCTAAATCCCCAAAAGAATTGAGCGGGTTGGCTGGATTTTGGGAGGTTTTCTTTGTACACCAGGGGAAATTGTCCTGTCCAAGGCCAAAGTGGGGAGCAAACTTACAGATGAAAACTTATTTTTAAAACTAGTTGACTTAAGAAGCATCCAAAATTATATATACTTTAGCACAAAACTAGCTATTTAAGCTACATATAACAGGTCTTCACATATAAGCCTCATATCAAAACCTGTCTATTCTTCTAAATTTTAAATTTAAGCTATCTATATAATCAATATTTATATATTTATACATTAAAATACTATATAAAAACTCAAACAGAACCAGTAGTTCTGTTATAAACTAAGGATTTTAGGATATCAGGATTCCTTGGCAGTGTGAGAAAGGGAGGCTAAACTAACTTAGCTTGGGTCTCATCCCATAGAAGAGTCAACCAGGACATCACTCAGTGCAACACTGGGATGGCCGCTCAAACAGGGGTTCATAATGATAAGGTGGGGATCATCAGGGGAAGATAGGCGTTGAAGGCCATCAGCAGCATGCCTGTCAACAGCCAAGGAGTGCGGCTAGGAAACAGCACAATATGTGGTGGTGGGTACTAAGCAGGGAGACCCTACTGAGAAAAATAGGGAGAGATTATGATACCATAGGTATCAGGAGGGCTGACAGCATATCCTGATCAAATAGGAGGTCTCTCATCATCAGGAATAAGCTTCTGATTAGGGAGTTTCCAGTTGAGAGGACGCCAAGGGCCCTACTAGGCAGATCATCTAGAACGTACAGCAGGCTAGAAGGGTCCTCTCCCACTGAGATGGCAGAAGTGAACAAGCAGTGTCACAAAGTGAAAGATACAGAGCACAGAAAAAGTAACACAGTATGTATAGTGAGAATCATGAATTTGACCAGAGGGAGCAACATTTTTGAAGTCCTGGTGTTGCACTTGGGATATCAGGGTGACTCATTTCAGTTATGATGGTAATAGGACGCAAATGTAACGGTTAAATGGCAGGCTGTAAGATGCAATGAAAAACAATGTGGATAAAATATGCAAATTGACAGTTGCTTTAACAACACTAAATCAAATTGATGAGAGGGGGTTACTAATTTTGCGCCTTTGGGAGTGTAGCAAATGGCAGACATTAGGACCAAAAATCAAGAACATTAATTGAAGAGGCAAATTGGAGGATGAAGCCAGAGAAACCAAAGGGTACAAAGCAGGCCAAGGCGCAGTCAAGGAGTCAGCAGCAAACTGAAAGAGAGCGGCCAACATACTGTCAACCACTGGAGCCAAGAGGCCAAGATACTCTAACATGAGGTTTTTTTGGAGACTTGTTTTGTTTATTCTTCAGGGAAATATAGCTATCTAGAAACAAGTTTCTAGAGGGGAAATGGGGAAGTCTTAAGGGAGTTCAGGATGGGGCAGGAGGGGATTCTGCAGCATCTGATTGGCTGACAAGAATATTTTCAGCAGTTGGAGGTCCTGCATTGGAATTTGAGTTAATGACATCATAATTTGAAAAATTCCAGTGATCAGCAGGTCAAGCGCTGCCGTCCCCAAATAGTTTATAATGCGTAATTTTCTTGTCATAATTATTCAGGGAAAAATAGGGCAGGTCCAGATTTTCTGGGGCTATTTGGGCAAACCCAGCTTTGACCCATTTTTTGTCTATGACAGCATTCAAGCTGTCTATTTCTTTCAAGGGTTTGGCTGCAGTTCTTTGCTGATTTTGGGTTCTACAAGGGCGCACAATCCCTTTCATTTGATTTTCTACTGTAACAGCAAAGTACTTGTTAAAAATACTGTCATATGTGAGGATATGATTATTATTGTGGCAGAAGAACATATAGAAAAAAGAATTGATAATTACTTTTAGGAAGTGGCTTCTGATCACGCAAAAGCACTTTTTGATAAGTCAAAAATGTTTTATTAATATCATAGGCAATGTATTTATATCCCCCTGGGGGCGTCTTCCTGAGCTGTTGACAATATCTTCTAGGACATTCTAACACAATCTTATTTTGGGTAATTAGTGATCTGGGTTTGGATGTTTCAAACACGTTGACCAATGTGATTTAATTTCTTCAACCAGCACAGGTGGTCCTTGCTGGTGTGGGCAATCGGTACATTTTAGGATCACTCATCCTGCTTAGTTTTGTGCCCCATATCAACTGCTTAGAAATACAGTCAATTTAGGGAATCAGAGATTATGAGGAATTAAACCCAGCGCTTTGGCACTCAATGTAAAAGTAGGGTGGCGCCTTGGTGCCCACAATATTTTCCAGGTAGTGCTTGACGTAAAAAGTAGTTTGACGCTTTGGTGTCTAATTTAATTGCTAGGCAGCGCCTTTAACTTTTCAAAGTGGTGCGGCGGAAAATCATGTATCACTAAGCGCTGCGGTGGCGCTTACCATTGGCTGATTTATGGTTCAGGTCAGAAGACTACTGCTGATCCAATATACATGTATTTTATACTACCAATTTATGGTGTTTGGCAGCTGTAATTCATATCTACGAGCTTTGTCATAATTGGAATCATTGATTTTTATACTGCTAATTTATGAATTTGGTTGCTGCAATCCTAATCTGTGAGCTCTGATATAATTGACATCATTACTTGGTCAAATTCCCAGCACTTGAGAAAATTCCAGGGACTTCTGACTGATAAAAGTGGAGTTTCTGGATACTGGGGATCACTTTTGGGGTAGTGGCAAGGTTTTCAGACTTTGGGGGGGGGGGCTCAGGAAAGAAGAAAGCAATGCAAAAGCCACCAGGTAGCCTTTTAAGCCTTTAAAAACAACTTTAAAGCCAGTTTTGGTTTAAATCCAAGGAAAATAAACTTAAAGTAAGTAAATATATGATTTTTACTAATAACATTTAGGTTTGAACTTGATTTCAAAAGTGAAAAAGGTAAACAACAACATTTAACACTAATGTTAACCTTAGGGCTAGCAAAGGGGAACCCAAAGTCTGGTGACAGGACCAGAAGGTAAGGAAAAAGAAATTTTGCTAATAATTTTTAGAACCACAAAGGACTCTTAAAAAAGCTTAAGGGCTCAGATGATCAACTACAAACTTTTATTTGTAAAGAATAGGCAAGCAGGGACCCATAATGGGCCTGCTTGCCTTTTAAACCTCATTTTGAGAAAGGGGAGCTAAATGTCATGGTAAGTTTCATAATGCCAGGCATTATTTGGCCAAGTAAGAAAGCGCAGAAAGCCCAAAAACCTTTAAAAAAACTGAATGATTTAACAGATTTGAATCAAACAGTTGAACAAAAATGGGTTACAGCTGCTCCAGTTTGCCAGTTGAATCCAGTCCCCCCGTAAGTTGATGTTGATAAATTGATGTAATTTAAGGGTCACCAGATATGAACTTGTTAATCAGCATGATTGTCAGAAGTTAGTCACTCAAGGGTTCTTTGCAACCTGGACTAGATACTCACTTGACAATGTGGAAGCAATAGGAACCCAGGATCCAGATGATATTGCTTATTTGGTTTTTGATACAGATTGAATAATTTTCACTATTTCAACTCTTAAGAGTTGAGTCCTCCCAAAAAATTCACTCAATAAAAACCACATATTCCCTGGCCCAACTTCACTTTTGAAATGCATTCTGTGGTTGGATTGTTGTGCTAAATTCCATACAATTTAATCCTTAGCCAGATTATTACAGGAAGATGGGGGCCTACTGTTGGTACTTTGTTGTTGTTGTTGCCAAATGTTAATTCAATCCTGTCAATCTTGGTGCTGTTCCTTCCTCTGTCAAAGCTGAAACTCCTGTTCTATCTCAATGTCCTGAATTTTATGCTGAAGACATCTTGATTCTCTCACAGGCCATTTATCTAGGGCTTTTCTGGTTGGGTTTAATGTGGTACTTTTCTACAGGGCCTCTAAGGTCAACTCAGGGGAGTCCTTACCAGAAGGACTTAGCAGGCTGTGAGAGGGGGTGGTGCTAACTAGTAGCACTTATGGTAGGAGGCATACAGGGGGTCTGTTTCATATACCTGATAGGAGGGTGGAGGATAGAGGCAGGAGAGTGTTTTCTGGCAAGGAAAACAGATAGTTTATGGCACTTACTACAGTGCAACACTATCTTAACAATACAGTAATCTATATATGTGAGGATATTGGGTAGAGCATATATAGTACATACCATAGTAAAAATAACTCATAGCAATAATGGTGTTCTATAACATAAGTTATGGGGGATTAGACAGGACTATCTGGACCTTGCTCTTTCTATCAAAAGAATGGGAGGCAGCAGGTATACACCAGGGTTTCCTAAGTCCACAATAGGAGAAGGAAGGGATAGCACTTGTGGTCAGGCCTGGGATACTAGCCTGGGAGGGGTGCTAGTATAGCAGGGGGACCTTCCTGTCACCTTTGGTCTCTGCAACAGGAATAGCAGGGGCTTCCAGAGGAAGGACCTGGTTAAAGGACACTATCTAAACAGTAGAAATGTCCAGCCAAGTGCAAAGTGCAATACTGTCAAAATTGGGTCAAAGTAATCAAAAAGGTTTTTTATTGTGAATGATGAGAACTTATATATGTATACACTATAATGTGCATGGATACATATGGTTCATTTATGCAGGTAACATAAGCCTGAAATAGAACATTGTGCCTTGTTTTTCTGGCATCACAGTTAATAATTTTACTTAAACCTTGTATCTCATTTGGAAATTTCACAAAACGGTATCTGAAGCTGTGTTGGTGGTTAATCATTAACTCTATGTGGATTTGGTGGGTGATTTCCCACCACATGGAGACAGCTTTGTATTATCATGTGATTTCCATTAAATTACTCAACTCTTCAACGTCTGAATTTTTGGAGGCAGTTTGTCATGAGTTTGTGTTTCTTTTCTCCTGGTCTGTTGAGATATCTGTTTTCACCATGTTTATTTGCATCAGTTCTTTTCTGAGTTTTCAGTTTGGACTTTTTTTAATTTGTGGTTTCCATCTCCAGTTGCAGTTGTTGAGACTGTACCATCTGTTTCCTATTTCTGTTGTGCCATGTTATTTTGGCGTCCAGATTATTTCCCTGCTCTACCCACTGATGAAATTTTGCGTGAAGTTTTTTCAGCCTTATCAATCTATTCTGGCTTTAGCCTTAGTCACAAATCCCAAGTTTACCATGTGATGACAAAGGTTTCTGAGGACACTCACAAATGGTTATTGTCCGCGGTGGAGCGCAATCTACCTGTTTTAACTGAAAGTGCATCTCTGTACCCTCTGTTAAAAAATTTGTGTGTATCTATTGAGGGGCTCAAAGTTTATTGTAAATTGTACGCCTTCCAACAGGGTACTACTCCACTCTTAATATTCCTTCCTTAGTTTCTTGCCTACTGCCGTACAATTGATGTTCCTGAGGTGAATAAACTCTCAGTGTTGTAGTTAGCAGTTGAACAGACTGCCCAGGATCTGGCAGTTTGGGAATCCCTGTTAACCACAACTGAGACCCTGGCAAGCTAAATTATTTTTCTGGTTTAAAATCTGTTGACTTCCAAACAAGGTGTTATAGAAATTGAAGCTAAACTCGCTGCTTGCTCCTGGTTTTCTGGTAATTGTTCTGCTGTGGCTTTGTTTAGTCAGAGCCAGGATTGCTCCCCTCCTGTTTCTTCTCAGTTGCATTTTTCAATCTTGAACAAACTTGCTGAGGTAGATGAAATGCCAGTAGTGACCCCCACTGAGAGTTTGTTGGTTATGCTCCAGCACGTTGTGCCCGCAAAGTCTTTGACAGTTGAGTCCAAAGAGTTGCCCCTTGTTTCCATTGATTGTGATTGTCCTTCCTGAAGCTGTCCAAGAAATGAATGGTCAATATTTTCAGGAGCATCCTGCCTCCTTAGCGTCCGTCTGTACCACAGAAAAGAAGCAAGATCCTGCTGAGGTTGCAAAATTTGCTGTAAATAAATCTACTTATGGTTACTTATTGTTTTATAGTAGCATCAATAACAGTCAAACTATCTATCAGCCAGCTATTTTTTGGATACCAGTGCATATGAGAACTTCATGAGTGTTAAAATTGCAGACTTGTTGAAACTCAAGTATCATCCTGGAATGCTGGTCAGGGGTGGAAACTGTCAAACATTTCCTTCTTTCCAGCTTAAGAAGAAAGTGACATTTATAGTTGCTGGTCAATCTTTTACCATAAGATTTTCCATATGCTCTACCATTATGTATCCTATTATCTTGGGGGTGGGCTGGTGGCAGTACCATAATATATTGACCCTGCTAAAAGAAAATGAGCTACAAGTGGACCACTCTTCAGGCATAACCATTTGTATTCTGTTGTTGGGTATGTCAGAATTAGAGCAGTCTTCTCAGACAATTCAGTTGGTTTCTGTTCCTATGCCCGTAAAATTGGATTTATCAGCATGTCTTCAACCCTAGTCTGCAGTATTTGATACCACTAGGGGTGAGGTCCTTCCCAAGAACACTCAGTTTGACTTTGACTTTAAGATTGCCGTTAATATTATTTGTATTGTGTCTCCCATTTACCCTTTAACCCTAAAGGAGGGTGTATGTTTGGAGGAGTGGACTCAGGACATGTTGACAAAAGCATAAATCTTTAAGAAGGCTTCTTTAATCTGTTCTTCATTGTTGTTTGTTCAAAAATCTGATGGGTTTCTTTGTTCTTGTGTTGATTACAGAAATTTGAACAACATTACAATTCTTGATCCCTACCCTTTACCTCTCAAGGCACAAATTTCTTGGTGTGTCAAGAAGGCAAAGGTGTTTTCAAAAAATTGATATTGTGAATGAATTCAACCAGATTAGGATCACAGAAGGAATGGAATGGTTAATGGCATTTCAAACTAAGAAGGGTATCTTCTAATTCTGTGTTATGCCTTTTGGATTGAAGAATGCCCCAGCTTGTTTTCAGCAGTTGCTTTATTCAGTCTTGGGGGATCTCCTGGATGTATGTGTCATTGTGTATATGGACAACATCTTGGTGTTCTCTCTGGATGAGGATTCACATAAGGCCCACTTGTCAGCAGTTGTAGAGTGCATCCTCCAGACTAATTTGATCATCAAACAGAGTAAGTGTAAATTCTTTAAATGTAAGGTTACCTTTTTGGGTAATATTATCTTTGAGGATGGCCACACTATTGCCCCTGACAAGGAAGCAGCAGTTTGAGAGTATGCTACGCCTGTAACAATATCCCAACTTTGTAGCTTCTTGGGTACTTGTACAATCTTGAAGAAATTTATCCCTCACTTGTTAGAGGTGGCTACCCCCTTGTATGCGGCAAACAGGAAGACAACTTTGGTCTGGACACCTGAGTGCGCAAACACGTTCACATTAGTCAAAATCTTTTGTTGCCTTCACCTGTATTGAGACATGTAAATCCTGAGCTTCCTTTTGTGGTTTTCACAGATGCCTCTAAATACGCTGTGGCTGGTGTGTTGTTATAAACTGCCGGCAATGGTGTTGATAGAGCTGTGGGTATTTCTCCCTATTGTGTTTGGCTCCTGGGGATGACATCCAGGAGGACATGGCAGGAAATATTTATAATAGAAGATTTGAGGTTTGAAGCTAGCCTTGGGTTAGCCTTCAGGGCAAAATTAAGGGCACATACCTTAATTTCCTGGAATACAAAATGTGAAAGTCCTTTTGGCAAAAAGGACAGGAAAAAGATTGAAGAATATTAAAGCCAACACAAATGTGGATAAACTTGTCTTTATTAGGAGAAAGAATTCTACTTAAATAGTAGACAATGGTTGATGATCACTCATTAGGTAGACAGAGTGGCAGAAGAGGTCACGTTGGGATGAGGTCATACCAGGATCAGTCAATGGCAGGTATGATATTCCAGAATGGGTGGAGATTGAGCCAGACCCATTTGCAGAAGGTGAGGAATTCCCAAAATTGAAATCAAAACTGACCAAATCTTTGCACATATCATTATTTGAAGGCCATATCAAAATAGCATTAATGACAATATTTCTGACATCTCCCAGAAGATGGAGGCTTGGGAACACAATTACAGATTTACAACAAGGAATTGTTGGCAGTTGTGGAATCTTTAAAGCATTGGCATCACCATCCCATGTTGATGTGTCATCTGTTTATAGTAAGAACTGACCATAAAGCTCTCTTGTACTATTGTCAACCCAGGGTTTTGTTGGGCCGCCAATCCAGATGGCACAATGATCTGACAAGGTGCAAGTTCCGCTACAAGTTTATCAAGGGAGCCAATAATCATTTGGCAGATGTGTTGAGCAGAAATCCTTCCCATCTTCCAGATCTTGGTATGGACGTCAAGTTCAATACACATACTATGATACCAGAAAAGGCTGTGGTTCTTTTTGTACTACCTCTGCCTGCTACGCTTGCCACCATGTCCTTAAACAAGGGTGCAGACTTAGACTTATATTCCAAAGTTAAGTTTTTGCAGCCTTTGTCCAAAGGTTACAATAGGTTATTGGAACTAGCATGTGCACATCCTGTTGGCTAGCCACAGGGTTATCACAAGATAGGGCCAATTCTATATCATCAAGGATGCTTGTGGGCTCCAGAGGGAACTAGTTGGGATGAAATCATGGAGGTTTATCACACCTGTCCTACAGCAGGCTACCCAGGGAAAAACAAAACAGTGGAGCTCATATGCCGACAGTTTTCATGGAAGGTTTGAAAGTGCAGGTGGTGGCTTATGTTTATGACTGCCTGGTATGTGTTTGGTCTAAGGCAATCAGGAACAAGACTACTGGTTTTTTTGGTTCCTTTACAACCCGCTGCAGGGCCCTGGAAATTGGTGTTGGTGGATTTCATTGGATAACTTCCAAATTCTGATGAGTTTAATGCAATCACGGTGATGGTTTATTGCTTCACAAAAATGGCTTATTTTTTCCCTGCTCAACCACAATTAATTTGATGGAGACAGATAGGCTGTTGGTAAATAGAATCTTCTCCTTGCACGGCATTCCAATGGAGATTGTGAGTGACCACAGGCCCCAATTCATTTCTAAGTTCTGGGAAGCTTTTAATGGAATTCTGGGTATCAAATTGTGCTGTTCCACAGCTTTTTATCCCCAATCTAATGGACAAACAGAGAGGTTAAACCAAAGTTTGGAGGTCTACCTGCGCTGCTACACTAATGCACAAAAAGACAACTGGTGTGCTAACCTACCCTTGGTAGAGTTCACATATAATAACGCCCTGCACACATCAACTCAGGTTTTGCTATTCTATGCTAATGCAGGTTAAAATCCCACATTCAACATGGGTCCTTGCTTGGTTATCAATGTAGAAGCTGCAACTGATCAAGACGCTGCATTGAAGCAGGTTGATCAGGAGCTTCAGGTTACTCTTGCTGCCGCTGTGACAACTTACAAGGAATATGAAGATTGAAAGCGCCAGGAAGGTCCAACTTACCAGCCTGGTGATCTGGTCATGGTGGATGCTTGTAATATGAAGCTGAAGGTTCCTTGCTGCAAATTAGGTCCCAAGCAAGTGGGTCCCTTCAAAGCTGAACATCAAATTGGCCCCTCCTGTCATGAATGACATTTCTCCCTAAATAAGTGGGAAACTCCAACTAGGAGAATCAAACTCAGGACCTGATTCTGAGGGTTGTGGGGATCCTGCAAGCCCTTGGGCCACCTGCCTGTATTTTTCACGGTTAGCTGGTGGAAGTGCTGAAACAGACATTGGTTCAAATCCAATTAATAAAGGAATTTTGCAGGCCTGCCTGGCCACAAATTTGCAAGAACAGGCTGGATTTCTGGAACTGCTAAACCAATATGGTGGCATTCCTGTCATAGTTGACAGGCCTTCCAAAAAAGGGCTTGCTGCTCAGCACAATGGGCCAGAATCCAAAGGGAATCCAGATAATTGGCTAGAAACCCGGGCTGCTGGGCCATGTGATCCCTGGTCACGTAGTGACCCAAAAGCCACTCCTGAAGATCTGCAGCCTATGGAGCAAAGGTTTTCCTGGCTTAAGGTTTCTGAAGGTCACTTAGTCCTTAATGACGGGAACACCAGTAGCAGTGATGAAGCCATGAAGACGTTGGCCTCAGATTGTCAGATGGAAGTCATTCTAGCAGAGGATATGACGGGCCAGAAGTATCAGAATGTAGCTGGAACTCTCAGCCCAGAAAAAACTGAGCAAACTCAGCTATCAGGTGATGGACTAGATTCTGAACTTAGCATTTTAAATGTTATTTAAACCCTGTGAAGTATTGATGAAATGGTATTGCCATTCTGAAATAAACAAGATTATGGGACCTTTGTTCTATCATTTTATCCCCTATTTTGTCTTGGTTGTTTTCCATTTTACCACTGTTCCAACCAAAAATCTTGGGCAGACAGCCCACATTCCTGAGGAAACCCCCAAAACCTGGCCCACATTTTATTGTCTTCCTGGAGCATCTTTTGGTCTGCTGCATTTCTCTGACTATCCCCTTAAGCCAGAGTATCAGGAGTTGACTATGAAAGAGACCCTCCGCCCAGATTACCTGGCCCAACAGATTACCCCCCAAACAGCTTTCCACAAAGGTGCTTGGTACAAACAACCAGCCCCCAAAATCTGTGTGAAGTATAACTATCTGCCTGCCTACCAGATAGATATGGAAGCACCCCCAACACCCAAACCTGACCGCCTACACCCTACCTCAGGACTGTCTCCACCCACAACTAACCAATAAACAGGCATTGCCTACATCACCTTGACTGGGTTAGTCAACACTATGGTATCTGCCGCTGGATCCTGGGCCTTAGTAGGACAATCAGCATCTTATCTCATCAAGTTAGCGCCCCTCCTATGGTGGGCTCTACCCTCCTCCCAACCAAGCAAGTTGGCAGCTGAGGCTAATAGTTCCTCTGCTGGGATGTGGTATCCTGACACCTACACATACCAGTTAGATTTATCCCCAGCTTTTAAGATTTTTCACATCTTTCACAAATGTTTACTTACTCCCTTTAAGGATACTGAGATTCCTAACCCATTCTTGTGGAAGGAAAACCTGAGTATAAGTTGAATTGCATTTTGGCTTCTTGTAAGAATTGACGCCGTCTAGAGTATTTGGTGTCATGGAAGGGTTATCCTGATTCTGAAAACTCATGGGTTCCCCACTATGACTGCTCCAACTCTCCAAATCTTATCCAAGAGTTCTATGATTTTAACCCAACCGCCATTGGTCATCCTGAGCTTACTTTGGCTGTAATGAAACTTCCCTCTGCCCACAAAAATTTTTCCTTATCCCATCTTCTGGATGGTGGTAAGTGCCACAGGCTAAAGCAGAGGGTAATGTCACAGTAAGTTCCATAATGCTGGGTATTATTTGGCCGAGTAAGAAAGCACAGAAAGCCCAAACCCCTTTAACAAAACTGACTGATTTAACAGATTTGAATCAAACATTTGATTGAAAATTGGTTACAGCTGCTCCAGTTTGCTGGTCAAATTCAATCCCCCCTGTAAGTTGATGATAAATTGATGTAATTTAAGGGTCACCAGATATAAAATTGTTAATCAGCATGGTTGTCAGAAATTGGTCACTCAAGGGTTCTAAGCAAACTGGACCAGTTACTCACTTGAGAATGTGGAAGGAATAGGAGCCCAGGATCCAGGTGGTATTTCTCAGTCAATTTTTGATACAGATTGAATAATTTTCACTGTTTCAACTCTTAAGAGTTAAGTCCTCCCAAAAAATTCACTCAATAAAAATCATATATTCCCTGGTCTAACTTCACTTTTGAAATGCATCCTGTAGTTGGATTGTTGCGCTACATTCCCTACAATTTAATCCTTAGCCAGATTATTACGGGAAGATGGGGGCCTGCTGTTGGTACTTTGTTGTTGTTGCCGCCAAATGTTAATTCAATCCTGTATATCTTGGTGCTGTTCCTTCCTCTGTCAAAGCTGAAACTCCTGTTCTATCTCAATGTCCTGAATTTTATGCTGAAGACATCTTGATTCTCTCACAGGCCATTTATCTAGGGCATTTCTGGTTGGGGTTAATTATTTTACTTAACCCTAGTATCTCATTTGGAAATTTCACAAAATGATATCTAAAGCTGTGTTGGTGGTTAATCATTAAATCTATGTGGATTTGGTGGGTGATTCCCCACCAAATGGAGACAGCTTCATATTATCCTGTGATTTACGTTACACTAAACTTACTATGCTTGGCTCCCATCCTGGGAGAGAACTCCACCAGAATGCCATTCAGTGAAGGGCTGGGATGGGATGGCCACTAAAACAGGTGTTCAAAGAGAAAAGGTGGGAGAAAATTAGGGGAAGTAGACATTCAACCACATCAGCAACATGCCAGTAAGTAACCAAGGAGTACACTTGGGACATACACTGATAGTACTGGCAGGTCCTGATGAAGGGGCAACTCTTTTACCTCCAAGAGAACTAGCATTGGAATCTTCTTACCAAAATAAGTTACAGGGACACAAACAGGTAGAAAAAATTACACATTATCACAAGTGAGACTCTTGAAAAGTTTATTTCAATTAGAGAAAATATTGTTGGCCCTACAGGAAAGTTGTAAAGCAGGTACAGTAGCTGGGAAGAATTATCTCTCACCAAAAGGGCAGAGAAAAAGATACAGAACCTGAGGTCAGTAGAAGTACTCCAGATTAAAAGCAGGCCAGGGGCCAGGGTGAACACCATGAATTTGATCCCTGGGAGAAAAAATTTCAGAAACTACAGAACATTTAGAAGCTTTTGGTGATAGTATAGGGAATTGTCAGGGATCCAGTCTTGGGCAGCCAGCCCGTTGTTTTCAGGGGTAACTTGGGCCGGTGTTTTAGCAGACAGGGCCCACCATAAGAGTGGAGCTAACTTAAAAAGGTAGAAAACAGAATTCCCTACCCAAGACCACGGGCTGGCAACTGGTATGATAGTGTCAATCACCCCTGTGAGGGTGATGTACACAATTTCAAAGAGCTTGCCAGTATGGTCAGTTGGGAGGTCAGGCAAGGAAGCAGACATAGATTTGGGTGTCACAGGCAGTTCCATATGGATGTTGTAAGCAGGAAATTAGTTGAATTTTCCTCTAAAAAAATTTAGTGTTGAGAATATCCACAGGCCTTGACAATTGTATCTAACAGCAGATTGTACGCAGGCCAAAGGATCAAGTTTGAGTATCTTTTCTGGGGTATAGTCCTTATATTTGGGCTTCAGGGGGTAATCAGTGAAGTACTTGGGCCCACAGGATACACCTGGTGGACAGAAATCTGCAGGTGGTGGGGCAGGAGGGCCGTGAGATCTTGTACTGATTTGGTAGAAGGCAAATACAAAATAGGGTAGTAGCTGTATAAGCCAAAATAACATAACCTTTATTCAAAAATGGCAATAAGTTTGGAGCGCAGGGTCCTTTGGTCTATATAGCACCCCACTCCCAAACTTAATATTTTCCCTGGGGGGGGGGTTCATCAGGGCATTGGGAAAGGCAGGTCTGGGGGAACTTGGTGCTCAGGTCCAAAGGCAGAAAAATGACACTCAACCCAGGAGTTCTTTCATTGGTCAAGAATCTCAAATTGGCTACCTGATTAACTTGCTTTAGAGTTGTGGTCATGGGGTCAGGCTGCAGGCCTGTGCCTCTTTCTGGGGACAGCTCTTGATTGGCCACTGGTGTAGACTTTAAATTCATGAAGCTAATAGTTGCTGCTTCAGTACCCCTATTAGGTGCTGTGATTAGTCTTCCATTTGGTGCAATAATTTCCTTGGTTTGGCCTGTTTAACTTTAGGGGTCAACATTCTTGGTATCAGCTTGGGGGGCTCAATTCAAGCAAAATGCAGGTGGGCAGGCTTTTTTTCCACAGGCCTGGTGGCCCAAGAGGGTCTAGGGTTGGGGTTCAATTCCTGCTCCTGGGACTGTGTTTCCAGAGAGGAAGAATTGTCAATCCTGACACCATCCCCTTATTCCCCTGAGAGCCCTCCCTTTTGATTCTTCTTGTTCAGGTAGAATTGAACGGCTTCTTGGGCATTAGTCAGGTTGCTCAGCAGCTCCCAAGTACTTTCTTTTAGTGTGTATCCTTTCCACTTGACGTAATACTGGGGTTTTTGGTAGTGAGTTTGGTTGCCATGTATGTATTCAACTTCATATTCTACAGCACAGCCTGTTTGGATGGGTGGGTGGTTTGTCTTGATCTGTTGGTGGGGGAGCAAGTTCCCATCTTTTTTAAACAACAGGGATTGGTGGAACACGTCATGAATTTTCCAGGAGGGGGGTAGGTCTAGTTTGTAAGCAACCTCTCCAATTAGTTTGATGATATTGTGGGGGCCACTTCTTCTGTGAGCTAGCTTTCTACAGGGCACATGTAGGGGCACATTCTGAGAGTCCAGGTAGACTTCATCCCCAACTTACAAGGGTTGGCCTGGTGTTTGTTTGTGGCCAGCAAAGGCTTTGTAGGTTTGCACTGCACAGTTCAGGTTAGTCAAGCATGCTTTTTGTGTGTCATGGATCTGCTCAACCCAGGAACGTACAGTGGTGTTAGTTTTCTTCTCATCAATCTTAGGGTCCCAGGTGGGATCAAACCCATAGTTGGCTTTGAACAGCAACATTCCAGTGGAGGTGTGCTCTTTACTATTGTAGGCAAACTGGACCATTGGAAGAATGTTGGCCCAATTGTCCTGGTTGGCATTGGCATAGCATTGAAGGTCTTGTTCAAGGATCTGGTTCACTCTTTTGGTTTGGCCATCTGTCTGTGGGTGATAGGAGGTAGATACACATCACTTGATTCCCAAGTCTTTCATCATCTATGTCCAGTAGTTTGAATTGAATTGGGGTCCTCTGTCTGTGATGATTTCCTCGGGTGTTCTGTGTTGAGTGAGGATGTGGTCATGGAAGTGTTGGACTGTCTCTGCTGCCATGCAATGGGTGGTGGTTGGTACAAAGTATGCCATCTTGGTGAAGTGGTCACCATGACCAGGATTTCATTAAAAGAGAGGGATGGGGGCAGTTCCACAATGTAGTCCATGAAAACAGATCTCCAGGGTCTATGGGGTATATCCAAGGGTCTTAGGAGTCCTTCTGGTTTGTTTCTGTGAGCTTTGGTCCGTCCACCGGTCTCACATTCCTTCAGGTACATGCTTACCTCTTGGTCCATTTTTGGCCAAGCAAAGTTCTTTCTGATGCTCTGGAGAGTCTTGAGTCTCCATGGGTGTCCGGCCATCTTGTAATTGTGATAATCTCTCAAGATGGTGGTCCTGATGCTTCCTTCTGGCACTAAGATCCTGTTGTGGAGTATTAGTGTTGTTCCTTTCAATGAGTAGCCTTTTCAGTAGTGGGCACTATCCAAGGATTTTGAAAGGTCAGAGATCATGGTTTTGGTGAATTTGTCAAGTGATTGGGCCTTCAGTACTTCTGGTTTGCTGGCTCAATCTTTATTAATCCCAGGTGGATGCCTAGGCTTGCTGGGTCCAAGAGGACTTAGGTGTTGTGGTTGCAAGTTTCTATGTGAGTGGGTGCCAGATCAGTCCTTCTACTTAGGGTGTTGGGTACTAAATTCACCTTTCCTGGCTTGTATTCTATGTTCAGGGTTTAGTTGGCCAGTTCTAAGGCCCATCTTGCTTGTTGTTGGTCAAGCTGGCATGGTTTGAAGAAATAGACCAAGTTCTTGTGGTCTGTCAGGACCTTTACTGGGAATTCAGCGCCACAGAGGTACTGGCACCAGTGTTTCAGTGTCTTCATAATGTCTAGAATTTCTTTGTTGTAAATCAGGTAGTTTCCTTCAGCAGGTATCATCTTCTTGGAGTAATATGCTACAGGATATAGCATAATATCTCCTCCTTCCTGAAGAAAGACCCTGCCCACTGCAAAGTCGGACGTGTCTGTTTCAAGAACAAAAGGTTTGGATGGGTCAGACATGGCAAGGACAGGGGCAGAAGTAAAGGCCTGCTCCAGGGTCTCAAATGCGGAGGTGCAATCATTGGTCCAGACAAACTGGACCTTGTCCAAGCAGAGCCTGGTTAGCAGCAGCGTGATAGAGGTTTTTATTTTATGAATTCCCTGAAATAGTTTGCTAACCCTAGGAAACTTCTGACATCTTTCCAGCATGTGGGGGTAGGCCAAGAGGTCACAGCGTCCACCTTATCCTGGGCCATTGCAAATCCTCTGGTTTTTACTACGTAGCCCAGGAATTCCACCTCTGGTTAGAAGAACTCACATTTCTTGAGTTTTGCGTGTAGGTTGGCTTATGAGAGTTTGTTCAGGATTAAAATCAGTTGGAGAAGGTGCTCTTTATGGGTCTTGCTATAGATGAGGATGTTGTTGAGGTAAGCCACACATAACTGGTCAAGGTAATTGCCCAGTAATGTGTTTATCATGCACTGGAAGGTGCTGGGGGAGTTGCATAGTCCAAATGGCATCACCAGGTATTTGTAGAGTCCATACCTGGTCTTAAACGCCTTTTTGTACTTGTCATCTTCTTTGATTTGGATTTGATTGAAAGTGTCTCAAAGTTCAATCTTGGAGTACACCTGAGCGCCTTTCAGCACATCCCACAAGTTGTTGGCGTTAAGTATGAGGTAGCAATTCTTTACAGATATCTCATTTAACTTCTGATAGTTAACGCACGGGCGCATACCACTGTCCTTCTTGCCCACAAACAGCATTGGTGACAAACAAGGGTTCTTGGACACACAGATGAAGCCTTTCTTGGACATGTCTTTTATGTATGCCTTGAGTGCCAACTGCTCCTTGTGGTTGCAGCTATAGATGGGCCCATGTTTGGGATTGGTGCCGGGCAGGAGGTCAATAGCATGATCATACTTTGTGTGTTTGGGGAGACAGGTGGCCGCCTCTTTGCTGAAAATGTGGGTCCACTTTCTTAGAGAAGCAGGTAAGACTCCCATTCTAGGTTCAATCTGTATGGTCACAAGCCTTTGGGTAAATTCCTCTGAGTTGGTGCAATAGGGTACAGTGTTGTGGGTTCCTTTATCACCCAAGGTGACATTCTGTTCCCGGTAGTTGAGGATGGGGCCATGCCTATCAGACCAGAAATCCCCAAGGATGAGGAGGTGTGGTAGGCCTTTCAACAGGATGAGAGATAATGGGTACGTGTTGTTTCCTATAACCAGGGGTAGTTCTTGTTTGCATTTTTACCCTATATCATTTGTGCTATTTCCCATGATGATCTGGAGACAGTTCTCAGATACAGACAGGTCCAGTTCTTGGGCTAGATCAGCACCAACAAAACTCTTATCTACTCCAGTATTGATGAACACCTTCAGTTTTTGGATTGTTCCTTTACTGTTAACAAATACTAGGATGAACTTGTAAGACTGGGAAGAAGCGTTTATTTGGGCCAAAGAGATAGGAGCAAGGTTTTTCTTAGGGAAGGTTCTGGTCAAGTGACTTGATTTGTGGAAGTGTAAGCAGAGTCCTTCTCTGTAGTGTCTTTGAAGTTCTTCAGGGGTCATTCCCCCTCTGTTGGGTGTGGGGGCTCAGGTCTGGCAGTGTTGGGTAGTACTGGTGCTTTCTTGGTTCATGCTGATGCCCTTACACAAGGGGACCAGGATTTCCAAGCCAAGGGTGGGAGGGTGGTGTTTCAGTAGGCCCTTCATGACTGGGTTCACTCCTTTCTGGAATATTATGGCTGCCAATTTTTCCCCAAGTTGGGTGCAGGTCTTCAGTTTGAGGAATATGTCAATATACGCTTGAATGGGTCAGGAGCCTTGTTGGATTTCTAGCAAGGAGTTCAGGACGTAGTATCTAGTGTTGTGATCCTCCCCAGTAGCCATTAAATCAGCCTCAAACTTGGCATAGTCCAAGCAGAGCTCTACATCTTCTGCTGTGACATTGCCAAACCATTCTAGAGCGTCTCCTGAGAGCATGGAAGCGACCCCAAGTACCTTCTTGGTGTTGCTGGCGTAGGAGGGGGCGCTAGTTTGGAAGTGCAGGCAGAGGACCAGCATGGCGCATTGGGCTTCCTTGAGTGTAAGCTTCCCCATCTGGGGAATCTCAACCTTTGTGAGGGATTGGTTTACAATTACATTTTGCACTTGAGAGGAGGGAGTCTTGTTGGTATTGGTGGTGGCAGTATTTTTCTTTTTGGGTTGTTTGGGTTTGCATTCTTCCACATAGAAGAGATCAGGTTCATGGTAATCTTATAGGTGTAATAAGTGATTATTGATAACAAAAGCATACAAGATGCCCCAGTAAATAACAACATCTTGGGGCTCAGGGTACCAGGCTTTAAAAATATTGCTATAATGTCAGGGATCCAGTCTTGGGCAGCCAGCCCGTTGTTTTCAGGGGTAACTTGGGCCGGTGTTTTAGCAGGCAAGGCCCACCACAAGAGAGGAGCTAACTTAAAAAGGTAGAAAACAGAATTCCCTACCCAAGACCACAGGCCAGCAACTGGTATGATAGTGTCAATCACCCCTGTGAGGGTGATGTACACAATTTCAAAGAGCTTGCCAGTATGGTCAGTTGGGAGGTCAGGCAAGGAAGCAGACATAGATTTGGGTGTCACAGGCAGTTCCATATGGATGTTGTGAGCAGGAAATTAGTTGAATTTTCCTCTAAAAAAATTTAGTGTTGAGAATATCCACAGGCCTTGACAATTGTATCTAACAGCAGATTGTACGCAGGCCAAAGGATCAAGTTTGATTATCTTTTCTGGTGTATAGTCCTTATATTTGGGCTTCAGGGGGTAATCAGTGAAGTACTTGGGCCCAAAGGATACACCTGGTGGATAGAAATCTGCAGGTGGTGGGGCAGGAGGGCCGTGAGATCTTGTACTGATTTGGTAGAAGACAAATAAAAATAGGGTAGTAGCTGTATAAGCCAAAATAACATAACCTTTAATCAAAAATTGCAACAAATTTGGAGCGCAGGGTCCTTTGGTCTATATAGCACCCCACTCCCAAACTTAATATTTTCCCTGGGGGGTTCATCAGGGCATTGGGAAATGAAGGCCTGGGGGAACTGGGTGCTTGGGTCCAAAGGCAGCAAAATGACACTCAACCCAGGAGTTCTTTCATTGGTCAAGAATCTCAAATTGGCTACCTGATTAACTTGCTTTAGAGTTGTGGTCATGGGGTCAGGCTGCAGGCCTGTGCCTCTGTCTGGGGACAGCTCTTGATTGGTCACTGGTGTAGACTTCAAATTCATGAAGCTAATAGTTGCTGCTTCAGTACCTCTATTAGGTGCTGTGATTAGTCTTCCATTTGGTGCAATAATTTGCTTGGTTTGGCCTGTTTCACTGTAGGGGCCAACATTCTTGGTATCAGCTTGAGGGGGCTCAATTCAAGCAAAATGCAGATGGGCAGGCCTTTGGTCCACAGGCCCGGCAGCCCGAGGGGGTCTAGGGTTGGGGTTCAATTCCTGCTCCCAGGCCCGGGTTTCCAGAGAGAAAAAATTGTCAATCCTGACAGGAATCAAGCCAGAGAAAATAGGGATGACAGGGATGCCAACAATTGAGTTTATAAGCTTCAGAAACTTTATCTGACTTAAAGAGGCCTGGAGATCACAGAGAATAGCTTTAATGTTAAGGTGGTGGAAGCTGAAGTCAAATAGAAGCAAAAAAACATTTGTTTTTAAACTTAAAGTAAGAAATTATAATGGTTTCTAACTGAAATTTTAATTTTGAGGTTGCTATTTGAAAGCAAAAGCAGGTAACAAAAAAGTTAATGTTAACATTAACTTCAAGAGGCTTGGAGAAGCATCTGCAAGCCAAGTGAAAGAAACTGGGGTAAGGGAAACTATTATTTACCTAAAATATTTTAGAGAAAGAACTCAAAGGCAAGATTCCTAAAAAACAAAATTGTTGGAAAGTTCAACCTTTATTGGTAGAAATAGATAAGCAGGGACCCAAAGTGGGCCTGTGTGGGGTTCCTGTTCACTAGTCCGCATAGTGTGTCCTGGGTCATAGCATGGGACTGCTGGAGAAGAGTTGTCATTCTCTAGTATGTGAAAATCTATCTCAGAAATATTTATAGTGGTCAAAATGGGCTTTTATTCATTATCAGAAGATAGATCCCCTTAGAAACCTTCTGGTATACTGTAAACTCAGAACCTAAACACAAAAAAGCGGGATTACCAAATCCTTGGTTCAAATTTTAAATCACATTTGCGGGCAATGCAGCTGAGTGAAAAATAAAATATTTAATAAAATCAAACATTTATTTTGACGTTCTTTGATTTATTTAAGTTTGAAAATTTTGAATCTCTTGAGCAGATAACTCAACTAACTAAAGAAAAAACACAACAAGCAAATGCAGGATTCTAATGTACAATTTGAGATTTCCTGTATGTCTAACAAATCATAGACAACATGTAAAAATTAACAAATATAAAATTGTGGGATTGTCAAATCCAAGAACCAAATTTCAAATAAAAAATGAGGTGAATTTAAAATAATATAATTTATGGGCATCTCAAACAGGATGTCAAAGGATCTAAAGTGGATTTGTGCTAATTCTTTTAGGAATCATAGGCATTCTCAAAAATCACCCTATTCCATTTTAGGATGGCTAAAATTTAGATGCTTGATAAAAATAGATTGTAATATATAATTCTATTTTATTATTAGCGTTTTCTGAAATTTACTGTAATCAAGCATCCTTATTAGCAATCCATTAACACATGGTGTAGTAATTTGGTGATGTTTCACTTTGAAGTTTTCCCTTTCCAACCTCTTCTTTTTTCCTTGAAAGAAAGTTTTTTGGCCCCTGGCTACGCTGGGGACCAAAAACCTTTTAAAAATTTCTGCATCATCAGGAGAGTGGCTCATTTATCCTTATTTGGGTTTAAGGTTGCAGTATTAGTGATTTAGAGTGCAGAATATTGCATCATTTCCAGTTTAGACAATTTTACATTTCACTTAATTTCATGTCTAAACATGGTTGTTGAGATTGAATTTTTCATTTGATTTATCCAGAGTGGAGATTCTTGATTTGGACTGATTTGTCCTAATTTCTTAATGTACATTAAATTTGGATTCCAGTTCCTGCATTTAATATTTAAGTTTATTAGTGGCATTCAAAAGTGATTTGAAATTTGGTTCATGGATTTGGCAATCCTGCAATTTCAAAAGACATAGTAAATTTAATGCAAATGGTTGATAGATTTTAATGCTTCAAATCTGATTCTAGTTGATTCATTTTGTCCATTGGAAATATGCAGCTTGACTTGAACTTTGCAAAGTGTCTATGAGTTCCCGCATTTTTAAAAATTCAAATAAAAATACAAAAAATTCAATTTAATTAAAAAAGTCATCCCACAAAAGTGATTCAAAAATTTGGATCAAGGATTTGACAATCCTGCATTTTTACGTTTAGGTTCTGAATTTACAGTATGGCCCAGGAGTCAAGGTAACCATTGATATGTGCCAATACTTGGAGTCTTCTAACCATCTCTTGGACTACTTATACTTGGCCTTAGACTCCTGCTCCTTGCTTAGGTTCCAGCTCTTTATCCTGAGCTCCAGTTTTGTCATCTTAGGCCCCAGATCCTTTATCTTGGACTCCAGCTCTCTGTATAGATCTAGTGGCATTGTTATTCCACTTGATATAGTTCTTGTGGCCTTTGTAATCCACTGTTACGAGTCCCTGAGAAGCTTCAGATAGCTCTCCCTTTTATAGCTCCTTGTTTTAGTCCCTGTTTTCTCTCAGAACTCTTGGTTTTCAAAGCTGAAACTATCCAGTTTCTTCTTCTCTACAATATATTAAACCTTTTATCTTACTTCTTCCAATTAAAAACCTGGTTTTTCTGCTTTATCCCCTCATTTTTTAGGCTTAATCCCTTTGGTTAAAGCCCTTAAAATAGTAATCAAACAGGCTTTGACCTTTAGTCAATAAAACGCTTGGATTCAAATGTTTTACTTAACTGTTCACTTAGATGACTTGCTCTTGACCATGGTTCAAACCTGGCACTGTTTTGCTCCAGATAAACAACTGCTCTGCGTTTTGATTGATTTTGCTGTAATCCCTGTCATGTTTCTCTGGGAAAACTTGAGTGCTCTTGACTATGTTTTACTTAAGGGATTTTTGAACTTTTTGTAACTGTGCTGTTTTAGCAGAGTTACAAGGGGAAAATATTTAGAAACTAGATAATAATCTTTATTGGAAGATAGGTATTATATAGCCATTGTGAATTGTGGATAACAGGAACATGATAGCGTTGATCACACGGTGGGATGGTGAAGGGGGTGGCTTGATCCTGGTAATGAGACAAGCACCAAAACAAGGTATCCACCGTAAGGGATCATCATCTGTTCATGCTGTTGGATTTAGAAATTTGAGTCAACTCCCTAGTTTAGCTATAGGTCACTGGAAGGCCGGATTACAGGTCAGGTCACAAACCCGTTTACTCGGAACCTTGCTGGCGGGTCGAGCCTGCTGTTTTGACAATAAAGTTTTTATTTTTGAGTCAAGGGTCAGAGTTGAACTTGTATTTTTATTTTAAAAGTGCAAGCAAAGATATCTTTTATTTAAATAAATCTGAAAAAGAACATCGGTCTGCAGATATTTGTGGCTACAATTCAGGAAAAATCGTAGCCATAACGATTTTTCAGAATCATTTCCAGATCTGAGACGAATGGCTGCTTTATAAAAAGCAGCCATCGTTTCAGATCCGCCACAGCCTTAGCTAAGCCTGGGTGGGTAGCTGTGGCCAATTTCTGCCTCTGGGTCACTTTCTTTAAAGTTTTTATTTTAAAATGATTCAAATCAAAATAACTCCGTCTTGGCTGCAGCGGCCTAAAGCCGGAAGCTAGCCGAGGCTGAGCCAAAGCATCCCTAGCTGCGATTAAAGTCATGAGGTTCCAATTAGCAGTCATTCAAGCAAGCCACACAAAAACAAAGACTTATCTGATTTTTTAAACTTAGATAACTGAATATTACGTTGTCCAGATTGATATTAGCTACTTCAATTATCATCATCGTTTAGTTTGATATTATAAGTTTTACATATGCTTGGTGAGTCTCTCTCGGCTGCTGCCTTTTCTCCATATGGGGATGTTATTGAGCTTCCCTCATCCAAAGGTTCAAGTGCTAATCAAGGAACCGCTCAACGATTTAATCACTTAACAAAAATCACCTCTTTTTCAAGGCCTTCCAAAAGAGATGTTTCCTTAAACACTTGTATTTTTCACGCTCAGCCTCGTATGAATCAAGATCTGGCGTCTCATGAAAAGCCACTATTTGAAATCAAACTACTTGAAAGGCACAAATATTCAACTCAGCTATTTTTGCCATATGGCACTTCATCCACTGCATCTTACCTGGTTATAGTATGTCTTAATGGAAAAGGTTATTATCAAAAATGGCAGTTTGTAACTATATCCTTTAGATGATAAGCCAGATCTATCTACTTTAAAGGCATTTACTGCAACTTATTCCCAAGGAATAAATTATCACCCTGGTATATGGCACCATCCCATGGTTGCTCTAAACAATGTAAGTTATTTATATATTTATTGCCTTAAAGTTAGGGTTCTTTAAGCCATAAAAAGTTTACTAAAATTTCGTTTTAGCCAATGACCTTTTTTTGTCAAGTTCATGAGAATGGTGTTCTTGAGGAAGATACCGAAGGAATTCTTTTATCTCCTACTCTTTCCGTTGAGGTATGGTCTCAAACAGATTCTTGGTAAAGTTAGATTGAAAAAACCTTTTTGTAGCGAATAAGTATTCTTACTTCAAGCCTTACACCTATTCTTTTCTTTTTTTGCAAATCTGAACTTTTCATAAATACATAGCTCTAGTATCACGATGTTATTTTTATATTTTAATTGTGATGTCGTCTTTCGAACCGAGATATTGTGCTTTCTGAATATAGTCTTAAAAGGCAGGTTATAATTTTCAGGTCATATATTAATCATTTCCTACACTTAAATCAAGCTTAAACTTGTTGGGAAACCCTTGTATTCGCACAATCGGTATCCCCCTCTTTCTATGATAAAGATTCCTCCGAATTTAGATATTTGTCTGCATATATATTACTTGCAAGCAGTGCCCAAGCGCCGTAGGCACTTATCAAGATCTTAAGGTATAAAGCTATTAAGCCCTTAGCAGAAAAGGCAAATCCATTTTTATTGAAAAGCTGCAGCAACTTATGTAATCCCTTAGAGTAAGCATTACTTTTAAATCAGTATCAGACAGGAAGATAAAAAATCACCAATAACAGATAAAATATGTTATCATAAATTTTGCCATAAAAACAGACTACTTAAGGTCAATCCTAACACAACTGATAAGCTGACCTGTAGTCTTCATAAGTATCAGTAAAAACCAATCTAGCAGAAAGTATATAATTTAATTGTAAATAATAATTCCAATCTGAAGGTAGATCATTTTAGAAGATAAGATGTTCTTGCTGATAATCGACCCCATAGTGTTTCACTTCATATATAGTGCCCTTTACAAGGCTCATCCCATTTTATTGATGCTTACAGAGCTATGTTATTAATTCCAAAAAGAATTAAGAGACTTGCTAGAAAGTATATTTCAATTAGATTTATTCTCACAAGTACAGTAGTTTTCAAACTTGTTGAGATAAACATAAAATCTCGGTCTAAAAACGTATATAACTTAGTCTAAAAACGAAATAAAAAATTAAGCAATTTATATTAAATTACAATAGATTTGGATCCACTTTGATTTTGTTTTTAGACTGAGATTTTATGTTTATCTCAACAGGTTTGAAAACTACTGTACTTAATATATATATAATACCTAGTTAGATATTTAGTAACTTAATCCTACAGTAGCCCAAAAGTTATCCGGACACCAGCATTTCAGAAGGGAAAAAGGAAATTAAATAATGGAATTAGCTAAAAAATACAGGGGAAGATAGACTCTGGTATTCTAAATATAATAAGAAGCAATGCAATAAGAAATAAAATAAATAGTACAGCAAGTAAATTAAAAATATTTTGAAGATATCTAGTAATAAGGGCTTTGTCTTTAAGAGTGTTTATACACATAAATTAGATACTGTAAATTCAGAACCTAAACATAAAAATGCAGGATTGTCAAATCCTTGATCCAAATTTCAAATCACATTTGAGGGTGTCAAGATTTTTGGTTCTTGAAGAAGAAGAGATGTAGTTTTTATTAGGGGTATTATACATGCTGGGATTTGGATATCTGTATGAGGACAGATGTTTTTCAAATTGGTGTAGATGATTGCTGCAGTGAGCTGGGTTCCTTTGCTGCTTGAACTAAATGAAAGGAGAGTCCTGTGGTCTTTGGGACGCGACACCGTCTGTGGTGGTTTGGCAGGATTCTGAAGTATCAATAATATGCTCTTATTGTACTTGACACTACTACTATTCACTTAGTAGTAATGTTGGTGTTTCTTATTTTTGTCTACCTTCTAAGTGATCTTGGAAGGACTTTTTATAGTGTGAAGCTAGTGTCCAGACTGGCGTTTAGCTGCAGACAACTCTTACTAGCTAGCCTATCATTCCCAAGCTACCAGTTTCACCCCCAGAGTTGGATTCTAAACCTGAATAAGGGTTTAGAGTGAGGTAATATTCTAGGCTACTAATTTCTCCTCTTCAGCCTAGGTATCCCTTGACTTAGTTGTGGCCAACTAAGTTGACATCCATAGAGCTGATCCCTTCTTGCGCTCAGTATAATGTACAAAATTTGCCCGGGCGGTCTTCTGTCTCATTTCTTGGTGAAACAGGATGTTGTAATTCCCCGCCTTTATTCTCTAGGTCAGGTTTGTGTCTATTTTGGAATCCAGAATGCATAGCAGAAGCTTCTGGATTAATCAATGGCCTGAGACCTGGAATGTCTCAGGTGTCTTCTGGATTGCAAACTATATCAGTCTTGATATAGTTTCTCTGTATCCTGGAATAGATGTTTTGATCTGGCTGAGGCCCATCTATTTTTAACCCATAGCTTTAGTAATAGGAATATAAATCATTCAACCCTAATAGATCAGAATTTCCTGACAGCAGGCAACTCAGCTGAGTGAAAAATAAAATATTTAATAAAATCAAACATTTATTATGAATTTTTTTGATTTATTTAAATTGGCAAATTTCAAATCCCTTGAGCAGATAACTCAACTAACTAAAGATAAAATACAACAAGCAAATGCAGGATACATGAATCAGAAATGTGGGATTATAACGTAAAATTTAGTATTTCCTGTAAGTCTAACAAATCTTAGACAATATGGAAAAATTAATGGATCTGAAATTGTAGGATTGTCAAATCCAAGAACCAGATTTCAAATCAAAAATGAGGTAAATTTGAAATAAATATAATTTATGGGTGTCTCAAAAAGGATGTCAAAGGATCTAGAGTGGATTTGTGCTAATTCTTATAAGTATCATAGACATTCTCAAAAATCACCCTATTCTATTTTAGGCCGGCTAAAATTTAGATGCTTAATAAAAATAGATTTTAATATATAATTCTATTTTACTATTAGTGTTTTCTGAAATCTACTGTAATCAAGAATCCTTAATAGTAATCCATTAACACATAGTGTAGTAATTTGGTGATTTTTCACTTTGAAGTTTTCCCTTTCCCACCTCTTCTTTTTTCCTTGAAAGAAAGTTTGTTTGGCCCTTGGATACACCAGGGGCCAAAAATCTTTAAAAATTACTTCATCTTCAGGAGGGCAACTCATATATCCTTATTTGGGTTTGTGGTTGCAATATTAGTGATTTAGAGTGCAGAGTATTGCATCATTTCCAGTTTAGACAATTTTACATTTCACTTAATTTCATGTCTAGACATGGTTGTTGAGATTGAATTTTTCATTTGACTTATCCAGAGTGGAGATTCTAAATTTGGACTGATTTGTCCTAGTTTCTTACTGTGAATTCAATTTGGATTCCAAATCCCACAATTATTATTTGAGTTTACTAGTGGAATTGTAAGAGAGGGGGGCTAGACTAAAAAGTCTGGCTCCCATCCTGGTGGGACCAACCACCAGGATACCATCCAGTGCAAGACTAGATGGCCGCTCAAAGAGGTCTCCCAAAGGAGACTGGCTGAGAAAAAGGGGAAAAATAGGCATCTAGGGCCATAACCAAAGCTCCAGAGAGCAACCACAGAGAGCAATCCCAGGTGGGAGGGATATCTGGATCCATAGTGGGTAGTTGGTGCAAGGAGGGGAAGGAGGGACCTGAGACTGTTGTGGGTGGAGGTTGTACAAGTCAGAGGAAGGGGGTTCATCAGTTCCTAATTCAGGAGAGGATAAAAAGCCCTCAGGGTAAGGACCTGACTAAGGCAACTGGACAAGTGTAGTTAGGATGGCAGGGACCTGAGTTAAATGGCAGAAGACATTGGAAAGGAGACCAGGAGTAGGAACAGAAGTTTGAGCAACCAGGGAAAGTCTGCTCCAAATACCTGGGCTGGTGGTCCAAAACAATAGGAATATAAGTGTCAAGAAACCAGGCATAAGTAGAGGCATTGGGCAGCTCAGGATGGGGTTGGACCAAGCCAGCAGGTAAAGCCCACCATAGAATGGGTGCTAACTTGATAATTTAAGATGTGGATTGCCCGAGTAAGGACCAGGGTCCAGAGGTAGGGACCATGGAATCCACCATTCCTTTCAAGGTGATATAGAGTACTCCAAACAGTTGGGTGGACGTAGTCTCTGCAGCGGTGGGAGTTTCCATTGAGCAGTTGGGTCGTGGGATTAAGGGCAGAGTCATGGGAACAAAGTAGGCAGGCAGATAATTGTACTTGTTTTTGAACAACCTTGGAAGCCTTTTGTACCACTTTACTTCACATCCTATGTATTCTGTTTCTCTAGTCCTGGCCAAGGGGTCAGCAATGAGGATGGTCTTCAAGTTGTACTCTGCGTAGGCTGGGTTAGGCGGGTATTTGGTAAAATACACAGGTCCAAAGGGGGCTCCTGGGGGACGGTATAGTGCTTGGGTAGGATAAGCAGATTGATCTCCAGAGGGGGCAGTTGCCTGATGGTCTACTTGAACGGAGTTAAGATGGAAGATCACTAAGACTAAAGGTAAGATTTGTTTGAACTAAAGGTTCATAAAACTTTATTATCAAAAATGACAATGTGGTCATCACCATACTACCAGGGTTTTTATACCATGGGAATTTGCTTCTTTGATTTTTGCAGGGTTCAGGTTTGCAGACAAGGCACTGGCAGGGCATGGATCTTGGCTTAGAGTCTTGAGGGCGGCAGATCCAGGTTGTGCCTTCTCTGGCAAATAGAAGTGGAAATGCTTTGTTCTGCCACAACTGTTCACTATGTCACCTGAGTAGCTCAATTGTACTATCAATTCTGGACGGAAGGCTGGCAGTTGCTGGTAGTCATTGGCAGAGTTAATAATAGGTTTTGTTTTAACCTCCTTTAGGCAAGCTGCCCTCTTCATAGGTCTGGATCTTTGGCGGTTCAAGGTTGGCATCAATCTGGTGACCATTTGGGGAATTGTCCTTGGGAGACTGGAAGGCCTCAGAGTAACTTGTCAACTTGGGTTTGCAATTTAGCAAGTGGACAGTTTCCTGTCCACTTTGTGTGACTTGAGTGGTCTTTGGAGGGTCAGGGTTTGATTCCAGGGTTTCCAATGTTGATTTCAAAACTCCAGTATTGGCGCTTGGCAGGTAAGGTAGTAGGTCCTTCCCCATTTCTGTTAACCAGGCTACATCTCCTTTGTAGGTATGAGTCTTCATTGGCCCCAGTTTGGCAGTAGTCTGGCAACCATTCAGGGAATCCTCCGTAGTAGGCCGGCGGGTTGCAGAGTAATTTAACAATTTGAGCCTGTGACTTAATAGGTCAGCGGGTCCTGGACTGTCCTGGAGGGTTTGATAGGCCTTCAGGGAGCTGGGGTTCAGCTCTTGGGTTTTCAATACAAGTATTGAAATTTCATTCATGACAATAAGTACCAATGTCACCACGACTATCTTATACAAAGGGGGCAACATGGTTACAGATGAGGTTTTAACCAAAACTTCCAGGAAGATGGTCCATGAGTGCTGGGGCAATATCAAGAGCTTGAGCCAAGTTTAGATCTTCTTGGATCAAATTACAACAAAGCTATGGGCAGGCAACCAGTAGGGCAGGCAGTCAATTGGGCAGGCAGACCAGAGGAAAGCAGGAGGGAGGACATTGGTGGGAGTCAGGACAATAACCTTTGTTATTAAATAAAACTTCAAAAATACAAATAGATTTGCAAAGTCAGGAGTTTTATTTGATAGTTGGAATTGGTAAGCAAGGGACCTGACAGCCCATGCTTCCATTATATGCACGGGGGAATGATAATGCCAAGAGTTTTAAAGAGAGGCTATTAGAAAGCAATCAAAAGAGGAGCCAGTTAAAAGTAATGGCCTAATATTTCCATGGTCTTGGGCCAAGAGAATAGGAGCAGCCGGCCTGGGTATAAGGTACAGTCATCCAGTTGGGTAGGTACATTCCAAGGACTCAGGGTGCACATTACCCCTAATGCCTGCCTCTGACGTCCCAACTTGAATGCTCCCTGAACCAATTATTTTGGGCCAAGGGACTCCCAGGCCAGGGGAATTGCTTGACTAGGATTCTGCTGATTGTGGAATTTTATACCCAATTTTTCCAGGCCACAGGTTAGCCACACCCTGTACAATGTGGCCTGTGTTTTCTTTGTTGGCCCACCAATTGTTTCAAAACAGGACAACACCAGGAAAGCAAACAATCCAGCCAGATCAAAGTCTCCTCCACAGTGGGAGGGAACTCCAGAGAAGGGGAAGGGGTTTTGGCTGTGAAGGCCAGTACAAAACACCCATCCACAGTGTGGGCCAAGTCCTCCAGGTTTTGAAGAGGCTTAGCCTGCACACAGCCCGCCTTTTTTGATGGTCTGGGAAATATATCCCTGTTCAGGGCTAATGATGGGCCTCAGAACTTTACAGGCATTCAATTATGATTTGAAATTTGGTTCTTGGATTTGACAATCCCGCAATTCCAAAAAACATAGTAAACTTAATGAAAATGGTTGATGGATTTAAATGCTTCAAATCTGATTCCAGTTAATTCATTTTGTCCATTGGAAATATGCAGTATAACTTGAACTTTGCAAAGTGTCTATGAGTTCCTGAATTTTTAAAAATCCAAAAAATACAAAGAATTCAATTTGATTAAAAAAGCCATCCCACAAAAGTGATTTGAAATTTGGACCAAGGATTTGACAATCCCGCATTTTTACGTTTAGGTTCTGAATTTACAGTATGCAATAGAGCATTTTATTCAAACTCACCTTAATAATAAATTGAAGTTAGATAAACTTTAGAGCAGAAAATAAAATAAAAATCTGTGGATATATAGTTGAGCTGCAAAAGCTATAGAAATGTGACTATTTTATAGAAAGATTGCTATACAGCTCAAGTTTGACATTAAGACAGATAAATAAACTTGCCTTAAGTTTCAGGAAACTAACTCAATGAGAAATCATCCAATATTAACCACCCTAAGAAAATTATTTTTTTCTAAGATTGTTCTATTATCAGATTAGTTCAAAAAATTGATTGATAACTTCCAGCCAAATCAGATAACCCTTTAAACTACCTTGAATATAAAAATTTATGAGGCCACTGTTTGAAATAGACTCTATTAACTGGGTATTGTAGTCACATATTAGAAAACTACTTATAAGTCCACACTACAAAGCCAAAAGGTTGAACTTTTCTTACAAGTATTTTAATCATACCATATAATTTTGGCAAACAATGATTTGTTTTGAAGAAACCAAATGCCAGATATGTGGATCTTAGAGACATCGAATTCATACTACAAACCTAATAAATCTTATAATATTACTAATTCAAGACTACAGTTAAAAATAGTTTCCAGGGCATCATATTTTAGGATTGCTTCATAGTTAATACAAAAGGGGTGAATCTCTCAATAAGTAAAAACTATTGATATTAACAGAAGATAATTTGATTTTAATTTTTATGCATTTATAAAAGATCTTTGAGAATCAGCCAATTATGCCTTCATGTGAGATAATGCACATGTCCCAAATCTAAAGAGCTATGAAATTCTTAGATGATAAGCAGAATTTTGTTGGTTTTGACCTAGTTAAAGCTCATATTTAGCCCTATTAAATATCTTTAGGATGTTGTAAAATATAATTTCACAAAAATATATCTAAAAAAATTATAATTAAGCTTAAATGTAGGGTAGCAAAAACATATAAATTGTTTTTTAGAAAAACTATAAGCCATCTGGTTCATTTTATACCCATATATCTTTCTTCTGTGAGTAAATTCAAATGTTGATTTACTAAAGCTAACTTTCAATAAATTTGGCTTTGTAAGTTACAGTAGTTTTCAA
The DNA here is from genome assembly GCA_014839935.2 of Entomophthora muscae. Classification (NCBI taxonomy): domain Eukaryota; kingdom Fungi; phylum Entomophthoromycota; class Entomophthoromycetes; order Entomophthorales; family Entomophthoraceae; genus Entomophthora; species Entomophthora muscae. The sequence goes on from QTSX02004349.1 coordinate 43,215, forward strand.
TCCTGTTGAGATAAACCTATATTAGTCAGTTTAGAACGCATGATCTCAGTCTAAAAAAAATCAAAGTGTATCCAGATCTATTGTAATTTAATATAAATTACTTGATGTTTGATTTTGTTTTTAGACTGAGTTCATGTGTTCTAAACTGACTAATATATGTTTATATCAACAGGTTTGAAAACCAATGTATCATTTTTTAAACAAATACCTCATCTTTTTACCATATTTTATTTTTGCCTTTTTTTGATTTCTGGATCATGTGTAGAACTCTGCAGGGGATATGCTCATGAAACTTTCAGGCAATATTTTTTAATTTTTTCCTAATGAGATTCTGGTATACATATGCAATACCCTAAGAATGCGAGGACTGCTTTGGTGGCATAGGGGAGAAGGTCAGAGATCTGAAAGCCTATCAAGGCTATGAAAATAGGATATATTGTCATAAATCATCAGAAGACTTTTTCATGGGGGTTAAATTGGCCTAAATCCTCGGAAAAATATATCAGAATATAGTACAAGGAAGTGTAGAAGGCCAAGGAGGTGGTGGATTGAGCAGACACCAGAGGGGGAAAGCATATTCATTTGAAGAGTTTAGTTGTGATGGTTCTTCAAAATGCCGGTTTTTGATGTCTCTGTCACTTTCAGGGTAAAGTAGAGTGAGAGTTTGTTTTAATCAATCAAATGGGGAATGTATACCCAAATGAGGATGCCATTACCAAAGAGGAGGAGACAATGTGTGTTTACTCAGAAATGGTAACCCTTGAAGAGTGAATAAGGAAAGGTGCTGTAGAATATTATGCACAGGTATATCAAGAAGACCTTAATTTGGCTCAACAACAAAGAATCAGCAGCATAGATAGGCTCACATTCAATT